>JAUIMM010000201.1:7092500-7595000 GCA_031769625.1 Taudactylus pleione
TGCAGGGAGTCAGAAGTGTGGCTGCTACTGGCCCAGAGGTCTCCTGGGCACGCCTTCCCCTGCACACAGACTGCTGCTGGGAGAGGCTGATGCTCCCAGCATTCCCTGGCCAGCCAGTGATAACAGAGGACGGAGGGGGAGGTACCGACGCCAGATGACTGATGACAGAGACAGAGGAGCTGCATGAGACGGTGAGAGTTTAACCTCAATGCAGCTCCTGCCAAATGTATTCATGTCAGTACCGTGGGGGAGGAGAGGGAGAGGGAGGGAGATCTATTACTGTGTGTAGTGAAGTGTGTGTGTGGGAATCTTGGGCCTGATTCAGAGCCGCTCGTAAGCGGCCACTCGTTCGCTCCGAGCGATGTTCGCACAACTGCGCATGCGTATGGGTTGTAATACGCATGCGCGAACCAGTCATTGCGGTCGGAAATTGTGTGCTCGCAAAATAGCGAATGCCTGCTAATTTGAGTGACAGGATGAGGCGTTTGTGGGTGGTAACGGGGGAAAGTGCTTGAAAACGGGGAGTGGAGAACCGAACGCAGGCGTGCCAAACGGTCAAAACGGGCGTTTTAAGGGTTTGCATAATTAACAAAGCAGCGTCATCGACCACGTCACTTGGTTGTCTTTTAGCCTGAACTGCTCGCATGATTGCGGTAGGAAAATCCAACCACAAGCACTGCGAGCAGTTCAGCAGTTCAGACGCCTTTCGATGTACTCGATTAATCTAATAAATAGCGGAGATGACGTAGGATGCGAGCGGCCAGGGGGCGTTTTACAAAAAATAGCGAGCGCATGTTTCGTTCGCTCGTTCAGACATAGAGGCATCAACAGACCGCAAAGAGCGAGCGCTCTATTTAAATATCCGGCCCCTTTTTCTGAACGAGCGAGCGCAAATAGCGTCCGGCTCTGAATCAGGCCCCTAGTCATGTAATGTATGTATGTGTGTGTGAGACTGTGTATGTGTGAGACTGTGTATGTGTGAAACTGTGTATGTGAGAATCTAGTCATGTAATGTGTGTGTGTGAGACTGTGTATGTGTGAGACTGTGGGCCTCATTCAGAGGCGGTCGGAGGATGCAAGCGGTCGCTAAGAAACTGGGCGGCCGCTTGCATCCTGACCACCCACCTCTGTTTCGGTCGTTAGGCTGTGGGTTTACACCCACAGCTCTAAGGACTGCTCGGGTGATGGTCGCAATGGTCATAGACCATCGCGACCATCGGGGCTTACGACGAGACCCTAGGGTAGGGTCTCACTTGTCGTAAGCCCCGGAGAGCTTCTGGCTCTGTCAGAGTCGGAAGCTCTCCACTGACATCACTTGTGATGTCAGTGGGGCCTCCCCCAAACGGTAGGCGTTCCCATGGGAACGCCTCCGTTTGGGCTGCCACCCCCGCGGCCCGCCTTCCAAACGGGGCGAGCTGTCAATCAACATCGACAGCTCGCCCCCCTTTGGAAAGAGACCCGCTACGACCGGCGCTGTCGGTCGTAGCGGGTCTCACGCATGCGCACGAGCCGGCTCCCTTGTGCGCATGCGCACTGGCCAAACATCGAGGCGGCCGTGCGGTCGTAGACCGTACGGCCGCCTCTGAATAAGGTCCAGTGTGTGTGTGACTGTGTGTGGGAATCTAGTCATGTAATGTGTGTGTGTGAGACTGTGTATGTGTGAGACTGTGGGCCTCATTCAGAGGCGGTCGGAGGATGCAAGCGGTCGCTAAGAAACTGGGCGGCCGCTTGCATCCTGACCACCCACCTCTGTTTCGGTCGTTAGGCTGTGGGTTTACTCCCACAGCTCTAAGGACTGCTCGGGTGATGGTCGCAATGGTCATAGACCATCGCGACCATCGGGGCTTACGACGAGACCCTAGGGTAGGGTCTCACTTGTCGTAAGCCCCGGAGAGCTTCTGGCTCTGTCAGAGTCGGAAGCTCTCCACTGACATCACTTGTGATGTCAGTGGGGCCTCCCCCAAACGGTAGGCGTTCCCATGGGAACGCCTCCGTTTGGGCTGCCACCCCCGCGGCCCGCCTTCCAAACGGGGCGAGCTGTCAATCAACATCGACAGCTCGCCCCCCTTTGGAAAGAGACCCGCTACGACCGGCGCTGTCGGTCGTAGCGGGTCTCACGCATGCGCACGAGCCGGCTCCCTTGTGCGCATGCGCACTGGCCAAACATCGAGGCGGCCGTGCGGTCGTAGACCGTACGGCCGCCTCTGAATAAGGTCCAGTGTGTGTGTGACTGTGTGTGGGAATCTAGTCATGTAATGTGTGTGTGTGTGTGTGTGAATCTAGTCATATAATTTGTGTGTGAGACTGTGTGTGTGGGAATCTAGTCATGTCATGTGATGTATGTGTGTGAGACTGTGTGTGTGTGGGAATCTAGTCATGTGAAGTATGTGTGTGAAACTGTGTGTGTGGGAATCTATTCATATAAATGTGTGTGGAGGGAATCTATTAATGTGAATGTGTGTGTGTGGGGGGTGGAATCTATTCATGTGGGAAACAGTCGGGAAGCCGATGGACGGAATCCCGACTGTCGGGTTCCCGACTGTCTAATCCCGGCAAGGGGTTAAATGGCAGGCGTCGATGTCCCGACGCCTGTCATTTTACCTATGCCGTGAGCCCGACACCCGGTTTACCGATTTGAGGTAAGCCAGGAGCGGACATCCGCGCGAGGGGTGGAGGGTTAACTTTAGGGTTCCCAGGGGGACTTAGGGTTAGGCACCCCCCCGGGAGGTTAGGATTAGGCTGGGCGAAGGGGGGGTTAGGGTTAGGCACCCCCGGGGGAGGTTAGTGTTAAGCACCCCCCGGGAGACTTAGGTTTAGGCGGCAGGGAAGGGGGGGTTAGGTTTAGTCACTTAGAAGGGGGATTAGGGTTAGGCACTTGGGGGGGAGGATAGCATTAGGCACCCCTAAGGGAGGGTTAGGGGGTAGAATAAGGTTAGTAAATACTTACCTTTGACGATTGGGATTTCCTCCTCTGTCAGGATGCCGCTGTCAGGATTAGAATCGCAAATCGTATGTATTCCATTCATGTAAATGTGTGTTGGGATCTATTAATGTCAATGTGGCAGGGCAGAGATATATTAATGTCAGTGGGGGAGCTAGGGTGTCAGCTAATAGGAATATATACGCTCATAGGTGGAGCTAGACACGCCCTTTGGGTGGAGCAGACCACGCCCCAACAACGGCGTGCCACACTGCGCATTCTACAGCCATCTGCAATCTCCCTCAAAGTCATTTTCAAAAGTAGGCAAGTATGATTATAGTCCATGTTCAGTTTATTAGTATTGTTGATTCCTAGATAGCACTTCTTACTGACAGCATGTTTCTGCTGAACCAACCACGCATGTGAGCAATCTGCTTCTGTTTGCATCCAATTTTTATTTTAGTAATATGTATAAATTTGGCCTTCATATACAAGCACGAAGAAGCAAGCCGAGTGGCTAATTATATACTGTACACAGATAAGTAGACAGATAATTTATTTAGGGATATATGCGTGTTTAGAACTTGGTTACGTCTGCCAAGTTTCAGAGCACTATGCACATGAGAGGAAAGGCCCTGGCAGTGTGACACAGGGGAGATACAGATGAGGCACACTTGAGGAATGCAGTGCAAGTAACAACTTCAGTAAAACTTGAGCTTTATTTGTATTCACTAATGTGAGTGGGGGCACAGTTCACCTTTCTCACAGTCACAGCAAGTTAGTAACTCGCCAAGCACTTATATACAATCCATCATTAGAAAGGACACAACAACTACTTACCTCCCTATGGGGTTTATTTATCATTAAATATTTGTGGCATATTCTCAGAAAACACCCATTTTTGGAGGATACTCGCACATATTTAGTATCACCCCAATGTATGAAGGAGGGACCGACAGCTCCCATAGGATAGGTTTCTATGGAGGATGCGATGCTGTCAGATTTACAAGGCTCCAGCATGTGAAGCATTCCGGAGTTTGGCTACCACCATCTGAGATGGCATTGTGCTGCTGTAGCCTACGGGCTACACCCCCCAAGCAATGGCCGCCGCACATGCGTAGTCTGTAGACCTCAGATATACAGAGTCTCTTCACTCTGGGCACATCGCAGGGACTGCCCCCTTTCCGAGCCCCTGTCCCTGCATGTGCTATTTAATACATCTGTGCGGTATAATCGCATCCTGCAATGTGATTTTGGGCACTGTAGATACGATCAGGGCCGGTTGTAGACATTGTGGAGCTCAGGGCGAAAGTTCACAGTTGCGCCCCCCCCCCCCAAAAAAATAATAATAAATAAATAAAATAACAAGAAACAACTTTTTGTAGATGACGTTCCTCTGCACGTGCTGAAAGCACACGCGCTTCCGGAAAGGGGGCGTGTCCTTGCAGAACACCCCCAATTCATCACACTGTGTGGGGCGTGCCCAGCACCTTCCCCCAAGCTGTCCCCTCGTGGCGAATAATTGCCATGTGCAGTAATGCACCTTACACAGTAATGCCCTTTAGAAATACATTATGCCACATGCAGTAATGCCTTTTATAAACACATTATGCCACACGCAGTAATGCCCTGTATAACACATTATGCCACATGCAGTAATGCCCTTTATAAACACATTATGCCACACGCAGTAATGCCCTGTATAACACATTATGCCACACGCAGTAATGCCCTGTATAAGACATTATGCCACACGCAGTAATGCCCTGTATAACACATTATGCCACACGCAGTAATGCCCTGTATAACACATTATGCCACATGCAGTAATGCCCTGTATAGCACATTATGCCACATGCAGTAATTCCCTTTACAATACAGTATCCCCAATTCAAATTACGCCACACATTAGTCCCTTATTCATGTTATGACACACAGTGGTGCCCCTTATACACAATGCCCAAATTAGTGCCCCTTATACACAAGGCCCACACTACTGAGTAGTAGTGCCCCTAATACAATGCCCACAGTAGTAGTGCCCCCTATAGTAGTGCCCACATTAGGAATGCCCACTATAGTAGTGCCCAAAGTTGGATGCCCCCATTAGTACCCCCTATAGTAGTGCCCCCAGAAGGAATGCCCCCTTATAGACATGTCCCCAGTAGTAAAGCCCCCTTATAGACATGCCCCCAGTAGTAATGTCCCCTTATAGACATGCCCCCAGTAGTAATGCCCCCTTATAGACATGCCCCAGTAGAAATGCCCCATTATAGACATGCTCCCAGTAGTAATGCCCCCCTATAGACATGCCCCCAGTAGTAATGCCCCCTTATAGACATGCCCCCTTATAGACATGCCCCCAGTAGTAATGCCCCTTTATAGACATCTCCCAGTAATGCCCCCCTATAGACATGCCCCTTATAGACATGCCCCCAGTAGTAAGGCCACCTGTAGTAATGCCCCTTATAGAAATGCCCCCAGTAGTAATACCCATTATAGACATGCCCCCAGTAGTAATGCCCCCTTATAGACATGCCCCAGTAGTAATGCCCCTTATAGACATGTCCCCAGTAGTCATGTCCCCCTATAGACATGTCCCCAGTAGTAATGCCCCCTTATAGACATGCCCCCAGTAGTAATGCCCCCTTATATACATGCCCCCAGTAGTAATGCCCCCTTATAGACATGCCCCCAGTAGTAATGCCCCCATGCCTCCCTTCTGAGAAATAAAAAATAAAAACACAATACTTACCTTAGGCCCCGCGCCTGTGTCCGCTGCCGTCCGGTCTGACCACGGCTCCACCACGGATCTATAGGAGAGACGTCATGACGTCCCTCCCATAGTGCTCTATGCGGGATAACAAATATCAGCGGGTGCCTGGCAACGCGGGGGAGACCGACGCTGTTTTTTTTTTATTATGGGATTTTTTTTATTTTACCTTCTGGGGACTCAGTGGCGCCCTCTCGGGGCCGGCGCCCCAGGCGACGGCCCTGTTGGCCCACCCCTAGAACCGCCACTGGATACGATTATTGATAAATGTGCCCCTATAACAAAAAACATCACATTGTGCCAAATTACATGACATGGTGGCGTCAGAGGTCGCACAATAGCCAAGAAAAATGTACCTTGCAATAATGTAAATACATTGTAATAAAGGGCGTGATTCAAGGTCCGAAGCCATTGCTATCGCAGCTGCTACCATGTTAGCAGCTGCAATAGTACTATTATGGTAAAGCATGCAGGAGGCATCACGCCTCCTGCGTGCATTACTGATCCGAGTTGCATCCATGGAAGCATCGTAATATCTGCGTGACAGAGATCCTGGCCTCTTCCCTCACCCCCCAACGGCGGCTACTCGCCTCCATTTGGGGGAAACGGGGGCTGTCGCCGCCCCCCCTCCCCATCCAGAAACGGTAGCAGACTGTCATTCACTGACAGTCTGCTGCCGCTCTGTGTGCAATCACACAGCACCCACACTGCACATACGCAGAGATGTGTGCTAACCACTGGTTTAGCGCACATCTCTGAATTAGCACCATACTGCAGTAAGTGTGTAAAACATGCTCAAAGATAAGATAAAACACTAGCAAAATCTGGACTGAAATTCTGGAAAATAAATTACATATACTGTAAATGAATTGTCATAATCCATAAACATTTCGATAAACAGCTTGTATAAGTATGTTAATAAGGTAGTTTCATGTTCATCTATGTTCCAGACAGAGAATTCATCCCACAAGAAAAGAAGTCTGGTTAATATCAATAGGACGGTCAGTAATCGGAAACTGGCAACCAAGAATTCAGAGAAACTGGAACAGGCTTAAACACTTTTGAACATAGACCAAGAGTCCTAAACAACTAACTGCCCTTAATGCAAGAGCTGAAAACTGTTCAGGATTTCCAATTACTATCCTTGTTCAGCAGAAAAGTGTCCCTGCTAATTATTTTAACAGAATATTTTCCCAACCATGGGACTCAAAGCTGTTCTAAAAATTAGAATCAAATTAGTGCTGGCAACTATTTTTTTGCCCAATGGTCTGGGTAGTGTTTGTTGGCCACACAGTTAGGGGCATATTTATCGCAATCCGCATCTTAGATGTGGATTGGCTGTGATAAATTTACCTAATATCGCAATGCGATTATTGAATACATCACAGGGATGTATCAAAAATCGCATTCAGGGACAGAGCTTGCTGTAGGGCTATCCCTGCGAATCCACTTCACACACACAGTGAGGAGTCCACGCATGCACCACCGGCTCACCCACCTGACAACGATCGCCCCCCCCCTCGCGACCTCCCTCTTGCGATTGAACACCCACCCCATAAAGAGAAGCGGTATTGTATAGTGGTCCATACAGAGCAGAAATTAGGCAGTAGTACAGTAGTCACATATAAAAATATAATTAGAAAAGTAAAATGTATTTTAATGAAACAACATGTTAAAGAAAAAAAATGAGGCATAAACTTAACCATACATTAATGCAAAACCATTCCATTAATATTAACTACATAACTACCTTTACCTAAATCTGTTACTGAATTAATACTACTATACAAATTCTAAATTAATCTGCATTCACGAGAGTACTAGAGCCCAAACATAACTAAGAAAAGTACACTGAAACAAATACTAAGCAAATTCAGTAGCAGTGGCCATTTTGTTGAGACCAATGTTCATGGCTAGATGCTCAAGAAAATTATTCATTGACTACAGGAAATATCCATCAACAAGATCTATCCACAAAATGGACTTGTATTTAATGCTTCATCAACCCATCACAGTCAACAATATATAGTGCAATGGTTCAATGCACATGTAAAACCTGTGCTTCTTGTTGCTCGTAGGGTGATATGGGGTTCCATAATGTGAATATCACTGCACATGTGTAGCCATTCAACCTATCTGTGCATGAATCTTCACCCCTAATACTTTATAAGGAGATCTCACCTAGCAATCACTGCTAGGTGATTGATATGCCTTTTCGACTGTGCACACTCTTTTAAAGTGATACTGGCTCCTGGCTTTGACTTGTTACTTGATTGCCCTTCTGCCTGGTCCTTGTCTGCTAACCGGCTCTGCTGTGTACTGAAGTTTGCCATGTTGTTGGATTACCTTTCCGTCTGTTCCTTGTTTGCCAAATATTGCTCTGTTGTCTAACGAATTCTAGATTCTGTGACCATGTGCAAAATACTACATGACAGTTGAGCTGCAAATCTTTTACTGTGATTATTGTGGTAGCTCAACTAGTGTTCCAAACAAAAAACTTCCCTTCTGGAGGTGGTGCATTTACAAGGCAAGTCTACTTAAATCAAAAGGCAATGTATAAATCCAGAAAAAAAAGCTACACCCCAATACATTATTAAAGCAAGTCATGCTCAATAGAGTATTTTTATTAAAGCAGAATAGAGCTTTTTAAACGTAAATCTTTTTGCACTTGAAGAGGATTTATTAGCCCTGAAACATCTGCTTCTTTTAAGATGTCATCCTGTAAGTCTGTTCTGCTCCGATAAAATAGCTCTAATTAGTTTTCTCACCTACTCTTGCCATATTTGAAATAGAATCTTTGTCATTAGAGTTTAACGTTAGATACAAGTGATGTGACATGAGAATTTGACATTATCATGTCAACGTTGATAATGTCGACATTCATAATGTAGACAGTGATAAATGTCGACATGTTATCTTCCCTGGTGGCTCAGTCTTCGTCATTAGAGTAACAAGGGATATAACATAATATGTTGACAGTCATAATTTAGACATTCATCATGTCGACATGAGAATATTGACATGATCATAATGTCAACATTGACCTAGTGGAGATTCATTATGTAGACAAAACAAGAGATATGGTAAGAACTTACCTTTGTTATCTCTGTTTCTACGAAGTCCATAGGGTCCACAGGGTTGACCTTGGGGTATAGGTTGGGAACCAAATCCGGGCACCACGCAGTTAAAGCTTTTAGCTCCCAGGATGCACTTGGGTCCACTCTCCCTATAACCCCACCCCCAAGCCAGAGGCACCTCAGTTTGTAAGTAGCCAAAGGCCGGAGGAGGAGAGAAAAAGAGAGAGAAAACTGGAACACTCGATAACCATACTCACAGAAATGGGAGACGGAAAACCGGTGACCAGCCACACAGCCCATTCGAAGCCAGGTGCGTCAGGGCGGGCGCCCTGTGGACCCTATGGACTTCGTAGAAACAGAGATAACAAAGGTAAGTTCTTACCATATCTCTTGTTTTCTACTTCAGGGTCCATAGGGGGTCCACAGGGTTGACCTTGGGGATGTCCCAAAGCAGTTCAACCAAGGGAGGGGACGCTCCTGTGCTGAGAGGAGAATCCGCCGCCAAAAAGGAAGCATCCGGAGAGGCAAAGGAAACCAATGCCTAGAACCTTAAAAAGGTGTGGACAGAAGACCACGTGGCCATCTAGCAAGGCAAAACAGCCAAGGCGCCACAGCGAGCCACCCACGAGGGTTACATGGCCCGAGAAAAAACAAGCATCAATAACAGAAAGGCCTACCCATGGGTAGGCCCCTGAAGAAGACATACGAGGCCGTCCAGCCAACAATTGGCCATAGGCCGGCCATCCTTTCCTGTTAAAACCAGAAATTTCAGACCACCAATAAGGAGTCCGATTAACGGATCACATAAATCCACAGAGGCCGGACTACAGTCAATGAGGCCACACCAGCCGAGAGGACTGGGGACTGAATGGCCTCACCATAAGTTCCAGAATAATATGGAACCTAAAAATCACTAAGAAGAAACACAGGGTGAGAGCAACTCACACCCTGACAAGATGCCCTCCAGAAGAGGGAGCCACATGAGAACGCTCCCAATTCCGACACTCACCTGGGTGATATAAACTCCCTGAGAGAAAGAGAGAAAGCCAAAGCAATAGACCATGTAATGGCTATCACAACCAGCGGTTCCATTAACTTTCCCCGGAGTTAACGAAGAACCACTACTAACTCCCAAGGAGTCCCTAGGGAGGACAAATGGAGGCATAATCCAGAAAACACTCCAAAGGATGAACTGGATATCAGAGCGGAGCAATTCCATATCTTAATCATACTGACAGTGTAGAGATCCGCACTGTCAGGAAGGCCAGGCCGAGGGTGAAACCCAAGCCAGCCGGAAGGAATGCCAGAATATCTGGAAATCCTGGACCCCAGAGGATCATATCGACAGGTATAATACCATAAGAATTATGGCTGCCACAGTTTGTGGTAGGTCCCAGCAAAAGCTGATCCATGTGCTCTAATCATTCCAACGATGACAAAGCCAGGGAAGCCGTAAGACCACTGTAGGGACGCAGTCAAAGACAAACTACCCAGGTCCAAGGCAAACCCCAGGACCCTGAGACAACAGGTCTGGGCAGTGAAGCATCAGGAATGGAGTATCGATGGAGAGACTCCGAAAAACCAAGTACCCCTGACATCTGGGGCAATCAGGAGCCACCAGCAGGAAAGCATCTCCGTCTCGATTGAAACACTTCCCTCGAGGAAGAATGGAGACCGGAGAAAACAGGTACGCAAATTGGAAGAACCACTTCACCGACAAAAAGTCACTGAAGGTTGCTTCAGAATCCCCAGAGTTGGACTGTAACACCATAGTGTGATAGAGTCAGAAGGCCATGAGGGTCACCTCAGGAGGACCCCCTCCCCCCTGCTCACCAGGAGATGAAACCTCTCTTGGGGAAGAGACTAGTCCCCTGGATGCACGTCGTGACGGCTGAGGACTCCCGCTTCCCAATGGAGAGCACCTGAAATGAACACTGTCGAGATGGTCGGGAGGAGACCCTTAGACAATGTCCGAATGTATGACATACCTGACATTGCCACCCAACGAACAGTATTGCTAAAAAGAAAGCCACTGTTCTGACCCTGTCGGACTGAACTTTTTCAGGTTCACCGGGAAACAAGGGCTATGCCAGAGTGAAGGCCCTTCCAACAAGTTAATTGACAGGGTGGAATCGACAGACATCCAACTGCACTGAAATGGATGCGAACCAGACACTGTCCTTAGCAAAGAATACCCTGGACGAGATGGCCATAGTCACCCGAAAAGGGACCGACTTGCCTCCGGGGAGAGCATCATCGTTTGAACAGTGATCAGACAGAAAAAACTTGTTCCATCTGGAGATAAGCCAATTATGGAAAGGCCTGGAATGGAACTAAGCCCATTCCACCCTTCCAAAGGCAGACACTGAATAGTGGACCATGCATCCCAGAGTGTAAAGACATATGTCGACTGCGCAGACATCCATGTACTCCTAATGGAAGAGTGGAGATGCCGTCTTACGCCAGAAGAATTCTCAGATTCTGAGAATCCAGCAGGGCTCCTAGGTGAAGAATACCCAGAAAGGGATGCAGGGAGGACTTTTTCCCCATTGATTAAACGTCTGCACCCTGAAGAAGCCACAGTCAACCTGACCCGGCTGTAAAGTACCCTGGTGATCCTGCTAAGAGCAGGAGGCCATCCAGGTACAGGAATATTGGGATATACTGAACAGAAGAACTGTCAGAAAATCCAAAACGCTGGTAAACCCCTGTGGGGCTGAGAGCAGTCTCAACAGGCAGAGCCCGAAAAATCGTAAGTGCTGTGATACAGCAAACCTCAGTCCATGCTGAGGTAAGGTCTCTGTAAGTACCCGTAGGCACGCGTCCTGTATCTCCAGTGATACCATAAAGTCCCCAGGTTCCAAACATAGTATGATGAAGCATAGGGATTGCCTCCTGAGCCCAGGTAGCTTTAGGAACTGGTTCAGGGAAATGAGACAGAGAATAGGCCAAAGAGGACCATTCAGCCACCGCACCAGAAAGAAAGCAGAACAACCAGTCCCTCGCTGAGAAAGTGGGGATGGCCCAATTTTCCTCCGCTTACCGCAACAACTGTATAGCTTTCTGGATTTGTAAGGCCCTGTTCCGAATAAGGGCCTGAGTACCATCACATGGAAATAGGCCGCCTGAGCAAAGAGAGTGCGTACCCTCCTACCCACGTAGCCGCGGCAACTAGACACTAGTACCGGGCAAACTGAGAAAATCGCCATCTCCCAGTGGTAGGCCTGTCTCGTCAGGCTGACGATATATCCGTAGGTTCAGAAGCAGGATCGGCTGGCCGTCCAGGCCTGCTCGGAACTGGATATGTCGGCCCTTGTAAAGGCCGACAGTCTATGAAGAAACAGACCTTTAGGCTGACCCAGAGGACAAAAAGACTTAATAGTCTGAGGCCCTATAGTGAGCATAGCTGAAGGCGGGAAATTTGTACTGCCACTGTCAAGGTCAGGACCCAACAAGATAGACCCTATAGATGGTATCTGCACCTCTGCATTCCCAGAGCGCAGCCATAGGGTATTACGGAGGATACCGTCGCAGCCGGAACTCTGAAAGTTAGGAGCTGGTATCCAATATAGGCATGTCCACCTATGACAACTGCATATATTACGAGAGCGACCAAATACATTTGAACCCCAGACGTGTTGGAGGGGAAAAAACATTACAAATGCATCAGCTCAGTATGCAATCGTATTAACCAACCATGCTATAGCCATGGTAGGGTGGGTAACAACCCCTGAAAGCGAGTATACTGATTTCAGGCAGAGTTACCACCTACGGATCAGAAGAATCCGACCACGCAGGAATGGGAGGCGTAGTAACGTCTGTAATCAGACGAGTAACATGCCCATCCACCCCAGGAGGGGCTCATGATGACCCTCAGGGAATTTGGGACAGGAGACCAAACACTGTTGTAATACCTCATATCTGGCAACAGCCAGAGTCCCGCCATGCGATCCACCCGCTAGTCAGCAACAGGGAACCAGAAGGCACGCCATACTGAGGGTGTATGATACAGGTGCAGGTCAACATTCACTCTAACCAGAATGGACCTGCCACCAGCCCAAAGCAGGGATAATAATACTTGAGATAGGCTTCCCCCCGTGTAAGAGGGAAAGAGCCCAAAACAGTATCCAGTTCACGGTAGAGCCAAGTGGGAAGTAACCACAGGGCGTCAACCACGCCAATTTGCGTTTCATAGAAAAACGACATCCACCCAGTGTGGCTGTTGTGGTAATCCCTGCAAGGGGCATGACAGACTATTGTGGCACCAGGGGGAATTCATATACTCGAAAAACCCCTGTAGGGAGCGGTAGTCTGTGTCACAGGGGAAGAGTGCAAGAAACTGCGAGATACCCTGAGATGAAAAAGGGGTAGTATGGTGAAGTAACCCCAAGTGAGGTACAACAATGGGGCCCGCCCGGCGATCCGCAATTAAGAGGATCCCGAGAAAACAAACCGCCCAAGGGGGTCGTGAAAGGGGCCGGCACCCGATGACGCCACATACAGAACCCTTTAAGAGTTAAATCCTCCGCACTAACACCTGCAGCACATGGCTTGCAGGATAGTAAAAATGGGTGCAGCATAACGCTCTTGATCAAGCAGCGCTATACTGGTCCTGACTGATACTAAAAATTAGCTGCAGGGACCCATTTTCAGCGTATGCAACACACAGTTCCACTCAAAATATGGCAACGTGCAGCACGCAACAGTATGTGACAAACCTCACAAATATTAACAAGTATATAAATGTGAGGTCTCAGAACCACCCCAAGTACAGCTGTATTAGGGCAGATAAGGAAAGGGATAGATATACACTGACAGGTGAGAGAATACAGACAGTCAGCACTAGCATAAGTCACATACCATGCAGATATATACATATATACATAAACATGTCATATAATATACTGCACTATTACACTGCATGCAACTTACCCAGATTCAGTGAAAATGGCCGCTGGAGACCTCAGAAGAAGCGTGGCCCGCGGAGGAAGCAGCTCAGCGACGCCAGACTATAGATACTGAAAGGCGCGCTGAGCTGAGGGGAGGAGCCGCTGTAACAGGGAAGGCTGTCTCCCCTGGCCGGCTATTAACCCCCGGGACGCCGGCTCCCTGCACCGAACACTAAGTCCCTGGTGGTCTAGTGGACACACGGGGTATGGGGGGCCCGCCGCCACTGCCGGCGCCTCCGGTCTGTCCCCAGAGACCGGAGGCACAGGACTGCATTTCAAATGCGCGGATCACCGCAAGCGGTGATCCGCGACCTTACCTGCTCCCCGTGGATCCGGCAGCAGTCCTGGGCGCCCGCAGAGTCCGGCTAGTACAGACTCTGGGGTCCCGCTGAGATCCCCAGATCTGTACTGGCGTCTCAGCGCCAGCGGGGTGACGGAGCGGCAGCTTAGACGTCCTATGGACAGTCCGACGCTGCCGCTCTGAAGAATCCAAAGGAAAAATAAAAAACTCTGTCCTTTAGAAAAAATAAAGCTTAGGGGCTGCTAATCAGCTCCCCACTGCACTAAACGGTGACCCGACTCCGGCCGGGCACAACTTAAACTGAGGTGCCTCTGGCTTGGGGGTGGGGTTATAGGGAGAGTGGACCCAAGTGCATCCTGGGAGCTAAAAGCTTTAACTGCGTGGTGCCCGGATTTGGTTCCCAACCTATACCCCAAGGTCAACCCTGTGGACCCCCTATGGACCCTGAAGTAGAAAGATGGAATATCAACATGTTAGAATATCGACATATCATGCCTGGTGACCCAGAGGTGACTTACCTGCTCCTGATGGCTGCAGCGGCTCAAGTGCGGCATCCGGGTCCCGGCGGTCATGTTACGTCACTTACGGAGCAGACCTAGGATCCCCCAGTTTTTTCCGGTGAGTATTTCTCCCCTATCTCTAATCCTAATCCCTACCCCTAAGCTTCCCTTTCATGCCTAACCCTAAACACCCCACTCACAGCCTAACCTTAACCTCCCCTGCAATGAACCCTAACCTCCCCACCCGCAGCCTAACATTAACCTCCCATGCAGCCCGAACCCTAACCTCCCCATCCGTAGCCTAACCTTAACCTCCCTCGCAGCCGAACCCTAATCCTCCCACCTGCAGTCTAAATCTAAAAAGTGCTATGCCAGAGTTTACTGCAGCCATTTTCCCGGTGATTTCCCTACTGCGCCTGCGCAAAACGCCGGGAAAATAGCCACGGCGGGCATTTTTTCCAGGCAATTTGTACAGAGATGCTACCGCCGATGCTGGACTCCGGGAGTCCTTCACCCTGCACATTCAACCTATATCTCACTTGTGCCGCTTCCACCACCGCAACATCTTTAAGATCAGGTCCTTTCTCACCCCTGATGCCACCATGATTCTAAACCATGTGCTCATCATCTCTCATCTCCTGGCTCAAGTAATGTGAACTCATTCTCTCTGGCCTCCCCCTCACTACAATCCTTTATGAACACTGCCACACGTCTCCTTTTCCTGACTTTACTGCCACACATCTCATTTTCCTTTCTCACTCGTTGGCTTCAGCCTCTGCAACCTTTTCACTGGCTCCCCATGCCCATCCGAATCCAGTCCTAACTCCTAACCACCCTCTTGTTCACCCTCCCTGCATTATTATACTTGCCTCTAGTGCTCCCTGTGTCCTTATCCCCTTCAGCAACTCTGTGTGCTTGCTCTTCACTGGATACAGTGTAATTAAGTGCTGAACTGCTTTCCACTCCTCCTGACGCCCCGTCTCATACGTGACTGTACTGTATATAATGAGTCTCTCAACCGTCGCCCCATCCACATCATACCTACTGTAGTTTGTCGGTCTGTTGCTTTGTGTTGTTCCAATGTTATGTCATATTACATCTACTGTACTTTTGATATATCTATTTTCACAGTTACCTGCATATTGCCCATACTTGCCTACTTTTGAAAAAGCATCTCAGGGAGATTGTGAAAGCAGCACCTATGAGTGTGGCAGTAAAGTGGGCGTGTACTGCTACATCTGAGAGGCGTGTTATAAAATAGATTTACATCCACATGTAAATGAGCCCCAAAGCTGTTAGTAAGATCTACTTGTTGCTGAAAACACACTGATACTTGTCAGAAAATGTATGTAACCATAGGGATCATTGTGCCTTATAACCAATGCAGGGAAATTATACTAATGATCCCATTTGAATGTATATATCTCTGTTTTTTCTTTTATATAACAGTGTCATAAATGGGTGTAAGGTGAAATGAGGAAGACTGGTAGACTCTTCAGGGAGACAGGGAGATTGCTGCTATTTCAGGGAGTCTCCCTGACAATGAGGGAGAGTTGGCAAGTATGATATTGCCTGTATGGCGCTGTGGAAACTGTGGCGCCTTAAAAATAAATGATTACATAATAATAATTGTAAATGTTTATTTAGGCCAACAAGCTTCACCCAAGAGGCAAAAAGTATCTTATTTGACAGCGATGATCCCTGATCCCTCATAAAATTCTACCACTTGTTAACAGAAGAGAAATATGTTAGATAAATAAAAATAAAAAAAACCTCAACATTGAAATCTCAATGTTAAATTCATGTTAAATGCACTTTATTAACCTTGCAGTTCTCACCATTGAAGTCAATGAGGGGGAAGCTCGCCTATTTCAGCCAATGAATGTTCAGCCAATGCATTTCTATAGAAAATGCAACGTGGAGTGTCATTTGCGAAGTACCGTCCTTCTCGTTTTTTTATTTTAAGAAGACCGTTGATGCCTACGGGGAACGAAGAGGACTAGAAAAAAGGGGTAAGGGAGTATGGTTATTTTTTACAGGTACCAATCTGGATTCTACTGGAGAAGGGGACAGATCGGCACTAGGGACAAGGTACGTATGTAGTGTGAGTGCAGGTGAGTGTCAGTGTAATAAAATATTACAGCCTTCGGTGTGTGAGTCTTGTCTTTTTTTTATATTTATTTTGCAGGTAAACTAGTGGTACCAGTGGGCTCTTAATGCCCTGTATGCTGGTACTTGTGGTTCTCCAAGCACCAGCATGCGGGGGAGGCTTACTGGGACTTCCAATGATCCTGTAAAGGACAGTATTTATTTAACTCTTTTTAACACTATCAACTCAGCACCCACAGCCCAGGGGTGCCAGGGATAGCCCCGGGCTATCAGCCCAGGTCTGGGGTGCCCTGGAGAGGGGGGGAACACTTTATTGGGGGGTCCCCACCTCCCTAGGGATCCCCGACCTGGGCTTACTAGCGAGGGGTGATAAATGCTTTGGCCAGGAGTGCCTACACACTTGCTGATGCTGGCAGCAACGGCAGGGGCCATGCTGCATTCGGCAGCATGGCCCTCGCTAATGACATCCCCCATCGGCCCTGCATGTAGGGCCGACGGAGGATGTCACTGACGACACGCGTGAGCGTGTATCGTCAGCGACATAGCGGGAACACACTAGACTATGTGCCATATATGTTGCTCTGATCTAACAGATCGGACGACATATCGTCTAACGCAGGGGTCAGGGAACTTTACCTTTTACCCAAAATATATTTAGATACGCTGACGTTACCCCCTTGATTTGAAAGGAATAAAATCATATAGTAGTGCCCCCATATAATGCCCCTGTAGTAGTGTCCCCATATAATGCCCCTGTAGTAGTGCCCCCATATAATGCCCCTGTAGTAGTGCCCCCATAGTTATGCCCCTGTAGTAGTGTCCCCATAGTTATGCCCCTGTATTAGTGGCCCCATAGCTATGCCCCGTAGTAGTGCCCCCATAGTTATGCCCCTGTAGTAATGCCCCCATAGTTATGCCCCTGTAGTAGTGCCCCCATATAATGCCCCTATAGTAGGGCCCCCATATAACGCCCCTGTAGTTCCGCTTGTACAAAAGAAAAAACACCTTAATCCCCGCTCCTGCATCCGCCGCCGTCCTGTCCGACTGGCTGCGCCTCGGAACTATGGGAGAGACATCATGACATCTCTCCCATAGTGCGCATGGAGAGAGGCGGAAGCTGGAGTTCAGAAGAGAACTCCAGCCTCCGGCTAACGTGGCACTGCAGGGAAGGAGCCGGGTGCCCGCTGGTAATAACATCTCAGCGAGCATCCGGCTTAGAGCCTCCCTGCGGCACAGCCGGGGGTAATGGATGGACAGCCGGGCATGCATAGAATGATTCATATGCATGCCTGGCTGTCCATCCATTAACCCCAGGAATTTAATTTTTACTCCATGTGGGGTAATTTACCACTGTTCCCCAACCACTGGTCTAGCGTGTACCCTGCATAACTCGCACCTGCTTAGGCTAAACTCGCTAGCCTGAAGCAGGTCTATTATTTATTTAAGTAACTGTTACATTAGCCAAATTGTATATTTTCCATGGGAAAACATCTGGATGCTTTTGCCCATTGCGGGAATGCGAGAAACATGCGACTTTGCATGTTCTCGCACCCTATTACACGTACGAGTTGTAAAAAATTTCAAGTTTAGCGCTAAACTCTATTGCATTCCAACCTACATGTTCATTTTTGCTGGGCAACATTTTGGAAGCTGAACTATACAGCAGTTCAGGGTTTTCCAAACTTGGTCCTCAAAGCACCCTAACAGTCCAGGTGTTAAGGATATCAGATATGGACACTAATGCATGCGCAGCTGCGATTTCTTTCAGATTCGCTTCTGTGACAATATGCTATTTTGAGCCCGCACCTTCTGAGATTGCGAGCGCCGGAGATGCCCACTTTCCATGTCCGTTTACAGTGGAAATCTGCAGCTGTACTCAAACACTCCACCATTGGCGCACTATTGCAATCGCCATCAACACACAATGCCCTATGGCAGGTACAGTGTCGCCATCTGAACTTTACCTACTCATGGCCTCGGTAGCTGCGACTTCTGCATTTGAGATCACAGCTGCATTTACTGACACGCCCTTGACACTCCCATAATACGCCAGTGAGAGGTAGAGGTAGAAGGCGGTACGCAGAGGCTGCAGGACTGGTTAAAAAAGGTGTTTTTTGTGACT
This sequence comes from Taudactylus pleione, assembly GCA_031769625.1. Taxonomy (NCBI): domain Eukaryota; kingdom Metazoa; phylum Chordata; class Amphibia; order Anura; family Myobatrachidae; genus Taudactylus; species Taudactylus pleione. The sequence continues at coordinate 7,111,249 of JAUIMM010000201.1, forward strand.
TTTCGGAAAACGTATCTCTTTCCACTAGACACACACACACATGGCCAATGTAAACAACATTTTAAATGTAGAGTGTACGTGCACTGCAGGCTTATATTGTTACACCATTAATCCCCACAGTATTAGTGCATCTAACCTGTGAATCCAACGATAATGATAGTACAAGGCCTGACAGATGATTTATCTTTATCATCATCTCTAATAACATTTTTGAAACCAATCACACAGCCCAATTTTCCCTAGTTATTGTTCTAGTGAAAGTATAGCCATACCATGACTACTTACTCTCTCGGAATGTCCGGGAGACTCACAATTTTTCAGGTAGTCCCCTAGGCTCTCAGGAGATGGGTGGATCTCCCCAGTGGCGGATTCAGGGGAGAGGGGGGTGATCCGCCACTGGATCTACTGCATCCCATCCACTTACTAGTAAAGTAGGCAGCATGGGGAGTATAAAGCCAGGAATTGCAATCCGTGGAGAGGATGGAAGGCTAATATGATGCAATTCAATGGGGCTAGGCTTAATGACACAGAGCTCATAAAAGGCATAGGTAAATGCAGGGGGGGTACTGGTTGCCTGGAAACCCCCCACCCTCTCCCCAGCCCAAACCATAACCACAATAGAAACAGTAATATAATAGAATTTTACTAGTGCTGCATGTTCTTCCCAGTTTCAAAAATATTATTATTATCAGCATCTGTGGATCTTTTAACATGTGTCAGCCAGTAATAAATACACCTGTGCACCAACTAGGAGAGTTGGTAATTATGCACTGTTAGCGGTGCACTGCTACAGAACATCAACAGGATTAATTATTAATATTATATAATCATGCACTATCCAGTGCATAAGGAGACCAATATATACATACAGTGCATCCGAAAAGTATTCACAGCTCTTCACTTTTTCCACATTTTGTTGTGTTACAGCCTTACTCCAAAATGGAATAAATTAATTTTTGTCCTCAAAATTCTACACACAATACCCCATAATGACAATGTGTAAAAAGTTTTTGTTGAGATTTCTGCAAATTTAATAAAAAAAAAAAACCTAAGAAATCACCTTCTAGAAGATAATAGCTATGGGCAACATCTCCACTTCTAAAAACCCGTACTTTAGTAAATTAACCCCCCAGATTTGCTCCTATGTTTTGGAATGGAGCCCCCATCTGAAATAAAAACATTCAGCTCAGGCAGGATGGCCCTACTGTCACATTTAATGGCTTATTGTGATCACTGGTCCTGTATATGCTGGAATTATGACACACAATACACTTTGTATGACACATATTAAAGCTGGTTAATTGCTAATTATTCATGGACTGGCCACACTCACTCTTAAACCAAGCATTTGGAAACCCCCCTCTAGAAATCTTGCGTTTTCCACTGAAAGGAGCTAATAGAGGTCAGCAAGTAAGAGCAAAATACATTTTGATCACATCAAAACTGTTACTACTGCAATAATAGAGAGAGTATAGGGCTGTATCATTGGAACAAAGAGAAAACTTTTTTTTAACAACTTTATTTTTAGTTTTAAAACTATAAAAGTGCAAACAATAACAGGCATAGGGTGAGTATACAAAGAGGACAATTTCATCAGTGGAGATGGGCAAGAAGTGCTGGAGTAATGATTAGAACCTCCACAAACAATGTAAGGAGAAAACACACATGTAATTCAACACTTAGATCTCTGTCTGTCAACTGACTTCTTAATTCTCGCAAACAATATTCCCCCAGTTTCATTGACGTCAGTCAGTTATTTGTTGTGGTAAGTCACAGAGGTGCTTATTCAGACCCAGTCGTTAGCTCTACGAGCTCGCAACCGGGTTGATGTTGCTCCGTCGTGCGCATGCGCGAGACCCGGCTAACGATGGGTGATCCGTCGTTAGGGGTCTCGTAGCAGACGGGGCGAGCTGTCGATGTGGAGTGACAGCTCGCTCCGTTTGCTGGGCGGGCCGGGGGTGTGCCCGGCCAAACGGAGGCGTTCCTATCGGAACGCTTGCCGTTTGGGGGCAGCCACACTGACATCATCAGTGATGTCAGTGGGGAGCTTCCTCCTCAAACAGAGCAGGAAGCTCCCTGAGGCTTAAGGTTGACGAGACCCTACCTTAGGGTCTCATCGTAAGCCCCGATGGTCGCGATGGTCTTGACCATCGCGACCATCACCTTTAGCGGTCATTAGAACGGTGGGTGTTAACCCACAGCCTAACGACCGACATGGAGGCAGCTGTTCAGGATGCAAGCGGCCGCCCTGTTTCAGAACGACCGCTTGCATCCTACGACCGCCTCTGAATGAGGCCCAGAGTCACATAGCAATGAATTTATCCTAGAAGAGAAAGAGAAAGGTCTCCTTTGGGGGCACCTCTACAGAAGAGATATTTGGTTTACTTTAAACAGGGGTCTTCAACTTTTGGCCCTCCAGCTGCTGTGGAACTATACAACCCAGCATGCCCTGCCACCATTTTGATGTAACAGCATGCTAAAACTGTGGCAGGGCATCCTGGGATCTGTAGTTCCACAGCAGCTGGAAGGTCAAAACATAGCTTTTAAGTAATAATTTTTTTTAAAAACTGAGCAAAATTAGAAAAACATATAAAAACATACTTATATTTCTCTGTATGCATAAGAAATCATCCATATTTGGCAAAATATTCACAAATGATAAAATATAAATATGTTAGCATACCGCTATTCTTATATCAAATAAACACCGGCCAATATCCGAGGAAAAAGTATATTAATCCCTAATACATAAAGTGTCGTGACGAAAATCAGTCACAGAAAACATGATTTGTTCACTAAACGTGATCCACAGGTAATTGTGCAATTTCACAATGAAAAATTCAATAGGCACCAATATTGTATCCTGCACTTGTACAGCTGTGTATTGATCGCACACCAGTTTGGAGAATCTGCAGGGAAAATAACACAGCTTCTTCACAAATCAGAAAAGGACCACTGCTTAGTGATACCTGTCTGATGTGTGAAGAAGCTGTGACCCCAACAAGTCCAAGGAGGATACATTTTGTTTTCAATAGGTAAATGTGGTAAAACTGTGTGGCAATAAGCTTGGTGGGCAGTAATGCCACATCTAAAAAATGTGTTTTTTATTGTTCCATTGGTTTTTAGAGGTGAGCACTAAGGTGACATTAGACATTAGTAGCTATGTTGTCACAGAAACTAGCAATCTTAAGAAAGGTCCACTAGATGTGCAGGTAAAAGCCTAGTTCCTCGTAGGTTCTCCGACACTAAAGCTGGGTACACGCGTAAAGATTTTCTGTCCAACCATCCAACTAGTTGATTGGTTGGAATGAAAATCTGGTAAGGTATGAAAGCAAATGACAATCAGCAATTTGCTCCCAAACCCCGGAAAATGGACAAAAACTGTTGTTTGAACAAATTGTTTAGATCAAACATTTAACAAACTTGTCTGACGACCATTTTCATCTGTTTTCTAGCATTTAGGAGCAAATTGCTGATCATCATTTACTCACATACGTTACCAGATTTTCATTCCAACCAATCAACTAGTTGGATGGTTGTACAGAAAATCTTTACATGTGTACCCAGCTCAGGGGCTGGCTGGCAACTTTTAGCCTGGGGGGCAAATGCATGCAGGCGACCCCGGCAGAGGAGTAGCGTGTAGCCAGGGTGCCCGAAGAATGTGTGTGCTACAGCGCCCCCCCCCCCTCAAGTGTTCCAGGGAGGAGACGGGTCCATATGGGATTAATGTAAGGTGAAAATAAAGATTAGGGGCAGCCCCCTGTCGTAGTGCCCATATGCAGTGCGCCCGTGTGCCACAGGAGAGAACACCCTTATGCAGGCCTCCAGTAGTGTACCCAGTAGTGATCGACCCTATGCAGTGCCCCTTGTGCCCCCAGTAGTAAGCCCCTTATATAGTGCCCCCAGTAGTGATCCCCCCTATGCAGTGCCCCTTGTGCCCCCAGTAGTAAGCCCCTTATATAGTGCCCCCAGTAGTGGTCCCCCCTGTGCAGTGCCCCTTGTGCCCCCAGTAGTAAGCCCCTTATACAGTGCCCCTAATAGTGGTACCCCCTATGCAGTGCCCCTTATATAGTGCCCCCAGTAGCAGTCCACCCCCCATGCAGTGCCCCCAATAGTGGTAACCTTTATGCAATACCCCTTAAATAGTGGCCCCAGTTGTAGTCTCCCCCCTATGCAGTACCCCCAGTATTGCCCTTTATATAGAGCCCCCAGCAGTGGTCCCTCGATGCAGTGCCCCCAGTAGTAGTCCCCTCCCCCTATGTAGTGCCCCTAGTAGTAGTCCCCTCCCACCTATGCAGTGCCCCTAGTAGTAGTCCCCTCCCCCTATGCAGTGCCCCTAGTAGTAGTCCCCTCCCCTTGTAGTGCCCCTAGTAGTAGTCCCCCCCTTGTAGTGCCCCCAGTGGTAGTAGTCCCCCCCTTGTAGTGCCCACAGTAGTAGTCCCCCCCTTGTAGTGACCCCAGTAGTAGTCCCCCCCTTTGTAGTGCCCCCAGTAGTAGTAGTCCCCCCCTTTGTAGTGCCCCCAGTAGTAGTAGCCCCCCCCTTTGTAGTGCCCCCAGTAGTAGTAGCCCCCCTTTGTAGTGCCCCTAGTAGTAGTAGTCCCCCCCTTTGTAGTGCCCCCAGTAGTACTCTCCCCCTTGTAGTGCCCCCAGTAGTACTCCCCCCCTTGTAGTGTCCCCAATAGTAATAGTCCCCAGTAGTAGTAGTCCCCCACCCCCCTTGTAGTGCCCCAGTAGTAGTAGTAGTCCCCTTGTAGTGCCCTCAGTATTAGTAGTCCCCTCCCCCTTGTAGTGCCCCCAGTAGTAGTAGTCCCCACTTGTAGTGCCCCCAGTAGTAGTAGTCCCCTACTTGTAGTGCCCCCAGTAGTAGTAGTCCCCCATCCCCCTTGTAGTGCCCCCAGTAGTAGTAGTCCCCCTCTTTGTAGTGCCCCCAGTTGTGCCAGACCCCCCCAATAGACACACGTAATATAAAAAACAAAAACAAAAAAAACACTTACCTGAATACCCGCTCCCGCCGTCGCCATCCGCTCCTCCGTCTGTCCTTCCCGGGCCAGGCCGCTCTGCATTATGGGAGAGACGTCATATGACGTCATGACGCCTCTCCCATTGCCCACTGCGGGAGCCGGAAGATGGAGCGGCTCCAGCAGTGGGCGCAGCAGCAGCTAATAAGAGTCTGATAGACTCTCATTGGCTGCTGATCAAACACACAGCTGCCGGAGCCGGCGGCTGTGTGTTTGTCACTTGTGTAGCGCTGACCGAACTCCGTCCGGTCAGCGCTAGACACGCGGTGCAGTCTGTGTCACAGTGACACAGACTGCACCGGCCCGCGGCCCGCATGACGCTGCGGCCCGGGGGGCACATGGCACCCTGCCCCCCGGCCCAGCCCGCCACTGACCCAGCTTAAGAATTTATGGCACATATCCTCTACAGTCTAGATGGTATCAAATACTATCTACAAGAGATTATGGGCCGTATTCATTTTGAGGCAAAAAGTCAGTTTCCGCAATACTTTTTCGCCGATGACGTAATTTTCGCCTGTTTTGAGTTTCCTCCGTATTCAATGTAATGCAATGCAATGTAATAGGCGAAAAAGTTTCGCCTATTACATTGCATTGCAAAAAGTTTCGCCTATGAATAGCAGGTCGAAAAAAGTGCAGAATTGTGGTTTTGGGGTACAACATTGCGAGAACCCCCGTGCAGCCTTAAGACAGTCCCCGAAAGGTAAACTGCATCAAAAAAAGTTTTAAAATAATCCGGACACCCCCAAAAAATTGTTTAATTTCGGGGGTAAAAAAAACAAAGGGGAACAAAGTGCCAAACTATCTAAATGAATTTAGGTCGGGTCCCCATGTATGCGGCAGGTGTTTTCTCCATTGCGGGAACAAGCAGCAGGTGCAATTTTGCAGATTTTTAAAAATAACTTTAGGGACTTAAAAAAATGCTTACCCCCATTTTCATGTACCCCAAATTTGATAGATTATTTTTTGGGGGAAAATAACTATTCCTAAGTGCTATTCTTTACCACTTCTTCATAGCCGGAAAATTGCACCTTGCGCAGCTATTACAAACCCAAACTTCCTTCAGCAGGAAAAAATGGGGGTACCGGGGTCCCAGGCATATATACCGAAAATTCCCGTTTTTTTTTGTAAATGGGGTGAAGGGTCATTTAAAAAAAACAGGGATAATTTTTCAATTACCTATAGCAGGTGAAAAAAAGTGCAGATTTGGGGGTGCAGGCTTCAAAAAATAGCATGCACCCTTGGGAATGCCCCCTTAAAGCGAAATGTGCCAAAATAAAAATAAATCGGGACACCCCAAAAAAATGATTTTAAATTTTGGGGTGAAGAAAAAAAAAGTGAACAAAATGCCAAACTAACGGAATGAATTCTTGTGGGGTCCCCAAGTATGTGGCAGGTGTTTTTTCATTGCACAGAGTAGCGGCAGGTGTATTTTAGAAGAATTTAAAAAATTACCTTTAGGAACTTAAAAATATGCTAGTACCCATTTTTATGTGCCCCAAATATGATGGAACCACTTTTAAAACCGAAAAAAAAAACCTAAGTGCTCTTCTGCATCACTTCTTCAATGTCGGGAAAAATAACCATCTTCCGCATCTATTTAAAAAGCAGACTTTCTTCTGCAGGCAAAAACGGGGGTACCCATAGTGATCCGAGGTCTGTAGGACCCTCCCTCCTTAGGGAGGGTCCTACAATTATTTCCCAAAAATTCACGTATTTTTTCGCTGATCCAAGTTTCGCTTGTTCCCGATTTTGCCTACTTTGGAATTAAATACGGGGGAATAGCGGGCAAGCGCGCAATACTTTTCCGCCTGGAAAACAGGCGGAGGCGAAAAGTCCAGTTGGCGAAAGGTGTGGACTTTTCACCTCAAATTGAATACGGGCCAATATAGGTATTTTCATTTATATGAGTAAATATGTGCAATTACCATTATGCAAGACACCGAATGCCACTGTAATACTGATGACCAATGGGAGAAATAAGCAGAGGCTTGACCAGAAGTGTACTCGAAAGATGGAATGAAAGTAGAAGGAACTGAGGTGGTCTTAAAATGTAGTTTGCAATGAACCCATATTTGGCAGGACAAATAGACTGTAGGATGTGAGAGCGTTAATATAGATGGAACAGTCACAACTGCGACTAGGGAAGTGACTTTACAGGAGACGGCTTCTATACTGTATCTGCCGATCTGAGAGCAAGCTTGTGTTACAAGTCGCGGTCACGACTTGACCCTTTCTGACATCTTTCCCAGGCAGGACGGGGTTACTCCTGTTGCTAGGCGATCAGCACGCCTCAGGAAATGATGTCTCATCTACAGGTGCAGCTTGATTAAGTCTTGCAGCCTATTTATACTCGCAACATCGGCACCATCGTCACAACATCGGCACACTTGCCGCACCATCCGCTCTCAAAGCCATTTGCTAACCCTAGACTGTTTATCTACGGCTATTGCTGGCCCTTCGGCACCATCGCCGCAACATCGGCACAGTTACCGCACCGTTGGCTCTCAAAGCCATTTTTCATACCCTAGACTGTTTATCTACGGCAATTGCCACAACATCGGCACCATTGCCGCAACATTGGCACACTTGCCGCACCATCGGCTCTCAAAGCCATTATTCATACCCTAGACTGTTTATCTACAGCTATTGCCGCAACATCGGCACAATTGCCGCACCTTCGGCACACTTGCCACACCATCAGGTATAATTGATGTCAGGGCTGCCATCAGAAATTGTGGGGCCCGGGACTTAGAAAATAGGCAGGGCCCCCCCTTCCCATATATAGCTCAGAAACCGTGAGCGAGAGAGAGAGCGCGAGAGAGAGCGAGAGAGAGATAGAAATATCGGACGGCACTCCAGGTCTCAATAATGAAAATCACGACAAAGTAGTGAAGTCGTGATTTTCATTATTGAGACCTGGGGTGCCGTCTGTTATGTTTTTGCTATATACGAGTTCCACTTGGAGGTGCACCCGGGCACGCTGTAGTGCTGCTGTATTGAGTGCTGGTCTACATATGTATATATATATATATATATATATTTTTTTTTTTTATTTTTTTTTTTTTTTTTACAAACACACACATTATATATATATATATATATATACATACACACACATACATATACATATATATCTATATATACACACACAAGCCTTCAGCCCTGCCCAGCATTTTCTGACTTACTTACCTTTTTCCTTGAGGAAGGCTCAGAGTTCTTCCTTCTGACTTTTTCTATTCACATCCCCCGGCAGACGCTGCTCCTCAATCAACACGGCTCTTCCGACCTCTCACCTCAGCGGCGCAGCGTGACGTCATAACGTCACGAACGCTGACTACAGGGACTTCTTTAGTGTACATAGGGGCCGGCAGGTCTCTGTGTGCCCGGCTGTAGGATGGAGCAGCGGCCCGAGCGGGCGCTCCACCATTTACTTAAAGAGGACCATGTCTGCGGCGGCGGCCAGTATCAGCGGCTGGCTGTGCCCGAGTAGTAGGAGCCGGCGGGCCCCCCCCTCCGTTCAGCCAGCATCCGGGCCCGGGACTCAAGTCCCGGCCGTCCCCCCCCTGATGGCGGCCCTGATTGATGTAATTGCCAACTCATCAGAACCATTACCTGTATCAGCTCTAACTGTATACTTCATCTCTTGAATTCCCTTGTACCTCCGTGTGAGCCTAAGCATACCCCGAGCATAAGTCCAGTCGGCCGCCTAAGTACCGGTGAACGGATCATTTGTAAGGAAACAACGGGCGGTTGTTATTGGTGAAGATATCGCTAGCTGGGTTCTAGGGGTCTCACATGGAGCAGGCAGTGGGATTCATAACAGCTTGCTTGCGAACCAAGCAACAGTTTGGCTTTAATGGAATGCCAAGTAGTAGTGGCGGATGTCTGGGAAGTCTCTTACATCATTCGATGTGGCATGACTCAGGTTTGTACAGCTTGTTTTTGAGAGTTTGATTTTTAAAATAAAATTATTTATTTATAAATCTGGGCCAAAGTGGGTTTGGGAGCTGGATAGTATATTCATTTTAAGAGCCACAATTCTCCCAAGTCATGAGATAAGAAAACATACTATTAAGGGCTCCTCTTTCTGGCTACAAATTGATATATTCAGTTTGAAAGGAGGATACAAGTGCAATTAATGCAATGCTGTTTAGGATACATGAGTTTTGTGGGTGTAACTTTAGATGGAGCTTAGCTACAAAGCAGATAACACTTTTAAAGTTTCAGTAAAATTAACTATTAATTATTATTATCTTTATTTTCTAATGTTGGGTACACATTTAACAACACTTGGCGATGCCGGGAGCACCGGTGCGACAGCGGAGGCCATGCTGCATTTAGCAGCTTGGCCCCTGCTGACAATATCGCCCATCGGACCTGCATGCAGGTCTAACGGGCGATGTCACTGGCGACGCGCGGGAGCGCGCATCATCAGCGACATAGCAGGTACACACTGCCCGATGTGGACGATATGTCGTCCAATCCGCCGGATCGGACATCATATTGTCTAGTGTGTACCCAACTTTAGGCTCCACAAGAGTCCCATAATGCCTTTTATATGCAAGCAACGTAAAAGATTACATGTATATATATTAAACAATGTAGACAGATACAGACATAAAACAAATTGGGGTTTGGTACGGGATTCCTGTCGCTAAGGATCCCAACGCTGAGAATCCCGACGCCTGCATCCTGACTGGGTTAAAATACTGACACCAGCAGGTAAGTACCCTACCCCTAAACTAACCCTCCCTGCAGCCTAAACCTAACCCCCCCCACAGTCTAAACTTAACCCTCCTCCCCTGCAACCTAATCCTAAAACCACACCCCCCCCCACAGCCTAAACCTAACCCTCCCCCCTAGTGCCTAACCCTCCCTATAACCCCAATACTTACCAGCAGTCGGGATGCTGGCGCAGGGATTCTGACTGATGCCAACTACAACCCACAAATTGACATAAATAATTACAGCACGCAAAATGAATAACTACATGAAACAAAACATGAGGAGAGAAGGGCCTGCTCGTAAGATCTTATATTCCAAAGGGCAATAGGGGACACAGAGAAAGTGAGGAGTTGTGCAGCTAAATATATATATTTTTTCCACTACTCAGGAAGACAGAAATAGGTCCCAGTCAAGATAAACTAATACTGCTTTTACATCTGTGTGCTGGGTCGCACCCGGGATTTTGTTTACGCGCCCATCTCTGTTGTGACCCGGCTGAGACCCCTTACAGACAGGCGGCCCCACCCGGCACTAATGCTGGGTTGATGACGCCATCGGCATCACGTGATGAGCCGGCGCTTGGAGATGAGATAATCTCCAAGCGCCTGCTCTTCCTATGTAGTGAATGGGATCCGGATGGCAGTGACCTGGGTTACCCGTACATACTGCACCATGAGCAGGGTTGAACACGCGTTCAACCCTTCTCATGACAAGGGTTGAAATGCCGAGTCGATCCGACTTATTTCAACCTGGCCCTTTCACACTGCGCCTTCACGTGCAATAAACCAGGTTATTGTAGCAAGTGTAAAAGGGGTATATTGTATATTTCTTTGATCTAGTATTTAATATACTTTATCAATTCCTTTAGTTTAAATAGATGCTATAAAAAATACAAGACTTACAGAACCAGTGAGATGCAAAATGTTAAAGACATCAGAATAGAAAAAAACTGTATTTAGATGAATATTTTGCTTAACGATTCAAAATGCAAACCAGAAATAAATGATTAATTTAATTACTTGATTGAGTGCACAGAAACATGGCTACAGAAGCATGGATAGAACTAAGCCATCATTAAATTATTCAACTCATGCTTTCCTGTTCAAGTGAAAGCAATTTACACTTCAAAACAAAGATGTTCATCTGATCCAGCATATGGAATATAGAAAAACAAAAACTTTTCAAATAAATTTCATTTATTTACCATTTAGTTTTTAGTGAAAACAAATTTATTGTGGAATGCTTACAAATGTATCAGTATAGGTGCGTACACACACAACGATGTAAGTAATGAACGATTTTCGCTGAAAGATTTTCAAAGTTGTTGGTTTTACTTTACATAATAAACGATTTTCTGAGTGTTGAAAGAAAAATGTTGCAACTTCTATTGAAAATCGTTCAGTTGGGCAGTCTGACTGAACTACAAATCGACAAACGTGAATGCGCATGAACGATAATCATTCATCGTTTATCGCTTTACACTGAACGATATTTTGAACGATAACGACATCATTATAGTTAAATCGTTCAAAAAATCGTTGCGTGTGTACGCACCTTATGAATTTTCTATGCTGGCTATCAGTTTCAAATTATGGGGCAAATGAAATAGATGATGAGATCTCGGCGAGTATGGGCAATGTTTTCAAGTGGCGATCATTGGCACTTTAAAAAAAATAATAATTTAAATTAAGTTAAAAACATTTTTTTTTACAAATTAATTAAAATATTTTATTTTTAAAATAAAAATGTCTAGGGGGTGTCTCCCCGCACATGTCCATTGGCCATAGACCCTACTCCAGTGGTCGGTCATAGATCCCATTAACATTACCCACATCCCCTTAGTGCTGAAAGATACTCTGTTGTATAACCCCTCACCCCCAGTATAGTAAGTCCCTGTTTTTGCACCCCCTCCCTCCTCCCCTGTGACCAGTGTCATTTTATTCACTATTTACCCACCCTCCTCCCAAGATCCAGAGTCAAATTACTTTAACAGGGCATTACCCCTCACCCTCAGGGCAAGTTAAGTCCCCCCAGGGGTGTTCCTCCCCACTCTTATAAGCCATTCCCCTCCACACAGACCATTTGTCAGGGGAGACTGATGGTCAGTTCTGCTTGCTGCATCAGTCAAATAGTGCTTGGGGGGAACTAAGTTCCCCTCCTCACACTTTTGTCCCGGGGGCATGCGCTCCAGAATGTCGTTTGTATGGCATTCTGGGAGGCGATTGCAGCAGTGATGTTGGCGGTTACGGACCACTACATCACTGCCTGGGGGGCCAGGGAGCCAGAGAAAATCCATTCTGCACATGTGCAGTTTGGAGTTCCTTATTAAAACCCGGGGGACGCAGTGGGGCGCCATGATGACGTGATGCGATCATCTCAGCTAAAGTCCGGGTTGCTGCAGTCACATCCCATGAGACCATGCCAGTTAAGTGGTTTAAGGACAAAACAGCCTGTCAAATTGCTGCTTTAAATCTTGCGGCAAAATCACTAAAACATTTGCACTACCGCCAACCTAGTAGCAATTTCTGTATGTCATATTGTGCATGTGATATAACTGAGGGCCTGATTCAGCAAGGATCGTAGTTGCTTATACGCAATCAATTGGCCGATTGTTCGTACTGCGCAAGCATTGCAGTGCGCAAACCACCCACTGCGATCGGGACTGAGATCACAATGACCATGCAGACCCATCGCAGAGTGATTGACAAGTGCCATTTGTGGGTGGTGACGGGGGGTGGTCACGCGAATGCAGGCGTGCCAGTTGTTTCAACGCCGCTGCATGGGCGTGTATAAATTATCCACTGCAATAGCATACGCAGCCTGAGGCCTCATAGTGTGCGCTGAAGTAAGCAATTCCTGAGTGAGGTATGACCTGCCTTAACTGTGCGTAAGGGTCCCATGTTACAAATTATTTTGCTGTGTTGCCAAAGTATACGCAATGCGAATGAAAACATTTACATATCACCGCTGATATTAGCAACTGCGTTGCGTGCATATAGCAGAATAGCGATGCATGCTGAATCAGGCCCTGAGACCACAGTTTTCCCACCCATCTACAATTTTCTTGCAAGCTGGATCACCATAGGAAATACCTAATATCAGTACTATGAGAGTGCGCAGTGATGCAATGACAGAGATGGTTTATTCACTATTACTTAAAGACTTGTCAACTTGATGAACTACACCACATAAACAATGTGTATGTTTCTTTATCTCAGAATAAATTACGGAACATAAAACAATAGAAAATAAAATGTTTTCATTTTCAGCTGCCTGATGTTATTCTGCATCCAAGGCATTAAAAAAAGATCCATTGGGGGGAATACAATTGTTTTATCACAGTGTTTTTCCCGTGTTTAGTAGTGAAAAAATGTAGTCGCTATTCAATTGAACATTTTTTGCTCGTGATAATTGTGATTTATTACGCCTAAATTCCAGCCTGTCTGTAACATGGCCAGGGCTATTCAATTACAGTAACTTAGGTGTGATAAAAAATAATAGTTGACCTATTTTTCACTTGATCACCTGTCAGTTCTCACCACCCCTATGGGGTGGAAGTTTTGAATAAAAATTATTTTAATCTTTGAATTTATTAATAATTAACTGGTATGTTATTTAGAATGGTTAATATCAATTATTTAATCAAATATTTCAATAAAATTACTTTTTTTGTAGGGACAAAGTACAGGGAAAGAATAAGCTGTGTGGGGAGTGGGAAGGTGATCAGGATGTAGCAGATGGGTTGGGTATGAAATCCCAGCTGTCGGGATGCCGCTGGTCAGAATACTGATAGCGGCATCCGACACCCATAAGGAATTAAGGCAAGTCTAACCCTAACCCCTACCTTAACTCTCCCTCCCCGGTGCCTAAACCTAAGCCCCCCTCCTCGCACCCTAATCCTAACACTCCCTCCCCAGGCTCTAACCCTAATCCTCCCCCTAGTGCCTAACCCCTAACCTCCCCCTAACACCCTGATACTTACCTTCGGGATGTCGGCGGTCGGGATACTGGAGCCGGCATCCCGACCTGTCAGGATTTCAGCGCCGGTATGATGCCGACTACATCCCGTAGCCGATACCAGTACACTGCAAATGATGAAGTCCTATATGTCAATTGATGATCGGGTACATACCCTTCAATTATGTACTCCTCTGATTGAAGGCGGGTCACTTTACATAAATCTGGTCATGCGTTCTGCATATGCATTCATTAGCATATTTTTGCTGCGGCCGGGTGCGTGCGAATCCGCGGCTGCGTTCCTTCCTGGATCAGGCCCTGTGTTCACTGCAGCAGCAGCGACAGCACTGCCAGACACTGCAGTAGGAACTCAACGGTCACGTGCGGGACCGGCCAGCGGCCAGTCACTACACTTAGGCCAGGAGTCCCCCTGTGCCCCCTTAATCCAGCTCTGCACACGCCAACCAGGGCTGCCATCATATTGAGGGGCCCAGGCCTGACAAAATAGGCACCCCCCCTGCTTATTAAATCCAGTCTCACATGCGGCTTGTATTCAAGGATCACTGCACATATTTACCAATCAAATTGCATGTCGGTGACAGTGACTGCATCTAAAGACTGTCGAAGCTGGAATTTTGCGAATGGTCGCCTAAGCGCCATTTTAGATAAACTCACACTTTAGTACATGTGGAGATATTACTATTAGCATCTGTGACCGTCGCCATAAGTTACGGCGATTCATCAAAAGCCCATTTCATGACTTTACGTAGTTTGGATGCTCTGGATAAAGTGTGTATATTATTATAATTCCCCTAAAGGATATATTTCAGAAATGGCTGTACAGTATGTCAAAATTGGATTGCATTAGCTAAACAGAGCAAATGGCCACGTGACAACTAGCTTGTGAAGACAAGCTTCATGGACATAACGTCTGCTCTCACTCCAGGTGGCCCTGCTCGAATACTGCAAGAGGGTCGTTTGTAGCACCTTACATTAGCAGGCTTCCTACAATAAAATACCTTCAAAGCCAAGAGTGTTATCTGAGGTTTGGGTCTTGTAGCTGTGCTAATTTGCATCCACACAGGCCCTGGGAGAACAAAGACCTGTATTTTGGAGTCTGAAAATGGTGGGGGCTGCTGGGGCATGAGCAAGTCATGGAACTATAAGGCTCAGCATTCCACACTGCTAGGTGTTCACTTAGTTTAAGTGAGATTTAAGTGCACCATTTCTCATACACACACTAATACGCACAATTACGCTGTTAACTAGTCGCATATTAGCGAATGCATAAGATCCTGTATGAAAACGCTGTTTATTAGCTCCATGCACACGCATCTGCCCCAAGTTAACTAGCATCTTTACATCACACCCTGCATACTTACACATTACATATTCACATAAAAGGTTTAATAAGCTTTAAAGTATAAGATTTAAGTTTGTTCATTTAGCATAAATGCTGTGAAATAAAGATTATTTGGTAACTAAGGTTTTATACATGATAAGTAAGCCATGATTGGTATTGTACTGATGCGTACTCTTTCAATAGTATTCCGGTACCATCGGTGTGGAGATCGCATCATGCATTCTCAACTTATGGACCGCAGAGACTTCAAGCAACAAAATGTACATTATATGAACAACTGTTAGGATGTTGCATGAGGCAGGAAACCAGAGACCCCCAGTTGTTAGAGGCTGGGTTGTGTCTATTTGAATCAACCTGTTAAATGCCTTGTAACATATGTCCTCTCCTTTAGGACCAATGGTATTAGCAACAAACTTCTCTATTGTGTTGTTTATTTCTGGGGGGTATAAATATGTGTGCTCTGACCCTGGGTTCCTAGTCTTTGTGCTGAATACTGATTGACGAGGGGTTTCTTGCTGATGCCTAACATCTGGACCAGAGAGCAATTCCTGAGTGAGGTATGACCTGCCTTAACTGTGCGTAAGGGTCCCATGTTACAAATTATTTTGCTGTGTTGCCAAAGTATACGCAATGCGAATGAAAACATTTACATATCACCGCTGATATTAGCAACTGCGTTGCGTGCATATAGCAGAATAGCGATGCATGCTGAATCAGGCCCTGAGACCACAGTTTTCCCACCCATCTACAATTTTCTTGCAAGCTGGATCACCATAGGAAATACCTAATATCAGTACTATGAGAGTGCGCAGTGATGCAATGACAGAGATGGTTTATTCACTATTACTTAAAGACTTGTCAACTTGATGAACTACACCACATAAACAATGTGTATGTTTCTTTATCTCAGAATAAATTACGGAACATAAAACAATAGAAAATAAAATGTTTTCATTTTCAGCTGCCTGATGTTATTCTGCATCCAAGGCATTAAAAAAAGATCCATTGGGGGGAATACAATTGTTTTATCACAGTGTTTTTCCCGTGTTTAGTAGTGAAAAAATGTAGTCGCTATTCAATTGAACATTTTTTGCTCGTGATAATTGTGATTTATTACGCCTAAATTCCAGCCTGTCTGTAACATGGCCAGGGCTATTCAATTACAGTAACTTAGGTGTGATAAAAAATAATAGTTGACCTATTTTTCACTTGATCACCTGTCAGTTCTCACCACCCCTATGGGGTGGAAGTTTTGAATAAAAATTATTTTAATCTTTGAATTTATTAATAATTAACTGGTATGTTATTTAGAATGGTTAATATCAATTATTTAATCAAATATTTCAATAAAATTACTGTGTATGTATAATTGTACTTGGGTCTGTATAATCTCTTTGCGCTAAGATTATATGAGGATCATAGCGTGTAACTGCTGTACTATTACTTGAATAATACTTTGTGCTTTGGAACCACAGATTCTAGGTCTGGAGTCTTTATTTACTGTATGACTGCGTGCGCAAATTAACGTCATCCTTATAGGTTTATAGGTAGGATATTAGAAGGTATAGGCAGGGCTATATAGAGGTTCAAAGACAGAATCCTTAGTTGGGGCTCATTGTGAAGTCACCTACTCACACGGCACATACGGCTATCGATATCTCAGCAAAGGGTGGAGTGGCCACATGCAGGGTTTACCTGCAACCGCTTTGTGCTGAAAGATCGCTATCCGTTTTCGTGTGAGCCATGGAAGCTGACTAGAATCCAGGGACAAGAGAGGAAAAAGTTTGTTTTCCTTTGTTGATAGAACCTAACATTTAAAGGGGTGCCGCAGTATTGAGCACGTGTCTGAGTCGCAGTTTGGCGCACAGTAAAGACGCACTTTTGCGTACGCAGCTAAAAAGTTGTCATACGGTTGTGTGGTAGTCGCATTATTGTGTATGTGACTGGTCGCACAATAGCGTATACGTACTTCCGGTTGTGCTGCCACGTGTTTAAATAAAGCCGTTGAGGTTTACATTTTTCAATTGTTATCAATATCTGGGTTAACGTGTATTTTTCTGTGCAGGAAAAAGTGTGTAACAGTGAGTATTGGTTGGTAGGGGTAACTTGTTCCCTACAGTTAGAGGTACCGTATGACCTTTAAGGGCTAAGTGCTAGTCGCTCGGTAAGCAAACTAGCGTTGCGAGCGCATTGCCAGAGAATACATCCGCGACGCTGAATTGCAATACGAGCGAGCCGCAAAATGGCACGCACATACAGCAAGGTAGCGTTGTGGAGAATATTGCAAGCAGTTCATGCTCACCACCCCCACCTTATGTGGATGGAGGTGCAAGTACAGTTACCAAAAATACCCATAAAAATGTAACAAGCAATTTGTACCCTCTCCTAAGCATCCATAAAGAAAATGTTTATGATGTGGATGATGAGTCTATTGCAATGTCTGCCATTTCCCATGCTGTGCAAATGATAGATGCTGCATCACCACAATCATGAGTGGTGCCGCCATATTCATCGGTAACAGCAAGGGAAGTGCTAACACCCTCTGCACCCGTAAAGGAAGTTGTTAATACCATACGTAGCAGCAGCAGATTAAACCCCCAGCCAGGTAACAAGGTCAAAGGTAGCAGCGCTGCCGGCCTGCATCCCATTAGGACAATAACCATTCCGAATGGAAATGCAGATGCGAACGATGTAGTGCCCACGAGGGAAGTAGTAATGCATTGTCCCTGGGCAAGAGCAGAACTAAATTCCATCATAAATTATTTCCCCGATCCCAAAAAGGAACTAGCCAAATGTCAAAGATTTCTGAGAAATTTGGGTAGTTCTCATGAGCCAACTAATAAAGATTGGCGTGTGGTGTTAAGGGCCTGTCTACCACACAATACCGACGTGACAAAATTCATCACAGATTGTGTATTGGATGGTGACGTTCCCTTAACAGACCAAGTAAACCAAGGTAACATTTCCCGCATTGTAACTCAATTGGGTATATATTTTCCGGTAGTAGTTAACTGGAACAAAATTTTCACCATTAAGCAAAAGGAGAGTGAATCTGCAGTAGATTATTGCGACCGGGCTCTGCAGGCTATCACCCAGTACACTGGGTTAGAAGATATTAAAGATAGCACTCACCATAGGGGAATGATAGTGACGGTACTCATGGACGGTCTGAAAGAGAATTTAAAGACTCGGGTTCAGACCTCACAACCTGGCTGGAGGGGAGTCACAATAGATACCCTCATAGAATCTGCCATAGAACATGATAAAAACATCTCAAAGAAGAGAGAGACCCAGAGCGAAAAACTAATGGCTGTCAGTATACAAGCTCTGGAGGGAATGACGGTAACATCACAGCCAACAGACAAACAGTACACACACTTACACCTGAACAGTTATATGCCCTCACTAACCCCACGCAACAACAAACACAGCTCTATTCCACAAACCCTATACAACCACAGGTCCCATACTACTCACGAACCTCATATCCCCCACAATACCCTTACCCTCCCTATCCTTATTATCCACCACCTTTACCCTCTGCTCAAACCTCACAACAACACGTGTCTTCACCCGATCCACGAACATGTTTTAATTGTAAACAAACAGGACACTTAAGTAGAAACTGTACAGTAAAAAGAGTAGGAACCCCAAATCAGGGAAGACGTGGACATCCCCATAAGGGATATGCACAGAGACCAGCAAATGTCCAGCAGGCACCAGCTCCAATTGTGGCCGTAAATGCTTTATTGGAGAATGGTAGCCAACGCTAGGGGTCAGGTCATACCTGTAGTCTACAGATAGTCAGGTTAACGGGAAGTACTAGGGAAGAACCGGTCATGAATGTTTATGTAGCTGGTACTGAATATCCTTTTCTTGTAGACACAGGGGCGACCAGGTCAGTGATAAAATATCCCGTTAATTTACAGGTGACCAACGAGACAGTACCAACAATGGGTGTAACAGGTAAAGTGGAACATTATCCTTTAACAAAGTCCACAGAGGTTACTATTGGGCCATTGCATACCAGGCATTCTTTCCTTCTGGCTGCTGCGACTCCTACTAACCTGCTGGGTAGAGACTTGTTATGTAAGATGGGATGTGTTATATATTGCAGCCCTGATGGTGTATTTTTAGATATCCCAGAGAGAGTTGCACACGAGGTGCGGGATATATTGAACACTCCCCAAAGGATAATGTATCACTCTACAAGTTTAAATGAAAATCCATCTCAGGTAGATGAAATGTTGTCCCAAATTCCAGATGCTCTTTGGACTAAGGATGGACAGGACACTGGATTAATGGCAAACGTAAGCCCTGTAATGGTAGATTTAAAAAGTGGTAGGCAAGCTCCAAAAATTCCCCAGTACCCGCTAAAACAGGAGGTAGAATTAGGGGTTTTCCCAATAATTGAGCGATTATTGCAACAGGGAATTTTAGTTCGTACAGCTAGTGTAGCCAACAGTCCCATCTTCCCGGTGAAGAAGAGTGGTGGGAGGGGTTATAGGCTGGTACAAGACCTTAGAGGTGTTAATAAGGTAGTAGAGAGCCAATTCCCTGTAGTGCCAAATCCAGCTGTCATCCTGATGCAGATCCCACCAAATGCAACCCATTTCACTGTCATTGACCTCTGTTCTGCTTTCTTCTCTGTGCCTCTCCACCCTGACTGTCAGTATCTATTCGCATTTACATACAGAGATGTACAATACACATGGACACGGTTACCCCAAGGTTTCATAGACAGCCCCAGTATCTTCTCCCAGGCATTGCACGACTGTTTACAATCTTTTTAACCTGCCAATGGATCTCTTCTAATTCCATATATGGACGATTTATTGCTATGTTCTGACTCGTTTATGTCATGTTTGAATGATACTAAACTTTTGTTGCTTCATCTCTCGCATACAGGACATAAGGTGGCTAAGGACAAACTACAGCCGTGCCAATCCAGAGTAAAATATTTGGGACACTGCCTAACCCAGGGGTTACGACATCTTACAAATGATAGAAACCAGGCCATACAGAACATGACACTGCCGCAGAATCAACAGCAAATTCGTACCTTCTTGGGACTGTGTGGATACTGTAGAATGAGGTTTTTCTATTTTGGCCTCGCTTTTACAGGAATTAGTCTCTTCCTCAAAGCCCGATAGTGTCATACACACAGAGGAAAGAGCAGGCTTTTCTTAATCTTAAGGATAGTCTGACAAAAGCTCCTGCATTGGGAATACCTGATTATGAAAAACCTTTTGATTTGTATTGTACGGAAGCCGATGGTTGTGCTGCAGGTGTCCTTACACAAACACATGGTGATGCCAGTAGGCCCGTAGCATACTACAGTGCCCAATTGGACACTGTGGCAAGATCACTCCCCACTTGTTTGAGAAGTGTAGCAGCTACCGCTTTATTGGTGAGTAAAAGTGAGGACGTAGTATTGGGAAATGATATGATTGTCTACACTCCCCATGCTGTATCTGCTCTGTTGAACTCAGCTCAAACCAGACACGTCTCTTCGGCTAGGTTTACCAAATGGGAACTAGCTCTAATCGCACCCGCAAACATCACTGTTAAAAATTGCAGCACGCTGAATCCAGCAACGTATTTACCATATGTACAACATGATGTACAAAGGGTGGAAGGAGTCGAGTTGCTGGCGGGAGGTGAGTTCAGCGGACATAATGATACGCACGATTGTATGGAATATCTGAATCAGACCTTTTCTGCTAGACCTGACATACACGACACACCTTTAGAGAATGTGGATGTGACTTTTTATATACAGATGGGAGTTGTCATAGACAAACAGACACAGCTGAATTATGTACAGGTTATGTTGTTGTAAATGACACAGACATCATAGAAGCTAAACCTCTTGGTCCTCCTCACTCAGCCCAGGTGGCAGAGTTAGTAGCACTAACTAGAGCGTGTGAACTGGCAGCAGGCAAATCTACTAACATTTACACTGACTCAAGGTACGCGTTCGGGGTGGTGCACGATTTTGGGGCTCTATGGCGTCTGAGAAATTTTATGACAGCAGCAGGCACACCAGTTGCACATTCCCGACACATAAAACATCTTTTAGAAGCAATCCAACTGCCCAAAGCGGTGGCAGTAATTAAATGTAAAGCCCATACATGTGAGGATGGTCCGGTGTCACTGGGCAACAACAGAGCCGATGAAGCTGCAAAATGGGCAGCAGGGTTAAAATTTGTTTTCTCCCACTGAAAAAAATATGTCTTTCCAAACAATTGATATGCTGAAATTAATTGAGATGCAAAATTTGTGTTCAATTCAGGAAAAGTCCGTTTGGAAGTCCAAGGGATGTGGGCAAGAGTCCTCCGGGCTCTGGAGGGACGGACAAGGTAAACCAGTAGCCCCCAAGGCATATTAACCCAGCCTGGCTGAGGCAGCACACGGTCTGACTCATCTGGGAAAACAAGGTATGTGCAAGTTGGTGAGAGCATTCTGGTGCGCACCAGGTTTTTCTTCACAAGCAGAAAAGATAGCAATGTCCTGTCTGACCTGCTTGAGGAAGAACATAGGGAAAGCGATCCCTAACGAACCATGACATTCCACTGACTGATGGACCTTTCCAGGTGATACAAATTGATTTCATCCAATTACCACCCTGCAGGAATCTTAAGTATGTATTAGTGTGCACTGATGTATTTTCTAATTGGGTTGGGGCCTACCCAGCGGCCACTAATACTGCTGTGTTTACTGTCAGGAAAATAGTTCAGGAATTTGTATGCAGGTACGGTATCCCTAAAATCATTGAGAGTGACAGGGGTACTCATTTCACAGGTGATGTTTTTCAAAATATGTGTAAGCTGATGGGTATTAATAGCCGATTTAACACCCCCTACCGACTGCAAGCCAGTGCCAAGGTAGAGAGGATGAACGGGACTATTAAAAATAAGTTAAGTAAAATCATGGCAGAGACTGGACTACGATGGCCAGAAGCGTTACCTTTAGTCCTACATAGCATAAGGACCACTCCTAGACCCCCTCTAAATCTGTCCCCATTTGAAATACTGTTCGGTAGACAACCTCATTTGATTATAAGTCCACAGGAAGACTTGAAGGGTAACAACGAGGTAACTGTAAAGTATCTTATATCAATGAGTAAGCAGTTAAAGCAACAGCAGCAGAAACTGAAATTGTTGTCCCATGATATGCCTGAAACTAACTGTCATGATGTTGAACCAGGAGAATATGTTATGATCAGAAATTTCTTGCGTTCAGGTTGTTTGACTGATCGGTGGGAAGGTCCGTACCAGGTGCTGCTGACAAGTACTACATCTTTGAAGGTGGCTGAGAGAGATACCTGGGTCCATTCCACTCACTGCAAAAAGGTCAATCAACCGGTGGAGAAACAAGTCAGAGATAAGGCTGATAGCGTGGACCTGTCGCTCGCGAGTTTGTTCCGGGAGAATTTAAAAGGTCGTAATGAGATACCTGAACTAAGAGAAATTTTCAGGTCTTGTGACAATTTACGGGCCTGCTGTGTTAATTTTCATATTCTCTTTTAGAGTGTTCACCATCCTGGTCGGTTCGGGAATATCCAGTTTCTGTGATGGGAGACCAATTGAGGAAATGGGAGTTGATGGCAGTGCTGATGGAATGGAGTCAGGAGGAGTGCAATGCCAATCAGGGGAGTGTCTGACCAATCTTAGTACTGTTATTGTTAAGAGAGCTGTCATTCCGGATACTCGGGGACGGTGTGGAGGTTTATCGTCTGAAGATTCCTGTATTTGTGAGCTTTGTGGGTCCCTAGTTGATGAGAACTGTATCCAACGGTGCCAGCCTAAATATAACCTGTACTGGGGTGGGTATCCTTTAGAGGATTATCATAGCATGGTAGGCAAAGTGTTAAATCAAACTGATTGCTGGGTGTGTTCACATGTGCCACAGGGACAGCATAATGTAGTGTTGGTGCCATTTCCGCTGAATATCACAGAAATTTTAGAATTATAGAAAGGGAAAACATTGGATGGAAAATTGCTCTCATCCAAACCACCTCATTTCAAACTCTATCAATTCCAAGTAGATAGATCACTTTTGTGTTTAAACATAACCAACCCCAATAAACCTGGGAGTTGGGAAGTGACAAGGAATAATCAGACGATGACCTTCTCACAAAGAGCTGATAATGAGTCCATAAACCATGATCTGTTACGCTCAATTAAATCTAGTGGGAAACATTTTAGGTATCGGTATACATTGAGTTCCACCAAAGAAATTATTGGTAAGGTGCCAGATGGTTATTGTGCTAAAATAATACAACCAGAAACTTGCATGTACCAGATGGAAATAGGATTGTTTGCAAGGGAAATGTGCTTAATGATAATGATGCATACCATTCCTTATGTTCTTCCTGATAATGTATATTTTATATGTGGAAGAAAAGAGTATAAGTGGCTCTCCCCGAGTTCCGAAGGTTTGTGTTACCTGGGAAGAGTAGTCCCAGAAGTTATGACCCTCACACATGTTGAAATGCTTGGTATACATAAAAACACACCGTCACCATATCTTCACACACAATATGAACACAGAGGCAAAAGAAATATGATACCTGGAGACGTGCACAAAGCCACTCAGTTAATTAGTGAGACAACTGGCTTTCAAGTTTTAGTCGCATTGGATCCCACCAGGATCGCTCGGGGTACATTAAACTTTAGATATATTCAGGAACTTGCTAAATTGATAGATAATATCACCGAGATGTACGATGATACATTCAGGTATACAGGGAGAGAATTGCAAGTGTACAAGACAGAACTGGTGCAACACAGGCTAGTGTTAAATTATTTAACTGCTGTTACTGAAGGGTATTGCGTAACGTTGGCCACCCAATTTGGAGTAAAATGTTGCACCTATGTCACCAATGATACCAGTGACCCCAAGGAGGTGATAGACCGGAAGATGGATGAAATTCTGCAGCTAAAATGGGAGTTTCGTAAGAACCATAATGCTTCAGTGGCTGAAGTAGGGGAGAAGATAGGATGGGTTTCATGGCTGAACCCAGTGAAATGGTTCTCAGGTCTAGGGGAATGGGTCCAGAAAATGATCGCCAGTATAGGCAAATTCTTAATTCTTATACTGATTGTCATCATAATAATTTGCATATTTGTCCGGTGTGTTCCTATTGTGTTGAAGTGTGGAAAATGTAAAAATAGAGTAGAACGAAAGAACGAAATTATGATAGTGGTCAGTATGAATACCGAGGTAAATACAGAACTGCATTACAACCCTGAACTAGGAAATACCATAATTTAATGTATTATATTTAGACATGCATAGAATGTATTATTGAAATGTTATTTTTAAAAACACCTCAGATAATGTAAAGTCTCAATTCCCCTTCAAGACTGCCTTTATAGGACTGGTGTATCCCCACACCTTTCACATGATCTTCCAAGATCCGCGGTGTGCGTATAATAGTAGTTTTATGTCCCCACTCAGAGACACATTATTGATGGATTAAGAACCACCTTGTGCCATCCCATAATAACACTAAATAGTATATAAATGTAAGCCTAAATTATATTTTAAAATCAGATTGTGATAGCATGTTGTTCGGTATCAAAGGGTGGACTGTCGAAGCTGGAATTTTGCAAATGGCCGCCTAAGCGCCATTTTAGATAAACTCGCACTTTAGTACATGTGGCGATATTACTATTAGCATCATGTGATTGCATCTGTGACCGTCGCCATAACTTACGGCGATTCATCAAAAGCCCATTTCATGACTTTACGTAGTTTGGGTGCTCTGGATAAAGTGTGTATATTATTATAATTCCCCTAAAGGATATATTTCAGAAATGGCTGTACAGTATGTCAAAATTGGATTGCATTAGCAAAGCCAAGAGTGTTATCTGAGGTTTGGGTCTTGTAGCTGTGCTAATTTGCATCCACACAGGCCCTGGGAGAACTAAGACCTGTATTTTGGAGACCGAAAAGGGTGGGGCTGCTGGGGCATGAGCAAGTCATGGAACTATAAGGCTCAGCATTCCACACTGCTAGGTGTTCACTTAGTTTAAGTGAGATTTAAGTGCACCATTTCTCATACACACATTAATACGCACAATTGCGCTGTTAACTAGTCGCATATTAGCGAATGCATAAGATCCTGTATGAAAACGCTGTTTATTAGCTCCATGCACACGCATCTGCACCAAGTTAACTAGCGTCTTTACATCACACCCCGCATACTTACACATTACATATTCACATAAAAGGTTTAATAAGCTTTACAGTATAAGATTTAAGTTTCGTTCATTTAGCATAAATGCTGTGAAATAAAGATTATTTGGTAACTAAGGTTTTATACATGACAAGTAAGCCGTGATTGGTATTGTACTGATGCGTACTCTTTCAACAGTATTCCGGTACCATCGGTGTGGAGATCGCATCATGCATTCTCAACTTATGGACCGCAGAGACTTCAAGCAACAAAATGTACATTATATGAACAACTGTTAGGATGTTGCATGAGGCAGGAAACCAGAGACCCCCAGTTGTTAGAGGCTGGGTTGTGTCTATTTGAATCAACCTTAAATGCCTTGTAACATATGCCCTCTCCTTTAGGACCAATGGTATTAGCAACAAACTTCTCTATTGTGTTGTTTATTTCTGGGGGGTATAAATATGTGTGCTCTGACCCTGGGTTCCTAGTCTTTATGCTGAATGCTGATTGATGAGGGGTTTCTTGCTGATGCCTAACATCTGGACCAGAGAGCGCTGTGTATGTATAATTGTACTTGGGTCTGTATAATCTCTTTGTGCTAAGATTATATGAGGATCATAGCGTGTAACTGCTGTACTTTTACTTGAATAATACTTTGTGCTTTGGAACCACAGATTCTAGGTCTGGAGTCTTTATTTACTGTATGACTGCGTACACAAATTAGCGTCATCCTTAGAGGTTTATAGGTAGGATATTAGAAGGTATAGGCAGGGGTATATAGAGGTTGAAAGACAGAATCCTTAAGACACAGTTGCACTGACCAGGGGCAGAACTATGGGAGACAATGGAGGCGCCTGCCGCTGGGCTCCAGCTCTGAACGGGCACCTCCTTCATTGTCCACAACATATTCACCCCACTTAGGGATGTAACTATGTACCCGGAGTGTACCATCACGGCCACCCAATACATGGCACCCCCTTCCGGCACCTGAGAAGCCACCATACACTAGTGGAGAACTCTGTGTCAGACCGTCAGCTGCTGCCTTCGTCTATCTATAGCCTGTCTACCTGCAAATTGCTACATTACAGTGTCAGCGGCTGTGACGGGGGGGCACCAAATTATAACTTGCCTCCGGGAGTCTGGGATGAATTTACGCCACTGACACTGGAGGCCATGGTCCCTCGGATATTCTGCGCCTGTCATATACCGGTGCAATATTTGTTAGTGAGGCTGGTCCACTGATACTGCATCTTTGGTCGCGTATCGACGGATTCGCGTTGCTGCTGGTGGATGTCTCAATAGGTTGCCCATTGGCACCAGCATTAAAATAAAGACACAGTAGCGGCTGTGACAAAAGTCACAGACGCTACTGCAATTGCGTCCACATCTGAATCACCCCCCTATATGCTATGAAGAAAGCCCCCCAACCCCTTCCCTTTTCTAAATCTTGATTGACTATCCCCTAACTGATATTAGTTTTAAGCAGTGCCACCTTTGCTCTCCTTCAGGGACAGGCAGCTGTCCATTTACATACCTCCCAACTTTTAGGTTCCATGAAGAGGGACAGTTTGCGCACCATAAGTGTGTGTGCCCGAAAAGGGGATGGGACTTTGGGGAAAAGGGGCTTCTGTAAAACGGGATGGAGCCTTGCGGTTCCTCCAGTTTACGCACTATGGGGCAGCCCCCAGGCTCTCCATACACTGGTGAACAGATGGGACAGTTAGGAGGTACTTGTGTGTGTGTATATATATATATATATATATATATATATATATACATACACACACACTATTAACACACGTCATCAGTTAGGCATTATTCAATGCACCATAAAACTAGAACTCACTCAAACTAAATAAATTCCCCACATGACAAAGGTGCTTCAGTGTCTCAGTCTAGGCAGCCTCAAATCCATTTGTTACGATCGTTTTTGCAAAGGGCCTGTCTTTGTGCAACAGCAAGTGACTGAGGTTAACTCTGCATAACTAACTTACTCAGGAGATTCGGCGTCCTACTGCTCCTGTTGATTGCACGCTGCTCCGGCTCCTCTGCTCTTCTTCATGGGCACGCAGTCAGTGAGAAGAAAGTGCACAGGGTGATGTAATGTCACGTTCACTCCATCTGCAGAAAGCCCATTGATTTGAGGAATCGGCAGGGGAGGCAAGGCTCGGGTTGGGAGGGGACAGCTGCTAGTCACTGCAGCCTCTACTTACTAAGTGCTCTCGGACGGTCCTGACTGGGCAGGAGCGGGACATGGGGGTTAATTCAATTTAAATTATGACTATCTAGCTAATGGATGGTGTGTTGTACACCCGGGCCCCCTCCTTTCAGCAGAGTCTCCGGGCCCGGGACTATAGTTCCAGCAGTCCCCTCCTGATGGCGGGTCTGCATAAGAACACCTTTTCATCTGTGTCCGACATTGCGTAAATATCTGTAACATCCACCAGCCATGTAGTCCTTGTTGCAGGTCTGACCTGTTTCAAATACAGCGGCTCTCCTGACACACATAGGGCTCTCATGCTGCGTATGTGATCGCAATGGCTAATTTATGTATGCCCATGTAATGGCGTTTAAACGCTAAGACACTCCTGTGATTTTCTGACCACCCCCGTTATCCCTCCAAACGCTGACTACCTGTCACTCACTTTACGAATGGATTCTCTGTGCATGCGGAATCGCAAGGCAATCGCAGCACGTGTGAAATGCAACTTTGACGCATGCACAATAGCAAAAATCGCTCGTTCTGTGTAAAAATCGCCATGTCTGAGGAATCTGCTCCCCATGTTACTTTACAACGCTACAAAAATAAGTGATATGTCAGTGGAAACAAACCAGCTGCAGCACAGAACTGTGCAAGTGTCCCTGATTCATCTCTGCGGATAGCAGAATATGACAGATAAATATTACCGTAAATATTAACCAACCCAAAATAAATTAAATAACATAAAACACATTTTTAATTTTACATTAAAAATGCATTCATAATAGCACACAACCATAAAACCCTTTGAAATATATTACAAAAGATGAGAGAGAGGTGATAAGGATGAAAAATGATTTGTACTTTGTATTGTATTTCAATTAAACATTAGACTTATGATTGCATTTCTTCTTTGTTTTCAGCTTTTTGCATGGTGAATTTTGGCAGCAGGTACAGGCTTATCTTGGCAGGCCAGTGTACCAACTGTTCTTTGTGGTGTATTATGACAGATGGAGGGCACTGAACTGAGGACTATACACTCTGGGTGTCTAACTCTACGGATGTTTGAAAAAGCCTATGATCCATAAACCAAGCTATTTTTGACAGGGATGTGAAAACTACTACTGAAATCAGACATTTGTCTTAAAATAAATTATACCTTAAAGTAGAAAAGGTAAAACTACAATCTAGAAATACTACAATGTCAGATTCAAATGTTGTCAGTGCTGTCCCTTATCTGGGGTCCATTTGCACCACCTATCCAGTAAAGCCTGCAATGTAACAAAAGGATATTTACAAAAAAATTAGGGGCCAAATGGAATATTGTGCTACTTGGCAAAAGTGTGATTTATTTACATATCACACATACTAGATCCGTTCAAACATCTGCAGATATTTAGGGGTAGCTTTGGCCATTTATACACACATGCAGATCCAGGGTTGGACTGGCCCACAGGGGTACAGGGTAAATCCCCGGTGGGCCCCACTGCCTAAGGGCCCTACCACTTGCTCTAATGTCAGGTTCCAGACTGTGCACTTGAATTAAACATTGTTACTCTATTAGAGAGTCAGTTACATGGTCTCTAATGTCTGCCCAAACCTCTGTGGGGGCTGGCCTCATCCCCTGTAGCAACTGACCACACCCCAAAGCATGGGCCCCTACCATTGCATTCCCCCGGTGGGCCCTTCATGGTCCAGTCCGACACTGTGCAGAGTCTTCGGTAAAGGACCCCATACATCAGAAATCAGAAACCACAAATGAATGATTTAACAATTTGTTGCCTGATTTCCCATTCTAGCAATCTGTACCCATATATTACAGATTTTTGTCAGTGATTTGCAGATTATGGCCCTCATTCAGAGCCGTACGCTCTGAGCAGAGCGCACGCTCTGAATGAGGGCCGGGCTCCATTTTCATGGAGCGTCCTCCTGGACGCTCGTATAGCTGTGGGTCACCACCCACAGGCTATACGAGCGTGCATTGTGATGGCCGCGATGGTCGAGACCATCGCGACCATCGAAATTGCGAGTCGGAGCCTGCGGTTGAGGTTTTCAACCGCAAGCTCCGGAGTGATTTTGGCTCTATCAGAGCCAAAATCACTCCCACTGACATCACTAGTGATGTCAGTGGGCCGGCTTCTGACGGGAGGCGTTCCCGTGGGAACGCCCCCGTCAGGGAGGCACGCCCCCGGCACGCCCACCAAAGGGGGCGTGCTGTCAATCAACATTGACAGCACGCCCCCTTTGATCGGACACAACGAGCGAAGGACTTTCCTTCGCTCGTCGCGTCTGGCGCATGCGCACGAAAGAGCTCCCTCCGTCGTGCGCATGCTCAGTCCATAACATCGACCCACTTGCGAGCGGACAGCCGCTCGCGAGTGGGTCTGAATCAGGCCCAATATTCAGGAAAGACAGACTTCATCAATCTTGAAAGGCTCATTATTTTACTAGTCAGCAAATAGGTTGATCGTTACCATACTCTAGCAATCTATACCCACAATTGATTGGGAAAATTAAACAAGTTGGACCACCTGATTTGGCGATTGTAATTGCAATCGGGGAAGCACATACATTGGTAACTTATTGGGACAAAACGCCAAATTGTCCCAATTCATCACTGGTGTATGGGGGCCTTTAGTCATGCACTAAACTATCTGCCCTTAACCAACATTGCTATTAATAAAGACCATGGATCAAGTGGCTTCTTGATCCCTGAAACACATTTCATAATTAGGTTATTAATAGAAACTAACCCACCACAGGGGTTCAGAAGTGTTTTACATGGGATGTATTTATGAGACTGGTGGCCGCGATGCCGCCGGTCTCAATACGGACAAGGAAATCCCAACAGGGAACTTAAGATAGGCGTCGAAATACCGACACCTATCTTAATCCCGATACCGTAATGCCGAAGGACGCCAACCCGAACAAGGTAAGTCCGGGGCGCCCTTAGCCTTAGCCGTGGGGGATGATTTAGGTATAGGGAGTGTAGCGGGTGGGTTAGGGTCAGGCAGGAGTTAGGGTGCGGTAAGGGGGGGGGTTAGGGTTAGGTACCCCCGGGGGGAGGTTAGGGTTAGGCACAATGGGGGAAGGTTGGGGTTAGGCACCACTAAGGGAGGGTTAGGGTGGGGAGAAGGTTAGGGATAGGGTGCTTACCTGCCCTGTCGGGATCTTCACCCTTCGGGCTGCCGCGTCGGGATATGAACCGGTGGCTATTCAGCCACCGGGACTTCATACCCATTCCGTTTTAGACAGACATCCACCAACCATGTACATTTAAATATTAATAACTTAGTACTTGTCATGTTGTAGCATTGAAATCCAGATGATTCTTAACCTATGAGAAAGACGACAATCTGATTTGATTGACTGACATGTATGTCTGTCAAAAGCTATAACAATGGTTTGAGGATTGGCAGGTTATTATATTTCTGTATTATACAGTGTGTATCACGAGAAAGGAGTATAATAGATTCTTGGTATATGAAATATATATATTGTTAACTAAATACTTAACTAAGTGATTTGTTGCTTAGACGCATGGAAGTAAATGGAACGTTAACTTCCTTAATATTGGTTAGTGTAATTGTGTTAAAAATATATCCATAGATATGACTGGCTTGCGTCGGCCATCTTTGAATTTCAAAAATGGCGCTGAGGCACCATTTTTTAAATGGGCACGCGCGGTTCCCACCATTGAAGTCAAGGCTCGCCTCTCTCAGCAAATGAGCGCTCCGCACCGGGCTTTCTTTACTGAAATCCTGCATCGGAGCTCTCATTCAGGTAGTACTGTTCTTGGAGGGTAGTACTAATGTCCGTGGCTCGTGAAATTCATTTTTTTGTTTTGCCAAGACCCCGGATTGCCTACTTTGGAACGAATAGGACGTGATACACGCATAGGAGGTGAGTATGGATTGTTTATTACAGGTACCCTATGGATTATCTACTTGGACAAGTGGACGTTTTTGGCTTCAGGGATACATAGGTGAGTATGTGAGATAGTGTATGTATGTGTTAATAAAGTTTTACTCTCTACAGTGTGGATGTTCTTTATTTTTTTAATATTGCTTTTGCTGTGGAACTACAGGTACCAGCGGGCCCGTAAAGCCCCGCATGCTAGTACTTGTGGTTCTCCAAGTACCAGGATGCGGTGAGGCTTGCTGGGAACTGTATTTCACAGCAAAAGACAATATTTTTAACTCTTTACTTGCACCATACTTTACATCATCAAGGGGTGCCCTGGAGAGTGGGACCCTTTTATTGGGAGGAGTGTCCCCAGCTCCCCAGGGATTCCCGGCCTGGGCTGACTAGCGGTCAGGGGTGATGCTTCGGCTGGGGGCCCGGTGAAATGGCTCCCCTGGCTGTGGCATTACACCCGCCGCTAGAAAGAGTCCAGTGCTGGTTCTGGTAAATACAGGGGAACTCTACGCATTTTTTACCCTGTATTTCCAGAACCAGCTCAGAGCCCAGTGCTGGTTGTGCTGAATATGGGGGACCCCTACGTCGTTTGTCCCCTGTATTTAGCACCACCAGGACTGGATATGCAAAGGCCGGTGCTGGTTGTTCATATTGAGGGGGGGGCAACGCCGTGTTTTGTTTTTTTAACACTTACACTTTCTTTAAACACAGCAGCACAGTTCTACCCGTCCATGCCAAATTTCAGCTCGGTACCTCCAATAGCTTTTGAGGTGTAGCCCCTTAAACACCCTGCCCCCCCCTCTGGAATTCTCTATGGAGAATTCTGTTTTTTTCGAGTCAGCCTTAATATAAGGGCACGACTCTGCCCTTATAATAATAATGCACAGTTAAAGTATCAAATTATTCAGATTTTTTTTTTACTTGGGTTGCTACAAAAAGAAAATAATGAACATTTTGAAGTATTGCAAAATGGTAAAAAAAAAGGGTACTATAAATAAATCATACTCAAAGAATGTTGGAGATAAATGTTATTATTCATGCACATAAGTGTTATTATAAAACAAATTATTGCTGGATTCTGAAATAATGAACCTGGATGTGTCCCAAAATGCCGGAACACGATCTGTTAGCTATCTCTGGCCGTCGCTGGACGCGCCACTCATGCCTTCTAAAAATCTCTTGCATGACCTTGCAGTGTGTCATTCGCTAACGATTCTCTAACACCACTGACACCAGACTATCACATTAGGAACCGGGGCAGGGGCCGCAGCTAAGCCCAAACCCTCTGGCGGAGATCCCTACCTATTGAAAGCCACCGACACATTACATTAGGTGCTAACTGTTCCCCATGCTCAGAACCTCAGTGGTCTATCAGATAATTATCTCACTGATTATTGTACTTAGCAAATGGCCTAACAGAAAATATTATGGGATCGATCTATCATTATGCAGCAATAGAAAACATGTTCTATAGATGGTTTTCCATCATGAAAAGTTCACTGGGGAAATGCTCATATCCCTGGCACCAGAGGTAAGAGGACTCTTACCACTTCTCTGGTGAGTATGCGCACTGGAACTGGGAAGCCTGTACTTGGGCTTCCAAATGCACTTTCATGGAAATTAATAAATTATTATTTTTAAATATTTAAAACATTATCATCCTACTAAATTGGGAACACTAGGGGGTATATTTACTAAAGGTCGATTTTAATCGATTTAAAATCGATTAAAATCTATGTTCAGTTTCTGGCGCTTAATCACTCATTTACTAACAGACAATTTTTTTGTTTAATTTTTTAAGTATTAGCAAATGTGTGATTTAGCTTCAGAAACACAACATCGATGTTAATCGATTTTGATTGATTTTAAAATGATTAAAATCGACCGTTAGTAAATATACCCCTAAGGGTCTATGCAGAGTTGAAAACAGGTCACACGCTAAGGATAACAAAATAGGCCCTCATTCAGAGCCGTTCGCTATTTGCGTTCGTTCGTTCAAAAACAAGGGGTGGCTATGCAAATGATCCGTTCGCACATTGCAGTCTGTTCACACCTCTAAGTCTGAACGACCGAGCAAAACATACGCTCTTTTATTTCTTAAAAACGCCCCCTGGCCGCTCGCACCATACGTCATGTCCGCTATTTATTAGATTAATCGAGTACATCGAACAGGATATGAACTGCTCGCTATTCTTGTGGTTGGTTTTTTCAACCGCTATTTTGCGAGCAGTTCTGAGTTAAAAAAAACCAAGTGACGTGGTGATTGACGTTGCTATATTAATTATGCACACCCATAAAACGCCCGTTTTGCCCTTTAAGCACGCCTGCGATCGGATCTCCACTCCCCGTTTTCAAGCACCTTCCCCTGTTACCACCCACATACGCCTCATTCTGTCACTCAAAATAGCAGGCACTCGCTATATTGCGTACAAATGATTTTCGGCCGCACTGACTGGTTCGCGCATGCGTACTAAAAACCGTACGCATGCGCAGATGTGCGAACATCGCTCGGAACGAGCGTACTGCCGCTAGCGAGTGGCTCTGAATGAGGGCCATAGTCAGTAGCCAATTCATCTACCACTATATATTTTTGGAGTGTGGGAGGAAACCGGAGTACCTGGAAGAAACCCACACCCATTCTGCGCATGTATAGAACAGGTCTGCGAGTACGCTTGCAAACTGGCAGCAGACTGTCAGTGATTGACAGTCTGCTGCCGTTTGGGGGCGGCGACAGCCTCCGTTACCCGAAACGGAGGCGTGTCACCGCCGTTGGGGGGGGGAGGGAAGAGGCCAGGATCTCTGTTGGGTGACGGAGATTTCCTGGCCTCTTCCTGTAAACTGCAGCAGCCTGCTCTGGGACCCTATGGGTCATCGCAGCCGGCCGATGGTACGCATATTAACTGATGCTGCGTTGAACACAGCTTGGTTAAGTAATGCACAGGATGCTCGATGCCTCCTGTGCATTACCATATCGACAAGGATCGCAATTGCAAAGCTGCCTGTGTGCATTACATCATATATCTATAGCCTGCGTGCAGCTTTGCAATTACGATCCTTACAGAATCAGGCCCTATGTGTAAATACATCCATTTTCAGATGCATCTCTTGCACCCAGGATAGGGCAATGGTGCCAGTGTGCAATGATAATGATGGCAGGTATCAAACTAAGACTGGGTACACATTAGAATGATATCGGCATGATTTGCCATATCGGAACAACAAATCGTGCATACGATCTAATGTGTATGCACAATTTGCGCGTTCCTGTGGACAACATACGGGATCGCTTGATTGACCGTGCTGCGCAGTCAATCAAACGGGATGTAGTTATGTGGGCCGCCGGTCACAATCCCGACAGCAGAATGCCAGCTAGGGATTTATGATAGGTGTCGAAATACCGACGCCTATCATAATCCCGATGCCTGAATCCAGGACGATGCGTGCCTGAATAAGGTTAGGTCCGGGGAGCCGGTCCTGTTAGCCGCGCGGGGAGGGGTAAGGTTTAGGGCAGTTAGCGGGGTTAGCGTTAGGTTTTTTTGGGGGGGATGGTTAGGGTTAGGCACCCCCAGGGAGAGGTTAGGTTTAGGCGCCCCCCC
Source organism: Taudactylus pleione (assembly GCA_031769625.1). NCBI lineage: Eukaryota > Metazoa > Chordata > Amphibia > Anura > Myobatrachidae > Taudactylus > Taudactylus pleione. The sequence goes on from JAUIMM010000201.1 coordinate 7,146,215, forward strand.
TGGAGGGTTATAGTTAGGCACCCCCCCCCCTGGGAGGAGGTTACCGTTAGGCACTAGGGGGCAGCTAAGGGTTAGGCACCACTAAGGGAGGGTTAGGGTTAGCACACTTACCTGCCTCTGTCGGGATTTTCATCCTGTCAGGCAGCCACTGTCGCGATTTGAACCAGCGGCTAAACAGCCGTCGGAATTTCAATCCCATTCCAATAAAGCGATATCGTGTGTGCGGCTGTGCATTTTGATGAAGAACAGAATGAGGTATTGTTCCATCGTTCATTAAATCATGTAATGTGTACGACCAATCTGTGATGGTCCGGGGCGAAGGGTAATCGCCCCGACCATCTGTACGATTGGCCGTCGTTCTAATGTGCACCCTGCGTACTACAATATATTCGCAAAGCGGTCCCATAGATATATACAACTATATGGCTGAAAATAAGCAATTATTTCCGTGAAAGCAATGCGAGTGCAATTGTGGCCGACTGGCGTTTAACTGTGTATCGTTCCTTGAATACTTGATCCTAAAACTCATGGTTTATGGCCACAATCTTTTGCGCAGCTCATAGTCATGTTTATCATTCATTTTCTGATGTTAAATACTCAATGTTAACAGATTTCCTATGTAAAAGTTCAAATGGAAATACAATAGTTATGTGTTTAACTTAATTATCCTATACGTTGTGATTTTGGGAGTACAATGATTTACAAATATCATTCTCTTGCAATTATTATGTTACTACTATTGAATGCTTCATACTGCCAAGCTTTCCAGCGTCAGCTTGTTTAAAAAGCTATAGCCATTATAATAACACCTCTAATTGGTGGAGCAGTGGCGTAACTAGGGTATTTGGAGCCCAGGGCAAATTTGAAAAGGGAGCCCCCCCAACATACCGATATGTTGCGGGAAAAAAATGGGCATGGTCACTTAAAAATGGGGCGTGTCAACATGACACACCCCTTTATTTTCACGCTGAACATTCCTATCCATATGCACCTTAATCCCAGTAGTACCCCTTATACAGTACCCCCGGTATGCAGTTGTGGTCCCTCTTATGCAGGCCCATAGTAGTGCCCCTTATACAGTATCCCCAGTAGTGGTCCCCCTTATAAAGCCCCCAATTAGTTCCCCTTACTCAGTGCCCCCAGTAGTGGTCCCCCCAAATGCAGTGCCCTATGTAGTGTTCCCCCTTATGCAGTGCCCCCAGTAGCAGTCCCCACAATGCAGTGCACCCAGTAGTGGTATCCCCTTATGCAGTGCCCTTTATATAGTGCCCCCAGTAGTAGTCCCCACCTATGCATTGCCCTTTATATAGTGCCCCCAGCAGTAGTCCCCCCCCATGCAGTTTTCCCAGTAGTGGTCCCCCTTATGCAGGCACCCAGTAGTGATCCCCCCTATCTAGCGCCCCCTGTAGTGGTCCCTGCAGTGCCCCTAGCAGTAAGCCCCTTATATAGTGCCCCCCGCAGTAGTCCCCCCCTCCCATGCAGTGCCCCCAGTAGTGGTCCCCCTGATGCGGGCCCCCGGTAGTGACCCCCTATCCAGTGGTCCCTGTAGTGGTCCTTCCTGTTATTGCCCCCAGTTGTGGTCCCCCCAGTGCAGTGCCCCTAGTAGTAGGCCCCTTTTATAATGCCCCCAGTAGTAGTTCCCCCCCCCAAGTAGTGGTCCCCAGTTGAGGTTCCCCCTCCCGATTAAGTGCCCCCTGTAATAGCCCCCCCAGTAGAGGTCCTCCCAATAAAGGTGCCCCCAGTAATAGCCACCCCCCCCGTTGTGCCCCCACCCCAGTAGAGGTCCCCCCAGTAGTAGCCACCCCCGTTGTGCCGCCAGTAGTGCTGACAGGTTTTTTTTTTTTTTTTAAATATAAAAACATACTTACCTGAATCCATGCTGCTGCTCTGGACCGCGACACCTCTCCCGCCACCGCCACCGCCCGCCAGTCCTCCCGGGCTGGCGCGCTCAGCATAATGGGAGAGACGTCATGATGTCATGACGTCTGTCCCATTACCCACTGCAGGAGCCGGACGGAAGTCCGGCTCTTGCAGTGGGTGCTGCAGCAGTCAATGAGAGTCTATCTGACTCTCATTGGCTGCTGTTTAACACACGCATCGGCGCCAAGGGGAGGGAACGGGCTCAGGTGTGCAGCACAGAACCGGCGCTGGAAGCCTAGCGCCGGTCCTGTGTAAATGTGTAGCGCTGACCGCACTCACTGCAGTCGGCCCTACACTGGTGGCTAACTAGGGCGGGCCGGACCGTGGCCGGCGGCGCCCCCTGCGCCGCCGTTCCCACGGCGCCCAGGGCACGCACCCTGCTCGCCCTGCCCTAGTTACGCCACTGTGGTGGAGGCAAGGGGATGGGACAATTATACAGACTTTTTCAATGTCCTCTGCAGGTAATTTAACACCTCATGGTATTACCTTGCAAAATGGGTATTAAATAAAGTATATAATGAAATATTATATTTCAGAGCTGTGCTCTGTTCCTGCTGTGCTGCTAAACTTGGTAAAAACAGCTAGAGAAAGCCTAGTGTGGATTCTCAATGTCACTTATAAACCTTGCCTGCCTCTGTCGCTATTGTTCCCTTCTGCAGCCCTGGCATGACGACATCGCCTATAAAAAGCTTAATATGCTTCACAAGATGTCGTTGTAACTGTAGCATGCTGAAATACTGCATGCTGTATAGTAATCCTGCACAAAGCACAGAACCACTGCAACTACAATAATCAATAATCCACGCATGACAGGAGATTTTCCTGAATGTGCTTCAGCACAATGCCAGGAACACTCAGCCAGCATAGAAGGATGTGTCCTCGACTGACCTGCTATGTACTTCAGTCCTTACACCCACCCCCCAAGGAATCTCTTTCTCTCTAGTCTGCCACAGTGATAGAGCCATCACTGTTGAAAAATGATTTGTCCTTATCTGACCTGTAATAATCTTCACTTAACGTATCGATATTTTTAGGTCTCTTTTCTTTTCTCTTTACCTCTATTTCCCTTTCATGCCTGCAATTCTCCTTATTCCTCTCTCCTTTCATCAGTTTATATCCCCTCTTCCCATCACCCTCTCACTCCCATCCGCCTCAGTGATTGGTGCAGGGCTGTCCTGAAATGACCCAGGTTTTCCAGCTCTGTCTGTACGAAACAGACTAGTGGATGTGAATTCTAATGACAAGCATTATGCAGCAGGAAGGCACTTCCTGCTTCTTGTCAGCATTATTACAGCCTTCACCCAGACTGCTGGAGTTCCATTGTTTAATCCCTGCTTGTTTCCCTTACACTTCAGTGCATGACAAAGACACTGGTACAAACATATAGGTAGTAAATGACGGCAGAGAAAGGCACCTGCACTATGGATGTACAGAACAGCAGCGTGCTGGGTAAAATAATAGTTTGATGCATTGCAAAAGAATCAGTCTGTTTCTTATGTGTTTTTATTATCTAACCATGTTAGCCTCCCTGCAGATTGCTTGCAAGAAATTTGGAGATCACAGATTAATTGGAATTATAAATTAATTAACCACTTAACTGATGATTTAAACAAATAAAATTATATATATATATATATCCTTTTTTTTATTTAATTAAGAACATCTTTTTACAAATGTATTTAAATATTTTAGTGTAAAGAAAATTGTCTTACACCTCCTTGCCCCCCATGCCCAGGTGTGGTATGAAAAGTCCACATCGGAATGTCAACATTCAAAATGGTTAACACCTTAATGTCGACAGGTACTGAATGTCAACATGGACACACAATATGTTGACATGCTCAAAATATCAACACCATACTGTTGACATAGTATTTTGCATATTTTACTCTAAATATAACACAAATATGTACTGTCGACATTCTGGTGTTGACATGTTAAATGTCTACATTATGACAATCTTAACATTTTAACCATGTTGTTGTGAATGTCGACATTTTTCTTGTTGATTTAATGTCAATGCCAACATTCTCTCGGTTGATATTCTGACCAATTACCCCATGTCCATATGTCTCCTTTGTAACATTACTCTCCACCCCCCCAATGCCAATAGATTCCAAGTGGCATTACCACCCTCCCCCTAGTGGTAATAGATCCCCTAGTGGTAATAGATCACCAGTGGCATAACCTCACACCAACCAGTGTCCATTGTGACACTACCCCAGCTAATCTTACTGTCATGTGTCACTGTTGGAGGTATTGTACCCTCAATCCCCTCAGGTCCCAGGGGTGTATCTATAATGGATGCAGGGTTTGCAGTGCACACAGGCCCCTGGGTCCAGAGGGAGCCTGCACCGCACACCCTGCACCCATATTATCTAATACTTACCTCTCTGAGTTCCCGCATCGGGTGTCTCCGTTGCCGCCATTGTTCCGGTGTTTTGTGCATGCGCAGTGAGGAAATCGCCAGGAAAATAGCGGCCGTGCCATTTCCCCGGCGACCTGCGCATGCGTAGTAGACTCTGGGCACAGACTAGTGCCCAGAGTCTACTGATGCTACAGTCATCTGACAGACGCGTCAGTCTGCTGCCGGCCGCTGGGGAGAGAGGAGGGAGCCCCGGATGGTGAATGCACACAGGCCCCCTAGTCTCTCTTAATACGCCCCTGCCTATTGGGAATTAAGGCTCTCTCCACATCCCTAGTGCCAATAAATGAAGCTCCTCTTTGCATTATTGTTACCGGTGCATGTGCTCTAGTATGCCATTTGCATGCCTTTCTGAAGGGTAAAATCAGCAGTGATGTCGGTGGTCTGAGATCACTACTTCACCACCATGTATTAAAACGCTGGGAGTCGGAGCAGAAGGGCACAGACATATGGGATGCGACCATGTCAGAGAAAGCCCATACTTTCCATTCCATCAACCTGGCGCTGGATGCAGAGCAGCAGAAATCATTGGGAAAATGGCCACCAAAGGCGTCAGGGTCTCAAGTGTAAGATATGCAGAAGATGAAATACGGATGCATTTTGGTATGCATGTACAGTAATTCACTAACCACACATGGTCTAACGCCCAAGCTACAGGAAGAACTTTGTCTTTACATGTTTTTTATTTCAGTTTGACACATGCAATAACAATGTTGTTTGCGAAATAATGTGAAAGCCTAATTCGGAATTGATCAACATTTGAAAACTCTGGCAAATTTGCAAGGCACTGACAGTAAAGTAGTATGGTACACAAGATATATTTCTGGCATCCGCTGACCTCGCAGATACAGAGTTTATTATAGTGCAACCAAATTCCACAGTAAGGGTCCGAGTCGCAATCACGCCAAGTGGCTGTACTTGTGGGCAGCAGCAGAAGCCTGACTTACTACCTTATACTAATGCCAGATTACGTTCACCGTGGAGCCGTGCGACTGCAGGTTGGAAGCCGTGCCGCCTATTGATCTAGTGCTGACTGCCACAACCGTCATCAGTAGTATCTAGCTCCATACTAGGTGCTAGAGATCCCTTCCCCGCACGCACAACTGAAAGTCACACTGAGCTTTTGATACACGCCCATACACTCCCACAAGTCAGGGAGGTTCTGTGCGATCGCTTTGCCAACACCCAGTTCCCGCCCCGAAATGCCCAATTTCATGGAAAAACAGATTTAGCCAAGTATCATCCAACTAAGAATAGGGCAGACATGCGCAGAGATGCATACATTCCCAGGTGTGCATGTGCTGTATGCAAAAACTTATCCGTGCACAGAGATCCCTCCTACTCAGTATCGCCCCTAAGTCACAACCAATAGTGTTTCATCCTATCAGGTTAGACATGTCACTGTGGCCCATTTAACATGACTGCACATATTTTGTTTGCATTTTGGTGGTATGTTGCTTGTGCTGGTAAAATTCGTATTTTTCGCTTTTGATGGGACAGTAAAGTATGTTATATTGCTTTTATACCGAAATTCCGGGTCTGATCCGGAAGTTGGAACAGAGGAGCTGATTCAGAGCCGCTCAGTAGATGCGATTGCTCGCACGATGTATGCAGATTGCGTAGGCAGTGCAATCGCACAGCAATGCATTAGCACGCCCAGTATTTCTTACAGAGCGATCACATACAGTAGTGTATGCAGACAGCCACCAGCCTGTCTTAAGATGCCCACTTGTGCATGTCATGTCCAGGAAGTGAATGCAACCATCGGTACATCTCCAAGCGCCACTGAAGCCGGCCAATTGGCAGGCATGCGGCACGATCCAGGTCACCGTGACCCGGATCGCGCCATTTACACTGCAGTGTTTCACGGGTTATTCCCGTGTTAAACCCTGTAAGTTACCTGGGTTGGATTGCCGGGTCACTCGACCCGGCAATCCAACCCTTTCCTCTTTTACACCAAGGAGCTACCCGGGTTAACCCTGCAATAACTCGGGTTTTAGCTCTGGTTTAAAAGGGGTATAAGTGTCTTATGATGTATATATGTGACTGGGGAAGTTATTTAGCAACATACTGTACAAGGCTGTAATGATGAGACAAATCCTAATATGTAAACTTTGACTGGTATTCAGACATACAGTACAGGATTATCAAGCACTAATTAGGCAGATTCTGATTGGTGCAGACTTTAAAATACCCAGAGCTATTAAGCACTGATTAGGCAGCTTCTGATTGGTGCAGACTTTAAAATACACAAACACTGATTAGGCAGATCCTGATTGGTGCAAGCTTCAAACACAAAGCTTTTAAAGAAAGAAGATATACCAAAGCGCTTGAATACACTCGTAATATCTGTGCTGCAGCAGTTAAAAATAAGGGGAAATTGCAACCCCACACAAAGCTGTGAACAAAGCTTTTAAGCTCTAAATAGGCAGATGATTTTTGCCTGAGGTTGGTGTGTGTGTGTAAGATATCATACCCTGCATGCTATTATATGAATGTTTTAATTTTTTTCTATCTTTTTTGTTACCTGTGCTGTATATATTAGCAATAGGATTCCCTATTCCTCAAAGCTACACCGAGGACCATATTCCGTTGTTCCTGAAAGTGCAGTGGTCTATGGGGGTCTTTCAGGCCCGGTCGTTAGTGCCGATGCGCTCGGACCGGGTCGATGGCCCCCCACAGAGCATGCGCATGACGGCACCGGCGTGCGCATGCGTGAGACCCGCTACGACCGACAGCGCTGGTCGTAGCGGGTCTCGATCCAAAGGGGGCGAGCTGTCGATGTTGATTGACAGCTCGCCCCGTTTGGAAGGCGGGCCGGGGGGGTGGCCCCACCGTTTGGGGGAGGCCCCACTGACATCACTAGTGATGTCAGTGGAGAGGTTCCGGCTCAGACAGACAGAGCCGAAAGCTCTCCGGAGCTTACGACAAAGGAGACCCTACCCAAGGGTCTCGTCGTAAGCCCCGATGGTCACCATCACCTTAGGCAGTCGTAAGGCTGTGGGTGTTAACCCACAGCCTTACCACCGCAAAGAATGACGTCTTGAAAATTCAAGAGGTCCTCCCTTCATTCAGACCGACCGCACGCTCTGTGCGACCGGCTCTAAATGAGGTCCTATGTTTCTGCAGCTTAACAAGACTAAGATGGAGTCGTTATTGTAACAGTTTGCAATCTTCCCCATATAGGGCCTGATCCAGCAAGGATCACAACTCCAATTACTCACGCAATCGGACGATTATTGCGTCCTGCGCTTGCGTATGCATCGCAGTGCGCGTACAAGAGAGGTGATGGGGGTGGTCAGCGAAATGCAGGCATGCCAGTGCATTTGGACGCAGGGGCATGCATAAATTATCCACTGCGGTGCCATACGTAGCTTGGCCTTTCACTGCGTGCGATGAGGTTAGCAATTTCTGAGTAAGGTCTGCCCTTGTGCAAGTGTGCGTGAGGCTCCAATTGTACTCGATGTTACCGATGGTTTCTCAGTCTTGCTAAACATTACTGATGTGTGTAAGGTAAGGTGGGTGTCCTTATATAGTGCTGCGATCGCAATGGATTAGCATATCATCGCAGTGAGACTGCGTGCGCAATCGCTATTGCAATTGCATCAGGCACAAAGATCATGCAATCCTGGTGCTATAGATAATTTGTATAACCTAAAAGCTTTTCCATTTCTTTACACAAAACCTTTTTCTTTTAATTTTGCATCTTGATGAGCCGGTGGAGTTCGCAATTCCTGAGAAATGGGACAATGGGCCTGATTCAGCATTGTACACGTCATACACCTCCTGCTACATTTTGCATATTAGCAAGGACGGAATTGCAAAGCTGCCTGCGTGCATACATCAAATCTATACCCTGCGTGCATTCATCATATCTATAGCCTGCGTGCATACATCATATCTATAGCCTGCGTGTATACATCATATCTATACCCTGCGTGCATACATCATATCTATAGCCTGTGTGCATACATCAAATCTATACCCTGCGTGCATACATCATATCTATAGCCTGCGTGCATACATCATATCTATAGCCTGCATGCATACAACATATCTATACCCTGCGTGCATACATCATATCTATAGCCTGCTTGCATACATCATATCTATAGCCTGCGTGCATACATCATATCTATAGCCTGCGTGCATACATCATATCTATAGCCTGCGTGCATACATCATATCTATAGCCTGCGTGCATACATCATATCTATAGCCTGCGTGCATACATCATATCTATAGCCTGCTTGCATACATCATATCTATAGCCTGTGTGCAGCTTTGCAATTCCATCCAAAACTGAATCAGACTCAATATTTGTTGTAAACATTCTGCATAGAAAGCATCAATATGCTGCAGAGTAGTAGATGTCTTAGTGAAACCCTAAGTGGCTAGAAGAAATAATTGATATAACATGTTAGCATGTAATAACATGGGTTTGGATTTCATATACCCCTTTTCCACTGACCTGAAAATCCTGGGTTATTGTATGTATACGCGCATCAACCCGGGCCTTTTGTCAGTGGAAACGTCTCCACCCGAATCCAGTCACCTGGGAAGTCCACCATGCTAGCGAGCAGGGCTTTTCCTGGGAAGGACCCAGGTAAGGCTCAGTCTAAACAGGTTACCCAGATCCCGTTTACAGCATGGGGAGAGCCGTATTCCGGCGCAAGGAGATGATGTCATCTCTAAGCGCCGGCACTGCACCCGTGTGTCTTTGCGGTGTGCAGTGTGAACGGTGCCAATCCGGATCAGTGTCACAGTGGAAAAGGGGTCTGTCCCGGGTCTGACCTAGTTTGGAATGGTGTTCCCAAGACTTAGGTGGAAGAGTAATAAATCTAGGTTGATGTTAGACAATGTAATCGCTCTAAAACAAGGGGTGCTGTAGGAGAGATGTCTTATATCCAGATTTTCTATATCATGCTGGGAACCAATATAGGGCCTCATTCAGACCCACTCGCAAGCGGACTTTCCTTCGCTCATTGTGTCTGATCAAAGGGGGCGTGCTGTCGATGTTGATTGACAGCACGCCCCCTTTGGTGGGCGTGCCGGAGGCGTGCCTGCCATACGGAGGCGTTCCCAAGGGAACGCCTACCGTCAGAAGACATCACTAGTGATGTCAGTGGGAGTGATTTTGGCTCTGATAGAGCCAAAATCACTCCAGGGCTTGTGGTCGAAAACCCCGACCACAGGCTTCTGGTCGCACTGGCGATGGTCGCGATGGTCAAGACCATCGCGACCATCATCCTGCACGCTCGTATGTGCTGTGGGTGGTGACCCACAGCTATACGAGCGTCCAGGAGGACGCTCCATTTTTATGGAGGATGGCCCTCATTCAGAGCGAGCGCTCTGCTCAGAGCGTCCGGCTCTGAATGAGGGCCATAATCATTTCACCAGTAGGGATGGCCAACAGGGCAGTTGTCATGGATGGTTACCATCGATGCTTTAAAACTTTGTGTTTATATACCATCGATGGTAAAGATTTGAGCATGCGCATAAGAAACTGCCTACAGAGCTGGGCACTTTCATTTGTGCATGCGCAGCTGCCGGGCAGCTTCCATCTTCTGATGCGGTACCTGGGGAGGAGTATCCCGCCACACTGTGCGCAAGTGCCGGAGCTGGGCGTGGTGCAAGGCTGCTGACTGACAGCTGAGCCGGTCATGTCAGCAATACAGTGAGGCGGGCCATCGGCATCCCAAGTCCCCAATATGCTGTATGTGTGTCACACACATACAGTGTGCCAGGATGCCGATGGCCCGCCTGACTCTATAGCTGACATGACCGGCTCAGTTGTCAGTTGCAGCCTTGCACCACTCCCAGCTCCGGCACTTGTACACAGTGCTGCCCTGTGTAAGGGGGTGGGGGGGGAGACATCGGTCCCAGGGCTACCATCGATGGTTGCAATCTATCTGGTTCTCCTCAATTGATGGTAAAACTATTTGACATCGGGTAGCGACCATTGATGATTTATAATCATCGATGGTCAATGGCCAACCCTATTAACCAGTGTTCCCTGACGATCACTAAGCCCTCAATGTATGATGCAGTGGGATTACTATCCCAATGCATTATTTCAGAAACACACACAAAAAGCAGCAGACTGGTACACACAGTAAAAAGCTGCTTTCCATTTGTGAATAAAATGCGGAATGACCTACAGTATAATAGATCAGGCTAGATGCCTCTGAGCCCAACAAAGGTCTTAGCTTTGGCATTCCAGGTAAGATACATAAAAGCAGTTACACATGAATGATGCATCCTATATAGGAAGAATCAATACTAGTGCACACTGAATAAATAATGGTATCAATAATTCATATGCATCAGAACTAATATTACTTATGTTTTACAGACTATATATAAAGAACAGTTTTTAAAAGGCAATGTGGAAGTTACACTATTCATACTTTTAGACTGTAAGCTCTTACGAGCAGGGCCCTCTACCCTCTTGTGCTTCTCCCTACGTTAGTTTCATCTACTTCTTACTCACCACTAGGGCACCTAACACTTGGATGCTTATGCTCTGTTGCTTATCTGGGTGTTATGGTCGCTAATGTAGCAATATATATTATCCATGTCCTGGTCCTGTATTGTTCTGTAAGTTGCTTGTCTACAGTTTGTTTATGTACTTTGTAAGGCGCTGTGGAACACTTATGGCGCCATATAAATAAATGATAATAGTAATAATAATAATAATACTGGTATGACATGTCCAGATTTTGACGGGTGTGGATTATTAGATCGGACGTGTCTTGTTCGACCATTAAATGGTAGACCACATTAGTTAGAGGTCACAGTTTTCAGGCTAGACTCCCTAGGTGGCTGCTGACAGGCAGAGGACAGGTAGTCAGGCAGAATAGTGTAAATAATAGAAGTTCAGAATATACAGTAGGTGGTTTAAATACAGGCACCATTTTCATCAACAACGTGTTGCCTATAACAAACCCACAACACAGTATGTTGATAGAATAAATAACCAGAGCAGTGCTTGTGGTTGAGCATGTGCCGCAGGTCAAACAATTGGCAGCAGGGCACCTGAGCTGGCATGACTGCATTAACAGGTTAGTGACACATGTATAATTTCACTTTTAAAACAGTTCTGTTAATTATCATTATTCCACATTAATCTGATACCATTCAGCTTGGTAACAGTGCTTCTTTACGGCTCAGCTACTTTCTCAACTACAACTCAGTATTGTACCCATCTCTCCACTTAAGTTCAAAAGTGTGTTAAGTTTTCAAGAAGAGACTCAACCCCTGGGGTAACAAAGACATGCTTGTACACAGCTAGCAACTCAAGTCATGTCTGAGAGATCATAGCATTGTGGTAAATTACTGATAGTTTCCAAAGCCCATAAATCACAAAATAATGTATTATTTATGACACAGAGAAGCATACTCCATTTGTGGTGCTGTAATAATGTATAAATGGCTTATTCCAGTGGTTCCCAAACTTTTTTGAACCACGGCGCCCTAGGGTATCAGCAATCTTTTCACGGCACCCCTATGCCAAAAGTTTGATATTGAGAAATTCAGAAAGAAAATTAGTAAAAGTAGTAAAGTGAAGTAAATTGTGCTGACCTGTCATCCATAGGCTCAGTTATGTGGTGGTGGACAGGTTTGTGCTTGTGTTTGTCCATCTATTTACATTACATTGACCATAAATTATTTGATTTGGTGCTGGACCAACAACCTGAGGCACCCCAACAAGTGTCTCGGGACAGCAATCTGTGTTTTGCTTTTCTGCCAGTCATATGTCCATGCTACCTGTAGCTAGTGGCGCCAAGAAAGGGGGGGGGGGGGAGCGGGTACTAAATACCTGGGCTTGCTGGAGGGGCCTGGGTCCGACTCTGCTCCCCCCTACCTATCAGCAGCCCAGCACATGCTGCTGTGTGCTGGGTAGCAGTGGGAGACTGCTTGCTGCTGCTGCTGCCTGTGGGGGGAGCGATCACACTGATTGTGCCCCCCCTAGGTTTGCGCCGAGCTGAGGGGCTCAGAAGCACCCCTCTCCCCAGCGCACCGCACCACTGCATCCCAATGGATAGGTCACACCCCCAGGCCGGCTCTTAACGGCCCTGCCTGTAGCTTTAAAACTGGCTTAAATAGCCCAGATCTCAAAATTAGTCATCTAGTTTCTTACTCACTATTTTTCACTTACACTGCTGTTAACATAACTTATTCATTGTTTGTATAGTTCACCTTTGTGACGTTTTAATATATTTAACTAAATTATACTTTAATAAGTTTAACTCAACAATTATATTCTGATTTTAAGAAAACACTGATCATTATATTTATGTAGATTAGATATGATATTGAATGTTATACTGTATATTGTAGAACATATCAGGGTCAACTAGCAATCCATAAAAACTTGATTGTAAATCTACTGTTCTGTAACAGGAGGCTGAGCAGAGAGAAGTGCACTTAATGCGCGTACCCACTAGACAATTTTTTGAACGATTTGCCCGATTCCGACGGACTGGAATGACAAATAGTTAAAATCGATAAGTGTGTACGCTCTATGTCGTGTGGTGCGCGCTACCCATGGGGTCGTCAGCCGCATTGTCAAGTTGGCCCTACATGCAGGTCAACTTGACGATGCGGCTGATGACCCCATGCTGCGGGATGCGGCAGGGGCCGACATCTCGGGCGGTTGTGAACCGGATCGTCTGGTGTGTACGGGCCGCCCAATATAGTCAGCAGGGGGGGGCGGGGGCGCCGATCACATGGCTACGTACACACGTCATCTAGTGTGTAGTACATTTTGGACAGTTTGCTCAGCTTTACTAATCATTGTCCTTCCCAGTAGAATCACTGATTCAATTCACATTTCGGAATTAGTATGGGAAGGTGAGGGAGCAGGTAACACAATGGTTGTGGGACATTTTAGATTCAATATCACGGTTTGTCACCAATAACACAGTACACTGCTAGGCAACAGGTATTCATTAAAAGTAGTACAAATTTGCATGCAATGTTTAAGACAATGGTCGATATAAATATAAAATGCTACTGACCATCTAAACTCAACGTTTATTTATAACTAGCTGGAATACTCGCCGTTGCCCGGGATGAAGACTGGACCCTGAAGTACACCTGCAGCCTTCATTTGTTTACATTCGTAACTACCATCGGTGCAAAGGTTGTGGCTGCTATGGTGCCCGAGCTGCCTCTATGGCCCACCGCTCCCCCTGCACCCAGTAATGCAAACAAGGTATGCCGGTCCAGTCATGGCCACCAAGGGGGGCCCAGGTGGCAGCGGTGTTGATTTGGTGATGGCCTACCAGCTGATTAAAGCTGGCGCACCGGCAGGCAGACATGGACAGCGCCGCCGGTCGCAAGGCAATCAGAGCTAACGGATCGTCAGCCAATCAGCAGTGGCGGCTCCTGATTGGCTGCTGATCAGCGAGCTCTAATTGGCTTGCGACAGATTTAAATTGCGCCAGCACTGTCTGTCCATGTCTGCCGCTGCCTGCCGGTGCACCAGCTGTAATCTGGCACCAAATCCACACCTACCAGATGAGAGGCTGCTGGAGGGACACGGGTAGGTGATTTGATTGGGAGGGGCATAATGTGTAAGGGGCATTACTGTGTGGCATGTTATAAGGGGCATTACTGTGTGGCATAATGTATAAGGGGCACTACTATTGTGTGGAATAATGTGTTATATGGGGCACTACTACTATGTGGCATAATCAGTAACGGGCATTACTGTGTGGCATAATGTATAAGGGGCACTACTGCTGCTTGGCATAATGTGTATAAGGGGTACTACTGTGAGGCATAACATGAATGGGATTTGTGTGGAGGCAAATGTATGTGTTGTTTTTTTTACCTCTGGGAAGGGGGTCCCTTTTAAGATCTTGCTATGCGGCCCACAAAGTTCTAGTTATGTCCTTGCACGCAAACACAGAGAGCTGATTAATATACAGTGCTGTGCAAAAGTTTTAGGCAGGTGTGGAAAAAAATCTGCAAAGTAAGAATGCTTTCAAAAATAGAAGTGTTAATAGTTTATTTTTATCAAATAACAAAATGCAAAGTGAATGAACAGAAGAGAACTCTAAATCAAATCAATATTTGGTGTGACCACCCTTTGCTTTCAAAATAGCATCAATTCTTCACAACAATATCACACACAGGGCCTGATTCAGAGCCGGACGCTCTGACCAGAGCGCTCGCTCTGAATCAGGGCCCTCCTACATGAAAATGGAGCGGCCTCTTGGACGCTCGCATAGCTGTGGGTGACCACCCACAGCTATAGCGAGCGTCCATGATGATGGTCGCGATGGTCAAGACCATCGCGACCATCGGGCTTGCGACGGAGACCCTGCGGTAGGGTCTCGCTGCCGCAAGCCCTGGAGTGATTTTGGCTCTATCAGAGCCAAAATCACTCCCACTGACATCACTACTGATGTCAGTGGGGCCGGCTTCAGACGGTAGGCGTTCCCATGGGAACACCTCCGTCTGGCAGCCACGCCCCCGGAACGCCCACCAAAGGGGGTGTGCTGTCAATCAACATCGACAGCACGCCCCCTTTGGTGCGAGACCCGGAGCGACGGCTACCCCGTCGCTAGCCGGGTTTCACGCATGCGCAAGACGGAGCTCCCTCCATCGTGCGCATGCGCATTGGGGTAACATCGACCCGCTTGCGAGCGTCCTGCACTCGTGAGCGGGTCTGAATGACCCCCACTGGTCACATCGATATCATACACTGATTACTATACACAAGTCATACAAACATCATAGACATGATACACAGGTCACACTGACATCACACACCTGATACACACTGATCATGATACAGAGATCACACCGTTTTTATACACCTAATATACACTATTCCAACATTACACACCTGATACACACTGATCACAATACATTGGTCACACCGACATCACATACCTGATACACACTGATCACTAGACACAGGTTACACTGATATTACACACTTGATACACACAGATAATTATAATGTACATACTGTAGGTGAAATTCAGCTCTCAAAAAATGGATGTGAACATACATTTACAGGGTTGTTAAACAACCTAAGGGCCTGATTCAGCAGCGGACGCAATGCCGATTTTAACACAGTACAAGTGGAAATTGCTTCTGTTTTGCCATTATACCCCTTATCCCAGACATGTACAGAATATAGGAAATTGTTCTCACTTTAAGGGACTGACCAGTTCCTGGCAGAAATTCCAGCAGCTATATTAATATTGCTGGAGGCCCCTTGATACCCCCCTGGTAAGTTTTCTCCTTGTCATGTCATTACCTTTGGTGAGATATCCTGATCTTTCCAATGTACCTGTTGTGCCTCCTTTTCTTTAAGGTGCTCATACATCTGTGACTGATCGCCGAGATGCCGGGTTGCGATCGGAAATTTCCGATAGCTATCGGAAATTTCTGATCATCCACCATCGATGTTCTGCGATCCGTCGCCAGATCACAGACATTTCACATGTTAAATGTCCGCGATTTGACAATTGCGATAATTTTTTGATCGCGATCGCCAAAATCCAAAATGTTGGATTCCTGCGATGCCGGGTTGCAGCATCGCGGGATCGCGGCAATCCGTCGCAGATGTATGGGGCCCATTACTTATTGATTGTAGTTTTCACAGAGCTCCATGATGCATGTAATGTCTTTTATACCCGTCACCTGTTTGGATTACGTTCAACAATTGGATCCCATAGATGTTTAGAAAACTCTCTGAGGACCGCGGCTAACCCAGTGTCACAAGCCGCCGTGCTGCCAACGCTGTGCGGGGTGAATGCCGGACAAGCGTTTGCTGCAGTCTTCTCCTTCCGCCTGTTAGGATCTGTGGCCCGCAGCATATTGTTTGCAGTTCCAGTCTGGGTTGCAGCTCAGCCTCTGCACGAATTACTGCCTATCTGTGTGCACTATCAGGTGCACACTCTGGGCCTGATTCAGATCCAGTTGCAAGCGCTGTGCGCTCGCAACCGGCTCGATGGTGGGCCAGTGCGCATGCGCACGACAGAGCCGGCTCCGTCGTGCGCATGCGCGAGACCTGGATAGCGACGTGCACTCCGTCGCTCCGGGTCTCGCAACAAAGGGGGTGAGCTGTCGATGTTGAGTGACAACACGCCCCCTTTGGTGGGCAGGCCGGGAGAGTGGCTGGCCTAATGGAGGCGTTCCCATGTGAACTCCTCCGTTTGGGGGCGGCCCCACTGACATCACGAGTGATGTCAGTGGGAGAGATTTCGGCTCTGTTAGAGATCTCTCTGGGGCTTGCCCTACCAAAAGGGTCTCGTCGCAAGCCCGATGGTCGCGATGGTCTTGACCATCGCGACCATCTTCCTGGCCGCTCGCTATAGCTGTGGGTGGGGCCTTATTCTCCTGTCTGAACACAGCCCAGGTGCTCTGGTTGGGCCCTGTTTCTGTTAAATTCCAGCCAGCTCTTCACTCCTTTCCAGTGATAGCGTTTTACATGTTTTCAGTTTCTGTTGGTCTCCTGTTCACAGTCGAGTTCCAGTATCCAGCTAGCTCCATTGTTCCTGCTGTTTGTGTCATCTAGGCGGCACGGTCCACATCTGCCTTACCTGCTGTTTGTGTCAACTTGGCGGCACGGTCTCCATTCCTGCCTTTGCTGCTTGTGTCATCTAGGCGGCACAGGCTGCACTCAGAGTGTGCAATCCTGTGTACAACCGCTTGTGTCATCCCGGCGGCATTAAGCGCTCCTGGGCGTCCCGAGTACGCAATCCTGTGTAAAAAAGCCTGTGTCATCCCGGTGGCATTAAGCGCACCTTGGCGTCCTGAGTACGCAATACTGTGTACAACCACTTGTGTCATCCCGGCGGCATTAAGCACACCTGGGCGTTCCGAGTACGCAATCCAGTGTACAACCGCTAGTGTCATCCTGGTGACATTGGCGCACCACAACATCTCCTAGCCAAGTCCTTCAGCCCTCAAGGCTACCATTCAGCCCGGAGGCTGCAGCTTTACTCAGTGACTGTATCTCAGGTCAAGGCGCATCCTGCCAAAGTTTTCCTGCCCTCAAGGCAGCAACTCAGCCCAGCGGCTGCTACCAGCCCAAAGGGTTGCATCTCAACTTATAGGCCCACAGACTTCATCCAGCCCAGAGGCTGCTACCGGCCCAAAGGCAACATCTCAACTATTAGGCCCACAGGCCTCGTCCAGCCCAAAGGCTGTTACCGGCCCAAAGGCCGCATCACCACTTACTGGCCCACAGGCCCATCCAGCCCAGAGGCTGCTACCGGCCCAAGGGCAACATCTCAACTATTAGGCCCACAGGCCTTGTCCAGCCCAAAGGCTGTTACCGGCCCAAAGGCTGCACCTCAACTATTGTCTCTCAAGCCACATTTGGAGCTAGCTCCTCCAGCCCTTCAGGTATCCACCTGGCCACATCCAGCCAAGATATTCCAGCCCTCAAGGCTGAGCAGGACTATTCATTTTGGCTACCACTGAGCTATAACACCCAGGTGATGCAACCAAGAAACTACAGGGAAATCCTACAGGAACAGCTGATCTTTGGGGTTTATCACAATCACTTTTGTTGCTGGAAAGTGTAAGCTAATTACTTTTCACCATGATTTTGAAGGTGATGATTATCTATGAACACATCTTCAGCCCCATCATGAAAGGCAGTGATCGCAAAATATGCCCTATAGCTTGTATTTACGCATTACAGATGATGAAGGACTCAGTTTTTCAAAATTACCATGTCCTACAGGGAGCGCAGCCGGGCAAATGACATCCTAAGCAGCTCCCCCACCAATCACCACAGGCGGCAGCAGCTTCTCCTCCGATCGGCATCTGAACCTCCGCCTGCCGGTCACGTGACGCTGCCAATCTTTCTCCACTCAAGTTCTCTGCAGCTTAGAGTCCTGCCTCCTGTTCCCTGACACCCTGCGCGTGTACAGTGGGCAGCATTGCGCCACTGGCTGACGTGACACTGTGCCCCAGGCCCTGCATGCTGAGGGGTAAGGCTAGTGGCTACTGGCTAGGATCTCCTCTTCTCCTCCTGGGCCGATCCTCAGACCCCAGCTGTGTCCAATATCATCTGCCGAGATCATGGACCCCAAGAAGGGGCTCCTGAACGGTGAGTAGCCGGTGTTGATGATCTCGAAGTCTTTCCTGAGCTGTCATTGTGTGTGGTGGGAGTTTTCTGTGTGGTGCCAGGGTGCTGCCACTGTGTAGTGGGAGCCTTCTTTGCGATGCCATTATGTGTTGGGACCCTTCTGTTTCGTAACAGGGTGCTGCCAGTGTAGTACCAGTATGTGTTGTGACCCTTCTGTGCAGTTCCTGGGTTGTGCTATTGTGTTTTGGGACCCTTCTGTGTAGTACCAGTGTGTGGTAGGAGCGGGACCCTTCTGTGCAGTGCCATGGTGGTGCCATTGTGTTTTGCGATCCTTCTATGTAGTACTAGTGCTCTGGTGGGACCTTTCTGTGCAGTGACATGGTGATGCCATTGTGTTTTGGGACTCTTCTGTGTGGTGCCAGTGTTTGCTGGGAGCCTACTGTGCAGTGCCAGTGTCTGCTGAAACACATTTGTGCAGTGCCAGGGTGCTGCCAGTGTGTGGTGGCACCCTTCTATCCATTGCCAGTGAAATGCAGTAACCCTCTCCTTGCCCCCTAAATAACTGACGTAATTAACTTACATTTGAGGTAATTTAAGCAGACTTCACAAGTATACCTGTGCCCAATTGTAAAATAAAGTTTTGCTTTTTTTCCACTTTCATTCTCCTTATAATATAAAAGTTTATAAGCTGAACATCAGATGGAGATAACCGCAGTATTTGTGCTGTTATTTATGTTCTTTAGATAAGAGCCACTAGACATACAGTACATCACTTGACTTCTATTAGTTATTTTTCACTCCAGCTGTGAGTACTTGTTTGTAAGCAGCTTTGCCAAAATCTGTGTGAATGGTACTACATTGTCAGGTAACTGCCGGGGCTCCCACCTACTCAGATTTTCTTCAAGGTAGCCAAGGTGTGTAGTGTAAAAAAAAAACAAAAAAACAAAAAAAAGCCTGAATCCACTAAATTTATATATTATCACTGAGGTTTTTCAGCTTAACTGATGCGTAATGGCAAAATGCCTAACTGGGTATTTACTAAGTGATTTTCACATGGTGAATGTTCAGGGTAATGCAGGAGTATACTGAAGTGTAAAGGTGCCCATCCACCAGAAGACAGGCAAAAAACTGCACAATTATGACATTGTAATCGTGCAGTCGTTTGTCAGTCTGTGATGAGCCTACACTGATCGAGCAGTCATTCAGTGTAGGCACATCAATCATCTGTAAACATGCTACACCTGACATTATCGTCAGCTTGTCCAGCATGTTTGCCCGATGATAGATGTCTAAACGACCAGCGGGCTCGCGTGTCGCTGGTCGTTTTAGACATTTTTGCAAACTATTTATGAGCGATTGAACGATAACGATATTGTTGTTGTTCAATCGCTCAACTTAATCATCTAGTGGATGGGCACCGTTAGCTTGCCTGTTTCCAGACATATCATTTGGACTCCTACCAGAATTTTCCGGGCTGGTTTTTCATCCCAATCCGCCCCTGAATATATATATATATATATATATATATATATATATATATATATTCACACACACATTATGAACCTCATTCAGAGCCGGTCGCACAGAGCGTACGGTCGGTCTGAATGAGGGGAGGACGTCTTGAATTTTCAAGACGTCCTCCTTTAGAGAAAGGGCACTTCTGCGCGTGCCTAAAGCGCGCGTCTGAAAAGAGCCATGGTCAAGGAAAAGGGGGCGTGTCTTTATGACACATCCCCTTTATGTCAGTCTTTGGGGCGTGCCCCCAAGCGCTGCGGTCACTGTGAATGGATGCCGGGAGCATGCGCCCAGCATCCACTCACCGACGCCGACCGCTGCACCACCATTTACCCCACCCACGTGACACTGCGGCCCGCGGGTGGGGACAGAACCCCCAGGCTTGTTTCAGAAGGGCGCTGCGCCGGACGGCAGGGTGCTTTCTGCCCTTTAGAAATAGGGCAGGGCACAGAGCCCCGCTGAAACAGTCTAGTAGGAATGCTAGATCACATGACTGCACATTATGCCCCGACCACAGTTTCCAGCATAACCTGTAAACAGATCCACCTGTATACACTAGCACAGGGGGCGATTCAATTCAGTGCGATGTTGAATAGCCCCGGGAAGGAGTTACTGGAGCTATTCAATTGACCGCACTGTTAAGTCTGACTAGAACCACTTAAGTCGGGAATGCCAGTGACCGCGCCTTAAGCTGGGTATTTAGTCGCGCTAACCGGCATCCTCCAACCAAAGTAACGGCCACAATGCTGTAGGATTTCTGCTCTCACCTCAGGAGGGTGCAAGCAGAAATCCTCTCAGTCGGACAGAACGGTCAATTGAATAGCTCCTTTCCGGGCTATTCAACATCACACTGAATTGAATCGCTCCCAGAGAGACACTACTGACAAAATAACAGCACATCACCGCCTCACTAAAGGACATACTTTACACATTTCAGAAAAAGTAAATCTTTTTAAGGGCCTCATTTATTAACGAGTTCTATCATTCACAACAAGTGATACAACTCATTGTGTATGATAATGGTGCTCCGGCCAATCAGCTCCCAACTGTAATTTTTCAAACAGATGACAGTTGGGAGGGTGATTGGCTGGAGAACTATTATCTTACACAACGAGTTTCATCACTCATTAATAAATGAGGACCCTAGTCACTTACACTATTCTACCAGTTAAGGGGACCTGTGTGGGGGAGGGGGATGGGGGGTGCCGAGGATGAGGGTGGGTGAAGTGTTTGGAGCTGTGAGGAGATAGCAGGAAAGGGGACATGTGTGGTGAGGAGGGTTGTCGGGGGTGCCACAGATGGGAGTGGGGAAAGTGTTTGGATATGTGAGGCTAGGGGACCTGTGTGTGTGTGTAGGGGGGTGCCGTGATTGGGGGTGGGGAATATTTGCAGCTATGAGCAGCAAAGGGGACCTGTGTGTGGGGGAAGCGGGGCTACGGATTGGGGTGGGGGAAGCGTTTGGAGCTATGAAGAGAGAGCAGGAAAGGGGACCTGTGTGGGGAGTCGGCGGTGCCGTGGATGGGGCGGGGGAGTGTTTGGAGCTATAAGGAGAGGGCAGGAAAGGGGTCCTGTGTGAGTGTGTGTGTGGAGGGGAGGCTGCGGATGGGGGTGGGAGAAATGTTTGGAGCTACGAGGAGAGGAGCAGGAAAGGGGGACCTGTTTATGTGTGTGTGGGAAAGAGTACCTGTGTGCGTGGGGGAGTGGGTCGAGGATGCCGCAATTGGGGGGGGGGAGTATCTGGAGCTAGGACCTGTGTCTGTGGGGGAGGGGGGGGGGATGCCGCGATTGTGGGGGGGGGAGTGTCTGGAGCTAGGACCTGTGTGTGTGGGGGGAGAGGGGGGGAGGGGATGCCGCGATTGTGGGGGGGGGGGTGTCTGGAGCTATGAGGTGAGGAGCAGGTAAGAGGTCCTGTGTGTGTGGGGGAGGGGGGGGAGTCAGGGGTGCTGCGATTGGGGGGGGGGAAGTGTCTGGAACAATGAGGTAAGGAGCTGGTAAGAGGTCCTGTGTGGGGGGGCGGTCGGGGCTGCCGCAATTAGGGGGGGGGGAAGTGTCTGGAGCAATGAGGTAAGGAGCTGGTAAGAGGTCCTGTGTGTGGGGGAGGGGGGGCGGTCGAGGGTGCCGCGATTGGGGGAGGTGTCTGGAGCAATGAGGTAAGGAGCTGGTAAGAGGTCCTGTGTGTGGGGGAGGGGGGGGTCGGGGGTGCCGCGATTGGGGGAGGTGTCTGGAGCAATGAGGTAAGGAGCTGGTAAGAGGTCCTGTGTGTGGGGGAGGGGGGGGGGGGTCGGGGGTGCCGCGATTGGGGGGGGGAGTGTCTGGAGCAATGAGGTAAGGAGCAGGTAAGAGGTCCTGTGTGTGTGGGGGAGGGGGAGCAGGTCGGGGGTGCCACGATTGGGGGAGGGGGACAAGTGTCTGGAGCAATGAGATGAGGAGCAGGTAAGAGGTCCTGTGTGTTCGTGTGTGTGGGGGGGGGTCGGGGGTGCCACTATTGGGTGTAGGGGAAGTGTCTGGAGCTATGAGGAACAGGAAAGAAGACCTGTGTGTGTGTGTGTGGGGGGGGGGTGCCGCGATTGGGGGGGGGTTGTTTTTGGAGCTGTGTGGAATAGGGGGAGAGAGCTGGGTATTATTTCAACATATACAGTATATTTTGACTACCTACCTTCTGTCTAGGCTGCGATGCTGGGACGGCTGCTTGCAGATCAGTCACACCACACTGCAGTGCAAATGGAGATGTCCTGGAGGCGGGCCTTCGGTCGGGCTGGAGGCGGAGCCATCAGTGGTGACTGACTGGCTCCGCAAAGGCTTATGGGAGGAGCTGCTGCGGCTGGGCATGCGCAGTAGTTCCCCCGACGGCCATTTTTTTTTTTTTTAAAGTGTACTATTTCTGCCCGATTGGAGCTGAGCTGAGCTCCGATCGTGGCAGCCGGCAGGAGGGGTGAGTAAAGGAGGACCACCAGCCACTACAGGGAACAAAGGGACCGGCCCAGCGGGAAATGGCCCGGTGTCCCGGCGGCCCAATCCGCCCCTGTATATATTACACTGTATATGCATTTATTTCTGTTCATGTAATGATCAATTACAGACAATTTATGTTCAACTCGACATAAGACTCTAACAGGGGTATTCAATATGGGAGCGATAACATAGTTTTTGCGTTAATATCGCACTTTTGACGTCATTATCGCAGGTTTGACTTTTACACCGTATTCAATTTCAAAGACTTATCGCAGTTTTGAAAAGTCTTTGATAAAAAACGGGGATAACTTTTCACCATTGAATAGGTGTCGAAAAAAAGTGCAGAATTGGGGTTTAGGGGTGCAGGCTTAAAAAAAATAGCCTGCACCCCTGGGAATGACATTTAAAAAAGAACTGTGTCAAAAAAAGTAAAAAAAAAAAAATAGGGACACCCCAAAAAAATGTATTTAAAAATTGGGGTGAAAAAAAAAAAAAAGGAAAAAATTGTTAAACAATAGGGAAATAGGTTCAGGGCTATTCTGCAAGTATGCGGCAGGTGTTTTCTAGAATAGAATTATAGCGGCAGGTGCACAAATGCAGAATTTTTAAAAACTTACTTTAGGGACATAAAAATATGCTAGTACCCATTTTCATGTACCCCAAATTTGATGGGACCACTTATAAAAACGAAAAAAATAACCTAAGTGCTCTTCTGCATCACTTCTTCAATGTTGGGAAAAAAAACACCTGCTGCGGCTATTTAAATCCCCGACTTTCAATTAAAGGCTAAAACGGGGGTACCCATAGTGATCCCCCATGTTTTACTACTTTAGGGGGGTCTTACAATTTTTTAAGGAAAAATTCGTACCTTTACGCAAATCCAACTTCGGAGTTTCCCGTTTTCGTTAATTTTATATTGGATACGGGTATAAGCGGTAGCGCGCCCGATACTTTAACGCAGGTAAAAAACTCTGATATTCGACAGTGAAGTTAACGTTTCATATTGAATACCCCTGTATGGGGCATATTCAATTAGCTGCAAAAAGTCGAGTACTTTTCGCATGCCAGACTTTTCACCGTCATCACTGGTTTTCCATGCGAAAAAGTATCGCGCGCGTTGCCGCTTTTCCCCGTATTCAATTAGAAACCAGCGAAAACGGCTCCCGGCGAATTCGGACCTGGTGAAAAGTCCTGTCAAAAATGGGGAAAACAGCCTGTACCCCCTGAAAAGCTGCAATAACATAGGGGATCACTATAGGGGTGTTCTAGTACCTCTAATAAAGCAATTCTGGGTACTTTAGTTCTCTCAATTGCTTGCTATTAGCGTCTTTGCATAAGTGGTGAAGAATGGCATTAAGCAATATTTTTTCATCAAAATAAGTAGTCCCAGCAAATTTGGGGTACATGAAAATGGGTGCTAGCATATTTTGAAGTTGCTAATGTCAAGTTTTAAAAAACGTAAAAAATCCACCTTCCGCAAGCACCTGCAATCCCCAAAACACCTGGGGCATACTTGGGGACCCCCTGGAGTCTATTTCGTAAGTTTTTAAGTTTGTCTCCCAACTTTGTTCTTTTTCGCCCCCAAAATGAAAGTGCTTTTTTGGAGGTGTTAAGTATTTAAATTTTTTACAGTTTAGCTTTGGGGGACTGTCCCAAGGATGCAGGGGGTTCCCGCAAGTTTGCACCCTAATTCTGCATTTTTTTACGCCAGCTTTCATAGGCAATTTTTTTTTGACTATTCCAATTAATTGACTTTCCGCACCGGCGAAAAGTATTTGGAATTGAATACGGGGATAAGTTTGCGCCTGGAGAAATTACTTCACCGTCTAAACTTTTTTGCCGAAAACTGTTTATCGCGGCTAATTGAATATGCCCTTAAGTGTGTACTGTACCATAGAGCAGTGGTTCCCAACCTTTCTTGAATCACAGCACCTAAGAGCAGGTCAGAGGAAACCATTCATGTCTGGGCTGGCACATAAGGGAGGGACTCTGGGCCTGATTCAGACCCGCTCGCGAGCCCTCGCAAGCGGGTCGATGGTGCCCTAGTGCACATGCGCACGACGGAGGGATCTCCGTCGTGTGCATGCACAAGACCCACATAGCGACAGCCAAGCTGTCGCTCCAGGTCTCGCACCAAAGGGGGCGTGCTGTCGATGGTGAGTGACAGCACGCCCCCTTTGGTGGGCGTGCCGGGGGTGTGGCTGCCAGACGGAGGCGTTCCCATGGGAACGCCTACCGTCTGGGGCCGGCCCCACTGACATCACTAGTGATGTCAGTGGGAGTGATTTTGGCTCTGATAGAGCCAAAATCACTCCAGGGCTTGCGGCACCGAGACCCTACCACAGGGTCTCGTCACAAGCCCGATGGTCGCGATGGTCATCATCATGGACGCTCACGTAAGCTGTGGGTGGTCACCCACAGCTATTCGAGCGTCCAAGAGGCCGCTCCATTTTCAGGTAGGAGGGCCCTGATTCAGAGCGAACATGTTATAATAACACCCACCCCCACAGCTCAAACTTTGACAACTTTATTGAAACTGGTTACGCACCAATTGATGCCCCCCCATCCCACTGTAGCTCCGTCCACATTTTTTTCACAGCTAGACCCGCTCCTCATCCTGGGGTTTTGGAACCCATTTTTCTACAAGAATAACACTGCCCAAGAGTATCCGCAATTTTTTTCTTATTAAGAAATTCAGCGAAAAATATTACAATAAATATTTGTGCTTTTCTGGCATCCTCAGGGTCAGTTATGTGGTAGGATTGCGTTTCTGTTTGTCCACATATTTTATAATCGGCAGCCGCCAGCACTGGTTTTACCTATCACTGACAAAAATAATTTGATTTGGTCCTGGACCACCAACCTATGGCACCCCAGGGTGTCACGGCGCCCAGTTTGGGAATACTGCCATAGACTAATGTGTTGCTGACACATTGAACTTTTCATGTTTTTGTACTTTAAAAACTATTAATATTCTATGTGCAGGTGCCTAGTGAGTATGCATACATTCATTACTGAGTTTGGCATGCCCTCACTCCCTACTCAATGAATAAAGTTCTGATGCGTGGACCAAAAGTCTTCTGGTCTCTGCTGCCATCTTGTGTAGGTTTGATGTAATGGGTTTTTATCATTACTGCAGATGTACCACAATTAAATGCTGAAGACTTGTCTATATACGTAGGAGAGGGTCTAGAGCAGTGGTTCCCAAACAGTGCGTAGCAGCTCCCTGGGATGCCGCGGCACTGTCACCGGGGTGCTGAGGCGGCAGGTCATTTTTTTTGCACCATGGGTAGGACAGGGGTTGGTGGCGCGGAGTAGAGTGGAGCGCCAGGGGGGGTGTGATGAGTGGGGGGAGAGCTGTCACTGTAAAGCAACAAGCACCTTAATCCTGAGGCTGCCTGTTGCTGAATGGAATCCTACAACCCAGTGTGTTGTGTGAGATCAGACAGGAAGTGTCTGATCTGAAGAGCGATGCTGCAGAGTAGCACTGACGGTCACAAGTAAAGGGAAGTAATGGGGGGGGACACGGAGAGGGAAAACTGGAGAGACATGGATGGGGCAAATGGAGAGACATGGAGGGGGCAAATGGAGAGACATGGAGGGGGCAAATGGAGAGACATGGAAGGGGCAAATGGAGAGACATGGATGGTGCAGTGAGAGAGAGACTGAGGGGCCAATAGGAGAGAGACTGAGGGGCCAATAGGAGAGAGACTGAGGGGCCAATAAAAGAGAGACGGAGGGGCCAATAGGAGAGAGACGGAGGGGCCAATAGGAGAGAGACGGAGGGGCCAATAGAAGAGAGACTGAGGGGCCAATAGGAGAGAGACTGAGGGGCCAATAAAAGAGAGACTGAGGGGCCAATAGGAGAGAGACGGAGGGGCCAATAAAAGAGAGACGGAGGGGCCAATAGGAGAGAGACGGAGGGGCCAATAGGAGAGAGACTGAGGGGCCAATAAAAGAGAGACGGAGGGGCCAATAGGAGAGAGACGGAGGGGCCAATAGGAGAGAGACTGAGGGGCCAATAAAAGAGAGACTGAGGGGCCAATAGGAGAGAGACGGAGGGGCCAATAGAAGAGAGACGGAGGGGCCAATAGGAGAGAGACGGAGGGGGCAATAGGAGAGAGACAGGGGGCAATAGGTAAGAATAGCGGTTTTCCACTTTTTTTTTTTTAAATACTTATTACGTTATTTTGACCCAACTACTTAAAAAAATGGACTGCTCAGTAATTGTTATAGCTTAACATTGTCTTGAAAAAATTATGGAGACCCTACGGGTGCCTCAAACTGAGAAAGTTTGGGAAACATTACTTTACAGTTTGCTGAAAGTCACAGTCAGCCAGTTATTTTAGAAGATTTAACAGAAGAAAATAATGGAATTATTACTATTATTAAAAAAACTTAAATAATGGCTAATAGGTTTTAGGTGCAAAGTTTCAAGATTACTTAGATCTCTGATCACTTAAATCTCTCGTCCTGATGGCAATGCAGGAAAACTTGCAATGTCAGCACTAATGTAATTGCCCAATATGTAAGTGATTGTGCCCAGCGGCACTGCTCGTAGAATTTAATTCCTCCCTTTGTCATTCACAGTATGAATAAAATGAGGGAACATAGGCCCTCATTGAGAGCCGTACGCTCTGAGCAGAGCGCACGCTCTGAATGAGGGCCGGCCTCCATAACTATGGAGCGTCCTCCTGGACGCTCGTATAGCTGTGGGTCACCACCCACAGCCTATACGAGCGTGCAGTTTGATGGCCGCGATGGTCTTGACCATCGCGACCATCGAAAATGCGAGCCGGAGCCTGCGGTTGAGGTTTTCAACCGCAAGGCCCGGAGTGATTTTGGCTCTATCAGAGCCAAAATCACTCCCACTGACATCACTAGTGATGTCAGTGGGCCGGCTTCTGACGGGAGGCGTTCCCTTAGGAACGCCCCCGTCTGGGAGGCACGCCCCCGGCACGCCCACCAAAGGGGGCGTGCTGTCAATCAACATCGACAGCACACCCCCTTTGATCAGACACAACGAGCGAAGGAAAGTCCTTCGCTCGTCGCGTCTGGCGCATGCGCACGACGGAGCTCCCTCCGTCGTGCGCATGCTCAGTGCAGAACATCGACCCACTTGCGAGCGGACAGCCGCTCGCGAGTGGGTCTGAATCAGGCCCATAGTCAGTAAATCAACATGAAGCAACAGACATGCTTTACATTTATACCACATGCTTAAAACAGCGATCAAGGGGCCTATGTATTAATAATCGTGGAACTGACGCGATATTAAGGATCTGTATCATGGCTGATATTTTACATTTCTAATGAAAATATCCCCACCATGTGCAAAGGGGAATTAAGGCTTAAAGCAGTTGACACCATCCGAAAATGGTGTAACTAATAAGCTAAACTCCGAAAAGCTTCGCTTTTGGTGTTTGGTACATAGGGCTGAGATCGTAGTGCCCATTGATAATAATGGGGACTGTGATCTGCAGCGCTAATTAGCACTCTGCCAGAGATTTCTGTGAAACTCCTGCATTGTACTATTAGTACATAGCAACATTACATAAAATTATGCAGAAACTGCAGTTTCTACATAATTTTATGAAAAAAAAAGCTTGATAAATAAATAGGCCCCTAAACCTGGCATTATAGAAAGGGTGGTTTTACAATAATGAAAACACATGGGGCCAAATGTAGCACCATGGAGGTTGCTAAAAATGCCGGTGTTTCCAAGACTTAGGGCCTATTAGCGACTATAAGTCCGAATCCACGAAAAAGTATCGCTGATTGCGACTTTTCGCCAGTGTGACAGTTTCCTCCAAATTCAATTCCAAAGAGTTTTCACTGGCGCGAAAACGCAATGCAATGTAATAGGCGAAATAGATTCGCCTAAGAATAGGCAACGTCGGGACAGCCCCCCAAAGGTTAACTGTCAAAAAAAAATCGGGAAAAAAAATGAACACCACAAAAAATGACTTTGAAAGAGGGGGAAAAAAAGTTCAAAGTTGGGGTACAAACTTAAAAACTAGCAAAATAAGCTTTTGGGGGGGTCTGCAAGTATGGGGGAGGTTTTTTTGATTGTAGGTGCTTGCTGAAGGTGCGTTTTTTAAAACTTCACTTTGGCGATTTTTAACCATGCTTGCACCCATTTTCAAGTACCCCAAATTTGATGGGACTAGTTATTTTCTCCCAAAAAAACCCTGCTAAATGCTATTCTTCACCACTTGTGCAAAGACGCTATATTGAGGCAATTGAAAGCACTTAAGTACCCCAAATAGCTCCAGGGGGGCTAATCAGGGACATTTATAGTGATCCCCAATGTTAGTGCATCTTTTGGGGAGTTTCAGGCTGATTTCCCCAAAACTGACAGAACTTTTTGCATATTTGAGTGTCGCCGGGACGCATATTCGCGTCCTTTGGAATTGAATATGGCGAATAGCGGGGGCGCGCACAAACTTATTGCGGCTAAAACACGCGAAGTAGGTGAAAAGTGCGGCATGCAAAAAGTACAGGACTTTTCGTCTGGAATTGAATATGGCCCTTAGCAGGAAAATTTAAATCAGGCTTATTTTGTCTTAAAAAAATTGCCACTTTAAATCTCGCAGCTAAATGGTTGAAACATCAGCACTTCTGAACCTGCATAGAAAGAGAGTTTTACGGCGCCCACCTCTCTTCAATCAGATCGTGACCAGCAGCTTTCCTAGGGGTCCTCCAAATCCTAATTCCAATAAAGGAATAAATGCAAAGTGTAAATGGAATAGCGCATATAGGTCTCACCGGACCAGAGAGACACTACTGGTTCATATATTTATTAAGAACACAAGTGACAATGCACTAAAATGTTGATCAACATTGGTTAATACAAATACTGCAATAACCTAGGCATGAGATTGTAACATGCACATATAAATTAACAACAAAACCCCAAAATCCAATAAAATGTAATTCAATACACAAATCCGATCATATGACCATAAAAGTTGCACATATAAAAATAAGTTGTCATCGATTGTAT
The DNA here is from genome assembly GCA_031769625.1 of Taudactylus pleione. Taxonomy (NCBI): domain Eukaryota; kingdom Metazoa; phylum Chordata; class Amphibia; order Anura; family Myobatrachidae; genus Taudactylus; species Taudactylus pleione. The sequence goes on from JAUIMM010000201.1 coordinate 7,176,098, forward strand.
ACACCAATCTCATATGGATATTATTTGTAAGTCCATGAGACTGAAAAAAACCCTGTTTAAAGGGTGTTCCAATCCTGCAAGGGTATCAGTTTGTATCCGTATTGATTTACTGTGACAGTTTTAAGGAGAAATCTGGTAACAATGTTTATAAACTGTTTCCAATTGCTATTGCAAGTTTCTTATCAATTTCTTACTTGTGACGTAACAGCGCTCTGTACAAACATCCCACATGATAAAGGAATAGAGGCTGTAGATCAATTTCTGATTTTATATGGTGGGATCTCAGAGGAGCTAAGACACTTTCTTACGGATTCTATATTATTTATTTTACAAAACAATCATTTTATTTTTGATCGATCTCACTATCTACAGCGCATGGGGACGGCCATGGGGACCAGGTTCGCCCCGAGCTTCGCCAACCTATATATGAGCAGAGTGGAGGAGGAGCTCATTTGGGGGGCGGACCTCGGGGCGCACCTGGTTCTCTATGGCCGGTATATTGATGATTTATTCTTTATTTGGGATGGGGATGGTACTTTATTTGGAATGGGGATGGTAATTACATTATAGATTTAGTTACACGGTTGAATCACAATGCTTTTAATTTAAAATTCACAAGCACTTTTCACAAATCCAAAATAAATTTTCTAGAAATAAAAAAAGGATATGTAATCTAACCGCTCTAACCAATCAGTAAGACCGGAATTGTATGATTACATATCCTTTTTTTATTTCCTGGATTATTTATACTGACTGTCTCTAAACAAAAGCCATTTTGCCATTTTCTCTTTTGGTATACTAATCAGTTGTGAAAAGGAACATTAATAGCTGCTGGCTCTAAACAAATTTTGCTTATTAAACTGCAGAATCTTCAGGTGTTCATTGGGACACATATTGTTCCTGGGTGCTGCTAATAAGGACCAAGGTCCTCATATATGTTTACTGATATGTAAAGGAATATTGCTAGCTGTTGGCTTTAAACAAATCTTGCTTATTAACGGCAGAATCTTCAGGTGTTCATTGGGACATAGGGCCTGATTCAGGCCCTGATTCAGAGCTGAACGCTCTGAGCAGAGTGCTCGCTCTGAATCAGGGCTGTCCTATTTAAATGTGGAGCGGCCTTATGGACGCTCGCATAGCTGTGGGTTACCACCAACAGCTTATGCGAGCGTCCATGATGATGGTCACGATGGTCAAGACCATCGCGACCATCGGGCTTGCGACGAGACCCTTGCGGTAGGGTCTCACTGCCGCAAGCCCAGGAGTGATTTTGGCTCTATCAGAGCCAAAGTCACTCCCACTGACATCATTACTGATGTCAGTGGGGCCGGACTCAGACGGTAGGCATTCCCATGGGAACGCCTCCGTCTGGCCGCCACGCCCACCAAAGGGGGCGTGCTGTCAGTCACCATCGGCAGCACGCCCCCTTTGGTGCGAGACCCCGAGCGATGTATTTCTCGTCGCTCGCCGGGTCTCGCGCATGCGCACGACGGAGCTCCCTCCGTCGTGCGCATGCGCATTCTCACATCGACCCGCCTGCGAGCGAACTTTGCTCGCGAGCGGGTCTGAATGACCCCCTCAGAGCCAGACGCTCTGACCAGAGCGCTCGCTCTGAATCAGGGCCCTCCTTCCTCTTATTGGAGCGGCCTCCTGGCCACTCGCATAGCTGTGGGTGACCACCCACAGCTTATGCGAGCAGCCAAAAAGATGGTCGCGATGGTCTTGACCATCGCGACCATTGGGCCTACGGTAGGGTCTTGTCTGCCACAAGCCCAGGAGTGCTTTTGGCTCTATCACTAGTGATGTCAGTGGGGCCGGCCCCAGATGCTAGGCGTTCCCATGGGAACGCCTCCGTCTGGGCAGCAACGCCCCCGGCATGCCCACCAAAGGGGGCGTGCTGTCAATCAACATCGACAGCACGCCCCCTTTGGTGCGAGACCCATTTTGGTCTCGCGCATGCACATGACGGAGCTCCCTCCGTCGTGCGCATGCGCACTAGGGCACCATCGACCCGCTTGCGAGCAGGTCAGAATCAGGCCCATAGATTGTTCCTGGTTGCTGCTATACATGTTTATTGTTGAAATTAAGCACATTGATATATAGATTGGTTACTGAGAGCTGCACACAGGTATTTACCTACAGTAGTATGGCATCCACGCAACTAAGTTTTAATTTGTCCTGTCCGTGGAGATGCATCAGTGTATACCTTTAATTGGGCACCTATTACATATGTCTCTCTTACCTAAGCATTGTAGGTGGTGACTGGGATGGATTAGCGTTCCACTGACAATATTTATTATAACCAAATTGCACAGATCTCCATTTCTACTGTATGTGCAGCCATCACTAGTGGCTGAATTCCTTTGTGATAAAATATAACTTGGTGTAAACATCTATAAAACAAGTACTGCTCCTGAGGGAAGCTTCACATACAAAAGTACAACCAAGATTTGGAATTTTTTCCGACTGTACAATCTGCAGTAATTGCACTAGAGTTATACTGTGAGCGTCATAGCGAACGATGAGCTTGTTAGCAGAATTGACTCAAGCTGCTTTCCATAAGGAGCACCAAAGGAGGAACCCTTCCTGAAAACTCAACAGGAATTGGGATCCCGCAGGTTGAATGCCTCTAGTGTTCACAGAAGTGTCTATATCATATAGGAATTACAGCAAACTTCAAGAAAACTGTACATGCATAAATTTTCACTATTTTAGGCTACATAATCACAAAAATCTGGAACACACTTTCTGCACATATAATGGATGTACTGTGTCGTTGCATGGGCAGCAAAAGTGGTTACATCTGTGTGTGTGCATACTAATGTCCATTGCTCCTATCTTTGCTTAGAGAGACAGGCATCTGTAGGAAAGAGATGCCTCCTGTAAGCATCTGCGATCCGAGTGCTGCGTTCGAAGATACAGCATCAGATCAACATCTCGATTATCAGTCGTGATGGGCGCAGTAATCGCCCATCTGAGTAAACTGAAGCTTACTCAGAATGGGCAACGTACTTGTTCAGCCAGGGTCAGGAAGTCTCTGGCCCCGGCACTCACAGAAATTGGGGATGCAATAATCCTCCAGCTTGGCGACACAACATGTGAGGATGCAGACCATTAACAAATCGGGGGTCTGCACCATCGGGTTTGCGTACATCTCTGAATCAGGCCCCTAGATTGTAAGCTGCACTGGGGCAGGGACTGATGTGAATGGACAAATATTCTCTGTAATGTGCTGCTTAATATGTGTGCGCTATATAAATAACTGGTAATAAATAACCCCATACAGTAACCTTTAAAGCATATTGAAATGTGTTCTAATGTAGGGTAGGCATGGTTATGTGGTACACAGTGATTTATGTTGTTGTTCTTGCATAGAAGAGAGTAGATGTAAGTTTGTAAAGTGCTGTTTGTATAACAATATACTTAGTATTTCATAGAAGTAAAAAAAGCTGCATAACTTTCATGTGATGGTAGCTAAGCTTACAGTATCTGTACATTGCGGAATGGATAGACTAAACCACCCTATTCAACTGACGGTAAGGGACGGGGCGGGCTAAGGTGACCTAATATATGCCCGATCAATTTACTAGTAATGCTGGGCATACATTGTACTGTGAATTTGCGTGGCCGATCTCAAAATATCGCTCCGTTTGACATGCCGAATCTTCCAGCATGTCCATCCAATGCAATATTAGACACCCACTAGCCTGTCTTAAGACGCCCACATATGCGCGTCATCTTCAGGAAGTGTATGCAACCATCGGTACCTTCAAGTACCATCGGAAGCGAACGCAGTACTTGTGATTGCCCATACCTTACCGCAAGCACTGTGAGTCCTTCAGTGTAGAATTCAGCCATGTGACGTGTAGTATGACGCTCCGTTTTAATCTTGCACGCCTCTGAAGTGGCGTTGAGACGCTCAGGCACGCCTGTGTTCACATCACCACTCCCCCGTTTTCATCGACCAACCCCTCACCACCCACAAACGGCATATCCTGTCACTCATTCTGCCGGGCTGTCTATGCGCAGTGAGTGAACACTTCCCGATCGCCTGTACTAGTTCGCGCACTCACACTGCGATGCGCACAATGCAGACATCGGCAGTCTGCGTGCGAACGCTTCCTAGCGAGCGTGTCTGAATCGGGCTCTGTGTACGCAGTCAGATGACATTTCTTCTGTTCCTTCACAGGGGAGGAAAGCAGATACTGATGTGTGGCCATACACTCACTGTACTGGGTGGGTTACAGGCTGACACATAAACATGTCACATGGTCTGACAGGCATTTTATCTGCAGGTGAGCCAAGCATTACACATAACCTTACTGCAAGTAATTACAGATAATAGAAGTCTCTCAGAGTAATACAGATATTACAATGTAATTTCAGCAGTAGTGCTATTAACAATATAGCCTTTATTCTCTGCACTGCAGCATCATCTATATACACACAGACCTGTTCTAGGCTGCCATAAAAATCCTCCCACGTTGCGTTTGGTAAAGATGTAATTTTCGCACATGATACATCCCGGGCCCCCCTGCGCAAATGGTACATCCCGGGGCCCCCTGCGCAAATGGTACACCCCGGGCTCCCCTGCGCACGTGGTACATCCCGGGCCATGTAGTAAATGTGCAGCGCTGAGGATGTTTCCTCTTTTCACTTTGGCCGTGCTGCAGTGCAGAGCTGGAGGCTGTGCTCGCCCACTTGAGTACAGCAGGGCAGACACGTGAACCGTCTGAGATGAGCACCCATCGGTTCACCTTCGCTATGACCCAGCTCCCACCACGGATCTCCAGCAGGTGAGGCGTAGTGTAGGGGGGCCGGGGGCCATATGGGTCCGATCAGCAGCACCTCCCTGTGACTGGTGGGTAGAGGACGGTGCAGCAGAGCCCCGGCCATGCAGAGTAATATTGCGTGCGTGTCAGATGCTCTGATCCCAACTGTACATGGTGCGTTCTGGGAGCTTGGGAAAGCCCACAGTGTATGTGCAGCTCCTGGCCTGTAGCTCTCGCAGCCATAACGGAAGAGGGCATGTGGCGGGGTCTGTCACGGTAGCTGTAGCGCTTTATGCTGGCATGTCGCGGCTATCAATGTGTAGTGAAGGCTGCTGCATTCTGGGTCACACAGGGCATGCCATTGTAGTACCAGAAGCAATAGGTACAGGAGGCTTTTCCCTGTATGACCATGTTTCCTCAGTGATGTAACCAACTACATCCTGCCAGTTCTGTCACTCCTTAAAGAGATTATCTGCAAGAATCCCATACATACTCTGTATATTCTGTATAAAGCCAGGGCCGAAACTAGGATATGTCACCCGGTGCAAGGCAGCAATTTTGCGCCCCCTTCCCTTCCCGTACCTGGATTTTGTCCTTGCTCCTCCATAAGGCAGTGCATTACTCAGACGCCCCTGGTATAGTGACTTACATTATGCCATACACCATAATGCCCATTACAAATTATGCCACACACTGTAATGCCTATTACCAAAGTGCCACTTCCATATTTGCCCGACACCATTTTATGCCCCACAGTAATGCTTCTAATTACTTTAAAATTACCTGCTTACATGCTTGTTGCCAGGGGGTTACATGCTTGTTGCCAGGGGGGGTTTGAAGGGAGAAGATGCAGCTCTCAGCATCCTCTCCCTGCAGCGCCAGCGTTCCCGGCACTTCCGGGAACGCTGTGTGCATTGCGCTCTAACACAAACTAGAGGTCCAGTAGGACCTCTAGCATCTCTTCCTTGGCAGCGGCCATTTTTTGATGGCCATTTTCAGCAGTCTAGTCCGCATGGAATCTGCTGAAAACGGCCATCCAAAAATGGCCGCCGCCAAGAAAGACAGACACTAGAGGTCCAGTAAGGACCTCTAGCGTTAGTCTCCTCTTCGGCGGTGGCCATTTTCAGATGGCAGAGTCTGCTTTTTCACCCCCCTGCAATCCCCTCCCGGTGCATGTGCACCTCTAGCCCCCCCCTAGTTGCGGCCCTGATAAAGCTATAAATGTGTTCCATGCTACAATCTTTCCCTTCCCTAGTCTGATAGTGACCAGACACCAGAGGCATGTCCTGGGATTTTTATTTTATTTTTGGATTGCCAGGGTCTGTGCAAAAAAAAAAAAAAAATTCGATGTGTAGGTGCTTCAGCATAGTAATATCATCATGATAGACTTGACAGTAGGAAAAGCAGACTGAACACCACTGAAGCACTTATGTGAAGAATTAATTCCCTCCCCCCCCTTAGTCTATTAAGGTGCCTACACACTTAGCGATATATTACATGATTTCCCTGATTCTGCCGCATAGTGACTACAAATCGTGTAAAATATGCCCAAATCATGAGTTTTCACTCACGATGCCGATGCGTGTCCCTGCAGATCGTAAATCGCATCTTCAGATCTGTAGGGCAGATTTGCCAATCTGGGACACGATGCACTGGAAAAAGTTATGCTGCCCATCCACTTAACGATGTGGGTGATGACTGCGCGATTACGATGCCGTAGTCTCCCGCGGGGTGAACTGCATACACTGAAAGTTCAGACGTTCAGTGTATGCAGATCAATCATCCCCGAACATGGCAACCTGACGGCGATCGTCAGGTTGACCGTCATGTTCGGGCGATGATTGATGTTAAAAACTACCAGCGGGCGTGCACATTGTGGTCGTTTTAACCTTTTACTGCCCGATTTGCGGGCAATTACCAAGCAATGGAGCGATAACGACCGTAGTTATCGCTCCAGCGCTAGGTTTAATTGCATAGTGAATGGGCAGCTTTAAGGAGGCACTTTAGATTGTTTGTCACATTGGACATTTTTAACACCAAATCGTGCGCAGAACTGCTGCGGAGAGTTCAAAGGAAATCGTACACTGTCGGAATGTGACTACATCGCCAAGTGTGTAGGCACCTTTAGTTTGGTCCTGCAAGGTGAAATCACTGCAAGTTTGCCTTGCGAATTCCATTAGAAATTCAATTCCAAATCTCATCTTTTCAGTTATACCCCTTTTACACTGGAGCTAAAACCCGGGTTTTTGAAGGGTTAACCCGGGCAGCTCCCTGGTGTAAAAGGGGAGAGAGTTGGATCGCCGGGTCGAGTGAGCCAGCAATCCAACCCAGGTAACTAGCAAGGTTTAACACGGGCATAGCCCAGGAAACCCTGCTATGGGAACAGCGCACTCCGGGTCACGATGACCTGGAGTGCGCTGCTAGCCGGCCGATTGGTCCGGCTTCAGTGGCGCTTGGAGATGACGTCATCTCCAAGCGCCACTTTCACTCGGCAAAAGCCGGGTCTATGCAGACCCGACTGCGGTGTGAGCGGCGCTGACTCGGGAATATCCCGAGTCGGCGCCGGCAAAATTCTGGGTCTGATCCGGATAGGAACTTTGTTCCAACTCTGGGTCAGAACTGGAATTTAGGTGGAAAAGGGGCATAAATTTGTCTGTTTTTGTTTGCTCCGTAGGGAAAATCTGTATAAGTACTTGCTTCAGAAAGCTTTTGTCCAACCATCCAACTAGTTGGTTGGAATGAAAATCTGGTAACGTATGGGAGCAACTGATGATCAGCAATTTGCTCCTAAATGCCAGAAAACAGGTGAAAATGGTCGTCAGACAAGTTTGAACAAATTGTTTAGATCAAACATTTAACAAACAGATTTTGTCCATTTTCCGACGTTTGGGAGCAAATTGCTGATTTTCATTTGCTTTCATACCTTACTAGATTTTCATTCCAACCAATCAACTAGGTGGATGGTTGGACAGAAAATCTTTAGGTGTGTACCCAGCCTAGGATGTTAAATTAGTAAGAAGCAGCAGCTGTGTGGAAATTGTTAGATAGGAGAGGTAATAATTAAAGTGTAATAATAGTGTTACATTGGTAAAACCAAAAAATAATTTGGTTGCTAGATTAAATGTTACAATGTGATGCCCCAAAGCAGCCCGGTCACACCAACCCAGGGGGCCCTGCTCCCCAAACAAACCCCTAATGGTGCGTGCACCCGGTACAATAAAAATGCACGATATTAACGATATCGACAATCGTTCATTTTTTGATGCCTACCAACCCACAAATGACCAGCTATGAGTGGGCACGTATGGACCATAACAATATCTACCATCGCCCGTGCATGCAGGCCAACCTGGTTGATATCGACCAGGTTACATAGGGACCCGCAATCGTTGAGCGCGGGTTGCTAGCCCGTCATTGGTGGGTTGTTGGTGTACTGGATGAATAATAACTATCGTTCAGCACACCAGGAAGGTGCAGGACGATCAGTCAGCGATATCATAATCTCTGACCATACTGCGTGTACGCACCCTAAAACTAACTAATTGTATACATTTATTCAGGATTTGCCATACATAGGGGTAGATGTATTACCCGGCGATATGAGTAAGGAGTGATATCTGTGCACGTTATGTGTGCTGATACTGCTTCTCCCCCATGTATTAAAGTGGAGTTTGGTATTAGATGTCATTATTGACACTGCTATTTACAAGATGGCAGCGCCGATGTATTGTTCAATGTATGAACGGTCAGTAACACTGACAGCTGCAGCTGTCGTTGCCCTATCACCACAGCAGGGACAGCACTGTCGCTGCTGCGGCTGCTGGCTCCCGGAGCTGCAAGGGAGATCTCGCACATGCCCAGTGGAGCTGGCTGGGAAAGACGCAATGCACACTCCGGCAGATGCATACATCTCATCAGTAGTGCTTCCTGATTTGCCTCGGTACCCCATAGTGCCTTTCCAAAATGCAATCTGCACATGCCAGAGATTCATGGTAATTAAAAACACCCTTGGTCATTTGGGAGGAGTGCTAATCCAAGCTGAAGGAGTCTCCGCTTTCAAGTGTACTTAATATAGACTATATGGGGGGCCCATGCTGAGACCTGTAGTTCCGTGCTGGTCATCTGGATGCCGTAGGTAGGTCCATATTTTTGGCCAAAATTATGCTAAGCTCCTCAAATACACCTCAGTTATATTGCAGAGTTTGACATTATTCTGATTGGCAATGGTTAGTATTTGTAGTATGCATCTGCATGTTGTGTCATTAAAGGTGCATACAGACGGTCAGATATGTCAGATGAATGATTTTTGACTATTAAAATGAATGGAAATTATCCAAAACTGACTGCAAACACATCAGATGTCAGATATCGTTATCTGACAAACTGGAACGCGCATCGTTCATCGGTGCCCACATGTCAGATTTTTCTTTCAGATATGAACGATTTTTTAAATTATCGTTCAGATCTGAAGAAGAATCTGACCGTGTGTGCACCATTAGAAATCTTGCAATCCAGGTATAAAGGGGAGTGACTCCTGTGATTGTTCCATTGCTATAACCACAATCCTTCATCTTTTCTCCCCTCTAGGTTATCTCTCACACATAACACCTGCACTGGAACCCTGTGTGTGCGAGTTACCTGAAACTGAAGCTGGCCTTTCTACACACTTGAGCCCAGTAACTGGAGAGGTCAGTTATCCTGTGTAGCACAGACCTTAAATTACACGTAATTCTGTGTAACACATTGCCCTGTATAATGGGTTCTCCAATTTTGTAGTTACACTGAGAAAGCCTCTTGCCTTTTGTGTTGCCATTTTGCTGTATAAGTGGCAAATGTGGTGTCTGAAAAGGCAAATATTAAACCCCTCATAGCCTGCTACACTTGGGATATTCCCCTTCTCTGGTGTATGGCTATGCTGGAACACGTGCTTTGTATGTTGTGGACTGTACACATCTCAATGGGCGGTACCAGTTTTAATGGGATTCATATAGTTTGTACATAAACATGAGCGAGTGCTGTTCAGTACAATATTCCAGACGCCAGAACACAGAAGGATGCCTTCTGTGCAGTGGGGGGGTTGTGGTAAGCATACTTACCACTCACCTGTGGGGATACTAACCATTGGGATGCAGCTGTCGGTATTGTGACAGGAGGCATTACATACAGATTCCGGCTCGGGCTAGATCATACCTGTGACGCAACCTACGTTGAATTAATCATTCTGGTAGTCCATCTAGGGCTATGGATTTGTTGTGGTATTTATGTATGGTTATCCTTTTATTTACAGGTCAGATGAATTCTTTGTAACTGAAGAACCAGCCCTGGCATTATAAAGCTATTCATAGCTTACCCTGGTAAAGAAGGTAAATGGACGATTTTAATTTCACACCCACACTTTCTGTTTCTACTATTAGTACAGATTTCACTAAAGGATGGGTTATCTGGTTAAATGTTGCAGTCGGATAAGTTTGGGGGTAAAAGTCCTGTGTAATCTTGTATCACTAGTTAGGGAAGCACTAGTCTGGACACTGGCATGCCTTAGTGTGTGTGTGTGTTCTAGCTGACACATTGCAGGAATTTGCAGCCACTGCTACACTTCTATTGTGAGTCTTATCTGTTTATTACTAAAGGTGCATACACACACGATTTTTTGAATGATTATCGTTTAAAAAAATCGTTCACTTTCTGAGTTAAGCGATGAACAATTGTTCATGCGCGTTCACCTTTGTAGTTTGTAGTTCAGTCAGACTTGTCAACTCAACGATTTTCATGAAGTTAAAATGCAAAAATCGTTTGTAGTTCAAAAAAATCGTTCATTACACTTTAAAAAAAATCTGATAGAAAATCGTTCATAAAATCGTTGATAACAAAATCTGTGTGTATGCAGCTTCAGTGTTTACAAGCTGTTTGAAAAATGACAGGAGCTGATTGATTGGTCCTTTATCTCAAGTTTCTCCAAGCTTTGATAAATACCCCTAAAACTGAATATAATAAACATAGATAACACATGGGAAATGTGTAACTTAAAAGATGAGTCTTATTGGTAGCTAAGAATAAGTTCTGATTTTCTCATCCTCCTAAACTGGGATGATTATTAGGAAACGAAGACGTAGTCTGTATTCTCCCTGTAGTAGTAGTTTTTTGGATACTGGTTAATTATCATGTTTAAACTGGTATTATGCACTGAGGAATAACTTGGTTAGGCCCAATACATTGGGTCAGGCATAGCAAGCAGGTAATAACCATTTGGGGCATATTTATTAAGCGTAGATTTGGAGAACTCTATTTACAGATTTTGCCTACCAGAAACGAGCCTGATTTTGCATTTACTATTGTCCTTTTAAATATGCCAGACAATCTGTAAAATCAAATGTTTTGTAATTCCACTGCCTAGTAAATAGGCTACCAAGTGACCTATTTTACTAATCTCTGTACTGCTGTGATTACTAATGATCAGTTTTGCAGCGGATATTATTTTTATTGAAAATATCCCTGCTATGTACTAAAGGAAACTCGCAGGGACAGCGGTTGAAGTAACTGGGCATTTCCAGTAAGGAGATACCACTTACCTTTACATACTGCTAGCTTTGCCTTTGTGTTACCCATTCTTTTTGTTTATGATGAATGTGGTGTCAAACAAGGCATACAGTATACTCCTTGTCACTCAGAGTGCCCTGAAGGTCTAATGCCTTGGGCATGGAGTCACATGGGCACAATATTGTACTATATACTGCACAGTATTCTATTCTCTGCAAAAAATAAAGATAATTTCCAGGACTGTAATGTGTAGACTATGTGCTATAATAGTAATGTATTGGAAATGTGACCATAGCTTTCAAGTCAAGGTATCTGCATGCTGGGTTTAATTGTAACTGGAGCATTATATAGTGTCAAACTTGTAACCTAGTGGTTTGTCTCCACAGGAAGATGTGGCCATCAGCTACAGTCCAGGAACATGGACAGCATAAAGAAGTGTTCATCTGCTGTAACCTCCATAAAATGAAGATGGTCGTTACTTTATACAAACTTGTTTTGTGAAGCCGAATTGTTTATCTAATGATACAGCAATAAAATTGTACATTAGGGACTGTATTTGAGTTTGTTTTTTTGCATCATACTCGTGAGTGAATGAATGCATGTGTGGTATAATGTTTGAATTGGCGAGGTGAAGAAGCATGATCACACTTGTATGGTGGCACCAGTGTATTCTGCAGCACATTACAGTATCCGTTTTGCTGCTTTTAGAATTGGCCTCCCAATGACTAAAGGATACATAGGATAATTGTATAAAATTATTTAAATGGATTCAGCTGTGTATGGATTTATCTTATTCAACCACCAAATAACTGGTTATGGACTAACAAATGTTTTAATAAGCAATTTAATTAAATTTACCTCCATTGGAATTATATTTTGCACTTTGCTACCATTAGTTAACACAAGATAAACCTAAAAAGCCTAAAGCTTTCTAATTGCATGGGGGGTACTCAGTATTTGGTTATACAAATGGGTACTCCTAATGCTGGGAACACATCAATTCAATAATTGATCCGTGTATTATCATGACTGAGCAATAATTATTATTCTGTCAGACATGCTGAAATCGTCCAGCATATCCTAAAGATTTGATAATTGGTTGGCAGTATATGCCCTGCTGCAGCCGAATGCCCGACATTTCATCTTTTCCTTCACTGGAGAGATGGGGAAATGTTTCCTCCTCTGGGAAGCAAAGCGGATATGGTGGCCATACACTGAAATCTCCATTTATGGTACATTTTATGTGTAAGCCCAGCATAAGATGCATTTAAACTAAAATTAGTGCTCCAATTGCTTTCTGGATACACCTGATCTGAGGGTCCCACTGTTGAAATAATGAATTTCCAAACCAGAGTAATTCTTAAAGGTTATTGGTGCGTTTTCAATCAGGATAAAGAATTCAAAATCTACTACCTGAAGCATTGTTAGGGTCACTATAAAGAGAATGTAGCATGACAATTTCTTCAGGGCCCATAGGGATGCCATGGGGGATATTATTGTTGGAGACCAGGCACCAAACAGTTAAAGCTTTCCTCAAAAAAATAAAATAAATTATATATATATATACACAAACCCTCAATGCGCTAACTACAAATATTTATACAGATTAGATAGTAACTGAAAATAAGAAATAAAACAAAGAACACAGAAAAAGCTGCTCCTCTTGTATGATCCTTGCCAGAAAGTGGATCTGCAGATAAAATATAAAAACAAGACAAGAAGGTGCTAATAGTGTAGTATGTAAAACACAACTTGGTTTTCAGAATAAGTAATGTGCGTACATTTAGTAAGCCTAATTATACTTCTCAATTCCAACCAAAGTTATGATGAATCAGGACATGATTTCAATATGATTTCCAGCATCAGAATGTAGCCCAGCATAAAGACAAAAACCAAGAGATATTAATAGGGTAGTATATCTAAAGTTTATAATTAAAACCGAAGATTAAGAACATGTACAAGATAGTAACTTGGCTTATAGCATATCAATCAAAGACCGTTCACCCCAACCAGGGAACCAGAGTGTTCCAGCTGAATGGTACTGAATTCAGGAAACCTCCGTGGTACTGCCTCAGGGGTGTAGACTTGAAAAATCAGATGGGAACCTCCAATGCATTTCGTTTGTATCCAAACTTCCTCAGGGATAGGTTCCTGATCCATTTCTGATTCTTATATAGAGCTACTAATTTACTAGAGCATTAATGTGATTATTTCCTATTCACAGAAAAATGACTTGTAATCATGTGTTAATACACGACTACAAAAAAATGGCTGCTCTTATGTAATGGAATCATATATAAAGAACTTTCAAACAGAAAAATATTTAGCATTAATATCAAAACATGTTGAAATTAATTTCAACAAAAAAAAACTATTGGTTAACCTTAAACAAAAATGGAAGTTTCCCATGTACAAACTGTATGGTGAAAACATATGGATAAACTGCCATTTTCCTGTCAATTAGACAATGGCTAACAACATATGTTAAAATCTACAGTAACATGTAATACTACTGTCATTTATCGTATTACATGTAGCTGCGGTATGGTTTACGTAGGGAAAACCAAAAGACCAATCAAGATCAGAATTCAGGAACATTTACGCAAACATCCACAACAGTGTGTTGAACCATAGTTTACTAAGATATTTCACCCGTACTCAGTTTAAATCCACAATCGTTGAAATTTACAGTACTAGAACATGTCCTCTCTTATCCATTTTGGAATAAGGCTGTAACAACAAAATGTGGAAAACTGAAGCACTGTGAATACTTTCTGGATGCATTGTATGTGACTGTTTGCTAACTGCTGTATTGACACTTTTATTTCTGTCTGTCAATTATAACTATTTTTTTTTTTTCCTTCATCTTTTTGGGAGGAGGTTGTTTTCTGAGTACTTTACATTCATTAAGATTTTGTGAAGGCTGTCACAACATTGTGGTGGTTGCCTTTTATTTTGAACATGTCAAAAGATAAAGGTATAGGGGGAGCCCTCTCTGCTGATTTCATGTAAATCATGTATGGCTTATTTGTCCCCTCAGCACATCAAGGATGGTTTGTGTGTTGTAAAGAGCGACCAAACAAGTCCAGTTTACCTGTCCCTGGACAAGAGCCTCGAGTGTATTGGCCAGGATGGCACTCACCAGGGGCGTCAGCCAGTGGGGGGGGACGCTAGCACTGCCTGGCATTGCCACCTGCGGCCAGTTTTGTCTGTCCAAACTCTGTGCTATTGCTGCTGATCTGAGTCAGAAGCATCAGCACTGGGAGTCGAGGGAGAAGAGGGCGATTGCCGCCCGTACAGCCATCGTGTTTGTTTACTAACTGCCAACAGGGAGGGGAGGGGGGCTCCAGTCCCCTACTTGCCAGGGGGGTACTTGGACCCCTAGATACACCCCTGAAGAGCCTTCTTTGGTATCTCATTTTCCCAGGTAATAAAGCAATTTGTGGATCATATGGCTGCTTCCATTATGCCTCCTTGGATTGGGTGTCCACAGCATACTATGTTTGCACCTCCTATGCATCCTTCCTGGAAGGAGGGTTATGGCCATTCAGAGTATGGAACTGTATAATGTTGATAGCAGGCTGGTAGTTACTTAAGTGCAAGTTATCTTTTTATCAGTGTGCTCAATGTATGGATTCAGACATATCAGAGGATTCAGATGATGCGCTAGGTTCCTCTCCAGGGTCTAGCTCTGAGGAGGACGACCATATGTCCACAGTGGATGTTCCTCCTTTTGGTGAGTGTGGTTAAATCAATCCTATTCATTCAGGATGATGAACCAGCTCATAGTAAGAAGGCTCCAGTGTTTAAACACCATCAGGAGGTGGTCAAAACAGAGTTCCCTGAACGGCTCACTGCGCTTATGGATGAGGCATGGGGTAACCCTGACAAATGTTTTTATGTGAATAAGAGAATATAATCCTTGTTTCCTTTCCCGGCTTCTGTATGTGCTAAGCGGGAGGTACCTCCTACTGTGGATGTTCATGTAACGCATTTAAAAAGAATTGCTAAATTGCCTATTCTGTTGGCTTAGTCCCTGAAGGATTCCATGGATAAAAACATTGAGGCATGTCTTAAAATGATGTTTTTCATCATCTGGAGCTGTTCCTCATCCAGCTATGGCTGGAGCCTGGGTAGCCAAAGCGGCTGAAGGATGGAAGAATTACAAAATTCTTTACCAAATGCTAACAGAGAACAGGTGTATATTTCTCATATATGGGAAGCGGCTTCCTATCTGGGAGAAGCTGCTGAAGATGCTGGAATTTTGGCTTCTAAAGCATCAGCAGCTTCAATAGTGGCACGCCAGGGCCCTTTGGTTTAAGATCCTGGAAAGTTGATACAGGATCACAGAGGGTGCTAGAGGTTTTATCTTTCTATGGAAAAGTACTTTTTGGAGCAGAGTTGAATAAAATTGCTACACTAATGGCTTCAAAGTTAGCAGGTCTGCCATCTACGGCAACTATAAAGTCTAGACCGGTTTCTTTTTGGTTCTTAGGGGCGAGCAAGGGAACAGCCTTCTTCTAAGGCAGTGGTTCTCAAACTCTGTCCTCAGGGCCCCACACAGTTCACATTTTGCAGGTCACCCAGCAGGTGCACTGGTGTATTCATTACTCACACATTTTAAAAGATCTATAGGTGAAGCTAATTATTTCAATTGTGATTCTGTGAGGTGACCTGGAAAACATGCACTGTTTGGGGTCCTGAGGACCAAGTTTGAGAACCTGTGCTCTAAGGTGTCTGGTTTTCGCAAAATATCAAGACGACAAACTAAGAAATCGGGGCCGGCAAGACATCCAGCTTCTAAGCCGGATAACAAACCCTCTGTCTGATGGGGCGGGCCTCCTCCTGAGGGATCCCAGGGGGTGGGAGGCAGACTTCTTCAGTTTACAGTTTGTTTGCATCAACAACAGATGCCTGGGTCCGAGCAGTGGTCTCAGGGGTATGCCCTCACTTTCAAGAGGCATCCTCCCCAGAAGTTTTTTTGCACTGATCTCCCATCAGATGCGGTCAAGGCCTTGGCTTTTCAGGAAGCTATTCACTCCCTGCTGCAGGCGGGGGTAATAGTCCTGGTTCCTGTGTCGCAACAGAGAAGGGGTTATTATTCCAATTTCTGGTTCAGAAACCGAATGGAGCTTATCGTCCTATACTAAATCTGAAAACCCTCAACAGATTTATCCATGTACCCAAGTTTCGTATGGAAACTCTCCGATCAATTATTTTGGCAGTGGAGCGGGGAGGATTACATGGTTTCTCTGGACATTCAGGATGCATATCTCCATGTTCCTATTATTATTCCATCCCACCAGCATTTTTTACGGTTTGCTGTCCTTCAGCAGCATTACCAATTTCAGGCTCTACCCTTTGGCCTATCTATGGCTCTGCCTATCAGGCATTAGGGAGTCCGAATTTTGCCATATCTGGGCGACCTTCCTTTACAAAACCATCTCTTACACGTACCATAACCTGCTTACAAACCCAGGGCTGGGTCATCAATTCGAGTAAATCATCACTTTCTCCAACACAGCTGATGGTGCATCTGGGAGCTCTTCTGGCTTCTCAGGTACAGATGATGTTTGCCAGAGGACAAGATTGCAGCCCTATCTGTGAATACGTAAGCTGCTTCGGAAGCAAAGGGTATCCATTCTGCTAGCAGTGCAGGTCCTGGGATCAATGGTATCCACTTTCAACATGGGGTATGTTCAGTTCTGTTCCAGGCCTCTGCAAAGATTGGTTCTCTCCAAGTGGAACGGACTGTATCATCGAATAAAGTTCCAGAGGATCCTTCTTGCTCCAGAGGTTCGTCACTCCCTCCTGTGGTGGCTGAGAAAGGATCATCTGAACAAAGGGCGCTCATTATGGATTTTAGATTGGATACTACTCACCACAGACGCCAGTATTAGCAATATTAGAAATGAACCTCTATGTACCCCTGCCTGTACCTTCTAAAATCCTTCCTATAAACCTCTAAGGATGACGCTAATTTGCGTACGCAGTCACACCATAAATAAAGACTTAGACATAGAACCTGTGGTTCCAAAGCACAAGTGATATTCAGGTAAAAGTTCAGACAGTTACACGCAATTGATCAAGACACAATTTAGGCGCAAAAGTAAATCATACAGACCACAAGTACAGTATACGTACACAGGCGCTTCTGGACCCAGAGATAGGCTTCAGCAAGAGACCCCTCGTCATTCAGCATTCAGCACAAAAACTCCCAAATAGGTGTCCGTGCACCCATACTTATACCCCCCCAGTATAAACAAGACAAAAGGTATGTCTGTTGCTGATGTCATTGGTTCTCAGAGGTGAAGCATCGTTACAGTGCATCTAACAGGCTGGTTTAAACAGACTTTCCCTGCCTCTAACAGCTAGGGGTCTTCCTCCTCACGCCTTCTTCAGCATCCTAACAGTTGAATCTAAAATATACATTTTGGTTGCTTGTAGGTTCTGCGGTCCATAACTCGAGAATGCATAATGCGATCTCCTCACCAATAGCACCGGGAAACTGTGGAAAGAGTATGCATCAGAACAACTCCAAGAATGACGTGTTTATCTTGTATAATTCCTTAGTTAACAAATATCTTTATTTCTTAGCATTTAAACTAACTGAACCTTCTTGAATCATACACTTTAAAGCTTATTGAACCTTATGTATGAATATGAAATGTGTGGGTATTCAGGGTTTGGTATAAACTATAAAGACATATTTAATTTAATGTGTGTATGAAAATGCATTTGTCTCTAACTGAGTGAACATTTTAGCAGTGTGGCATGCTGGGTTAGATAGTTCTACATGTCCTGTCAGCAGGCCCTCCCACCTTTCCTGTGTCATTGCAGGAAGCTTGCTTATTTATTCTAGCCAGACCACCCGTAGTGAACAAACACTATGCAGGAAACTTATCTACCCAAGCCAGTTGTCACCTGGCCACTTGCTTCATATGATAATGGTCACAGATGCCTTCGCATGATGCTAATGGTATTATCGCCACATGTACTAAAATGTGAGTTTATCTAAAATGGCGCTTAGGCGGCCATTCGCAAAATGGCGTCTTGCGATCGCATTTCAAAAATGGAGTCTTGCGGCCAGTCGCAAGATGGCGTCGCTGTGATTGAATTTTAAACTGAACTTGTCTTACTCAATTATTCAGCTTCTACAGTATTCCCGGATGGGGAGCAGTGACAGGTCATCACACCTTTCAGAGAAGATGGACAAATCAAGAAAGTAATCTGCCAATAAACATTCTAGAACTGCGAGCAGTATGCACAGTACCACTGCTCATTGTGAATGCAAGTCCGCCTATACTGTACTTGTATATGCTGATTAATATACAGAATGCATCAAATGCAACAGCACTGTACATACAGAACCCCCTAAAACGTCAGATTTGTTTATTACAAATGATACAGATTGTTTCAGTCACTATTTTTATTGTGAACCAGTAGGTTCTGAATGCAAGTTTTTAAACTCCTAAATTGTCTACAGATTTATTTTTCTTTCTTTTTCAGGGTCTATAGGGCTCCACAGGGAGACAATGGGGTGTAAGTGGTGGATAGGAGGACCGGACACCAAAGAGTTAAGCTTTTGCTATCCCAGGATGCTCTGGTCCCTCCCCTCCCTGTACCCAGCCCACAGCCTGAGGCAATCAGTTTGTCTTGGTGTCTGGCAGGAGCTGGATCATCGTTAGAACAGTGGGGCTGCTTTAAGCAGCTCAAGCTTTATTTTTTATTTTAACTTCAAGACAGAGCAAGCTACATTAGACAGTCCTTCGGACGTCTGTGCTGCTCCATCACCCCTCCACGGTGATGGAGTACCAGTGCCCTCAGCTTGGTACTTTCGGCGGGGTACCGAGGGGGCTGCGTTGATTGTGGACTCCTTGGGCGGACCCCTGACTGCAGCCGGGACACGGGGACAGGCAAGGTGGGTTCATGCCCGTGTCTAGCACAGTCATACCTCTGGTGTCTGGAGACAAACCGGAGGTGCTGATGTGGACATCTGTCCAGGACTCCACTAAACCACCAGGGCTAACGTTACTGGTGCAAGAAGCCAGGGAACCAGTTGTTAATGTCAGCTCTCTTTATGCTGCCCCTCCCCCAGCTCAGAAGGTCATTCCACTGCGATCTTGTCGCCTCAGAGCTGCTCCTCCACCCACCCCCTCAGAGACCTCCGAGGCCAGTTTCTAAACAGCAGTCACAGCTCTTTCCGGGATTGCTGGTCCCATCTCCTCACATACCTCTCCTAGGAGCCAGCATATGTAACGCTATAGCCTACCAGCCACTGCGGTCTGAGTAGTTGATTTTAGTGCCCATTGCAGTTATATTTATTTTCTGCATTGTATGTGACTTATGCTAGCGCTGCTGTCTGAGTTTCTCACTCTACTGTCAGCTTATACCTTTCCCTTTTCTTTCACAATAACCCTGGAATACCGGTGTATGGGGGGTTCCCTATACTTCACATCTATTTGTATTTGTGAAGGCTGTCACATACTGTGTGGTTACACACTGCTCAGTACCATATTGTGTGCTGTACTATCCTGCAGCTATGTCTAGCAAAGGCAAAGGTAGCAACTGCTTCACCTATACTGCTCTCTTGCAGGTCCTGTTCAGCAGCCTTAACCCAGGAGGATTTAATTCAGGATGGGCTATGTGCAACTTGTTATAATACACCAGGCCAACCAGCCCCTGCTCAGGAACCCCCCTGGGCTACCTTCTCACAGGTGCTAGCTACAATTGCGGACCGCCTAGTAGTCCCATCAGTAATTCCTCCTATGGGGTTGCCACAATAGGTACAGGTGATACCAGTACCTCCTCTGCCTTCTCCATGGGTAGACCTGCTTTCTACCTCAGTGCAGAGTATAGCGGCTACTTCTACAGCTTATCAACAATTGCTGCAAAGTGAAAGACCCCTACCAGTAAAACTACTAAGCGTACTGTGCTATCCTCACAACCTACACAGGTCTCAGATTCTAAGGTGTCATCTGGGGAGGCAGAAGACACGGATCTCTCTCACACGGAGTCTCCCTCAGGGGAGGAGAATCCTGAGTCTAAAATTAATATATCTGCACTAGTGCGGGCTGTCAAATCAATTCGTCAGAAGATGCTGGGCCAGCTCCTAAAACAAAACAGCCACTTTTTAAGAGAGAGAGTGGTGGTTAGTGGAATTTCCTCACTGATCAGCTTTCTGAGCTCATGAGCGAAGCATGGAATATGCCAAGTCAAAAATTTCAGCCCCCAAAACACCTGGTTTCTTTTTACCCTATTCCAGCAGCTGATTGCGCTAAATGGGAAGCTCCCCCCAGCAGTAGATTCCCATGTGACGCGTCTAGTTAAAAGCTCTACTTTACCTATCCCTACAACATCCTACCTAAAGAACACAACGGATAGGAAGATTGACGCTTGCCTCAAATCTGTGTATTCTCTTACAGGAGCTATAACTCGTCCAGCAATTGGGTGGCAAAAGCCATTGAGAGCTGGGCAGATGCTCTAGAGGACACTTCCCTCTGATGTTTCCCGGGAACAGCTGTCCTATATCTTCCACATGAGGGATGCAGCCTATTTGGGAGAAGCTGCTTTGGATACTGGTCTCCTGGCTTCCAAGGCATCTGCTACTTCAGTGGTAGCCCACCGTATCATCTGGCTTCGTTCATTGAAGGCCGATACAGACTCTAAGAAGGCCTTGGAATCACTGTCTTACACTGGGGATATCCTGTTTGGCCCAAAGTTGGACAAGATTGTTGCTACCTTAGCGGCTTCTAAGACGGCTTTTCTGCCCTCAGCATCTACACCGAGGCCTCGGATGTCATCCTTTTAGGATCTTTCATCAGCCAGGGAAAAGCTAAAGGTCAGTCCTTTCCTCGGCATCCACAAAGGCCTCCGAGCCCAAGACCAAGCAGGCCTGGGCCACCAAAAGTCCAGCCTCTAAATCCGAGGACAAACCTTGAGACTGACGGGGCTATGGAAAACCTCTGTTCTATTGTCCTAGCTATGGAACCTGGGGACTTTATGGTATCTCTGGACATTCAGGATGCTTATCTACATGTACCTATAGCGCCCTTCCATCAGCGGTATCTCCGGTTTGCTGTCCTACAGCAACATTTCCAATTTCAGGCACTGCCCTTTGGGCTTTCTACAGCTGCGAAATCATGGCAGTCCATATGCGTCGTCAGGTAATCAGGCTACTTTCATACTTGGATGACCTCTTGCTATTAGCACGCTCTCCGGAGGTCCTTCAACACCATCTTCAGGTAACCAGTGCCTTTCTACAGAGGCACGGCTGGTTGATCAACTGGAAAAAGTCTCCCCTGACACCTTTACAAAGGATGGTACATCTGGGAGCTTTTCTGGATTCTCAGGCTCAGAGAATTTTCCTGACAGCAAACAAGATCTCCGCACTGCAAAAAGTGCACAGGTTGCTCCACAGTCGCCGAGTGTCAATTCACTCAGCAATGCAGACCTTGGGGTCCATGGTATCCACCTTTGACGTGGTGGAGTTCGCCCCGCTCCACTCCAGGCCCCTACAACACCTAATCCTCTCTAGGTGGAATGGGCTGCCCCATCTGATCAGATCCCAGATGGTGGTCCTCTCTCCGGCAGTTTGCCTGTCCCTCTCCTGGTTGTTACAGACATCCCTCTTAAACAAATATCGCCCCTTTTGGATACCAGAATGAGTACTCCGCACCACAGACGCAAGCCCCTGCGGGTGGGGTGCAGTGACCGGCCAGTACTCCTTTCAAGGACGTGAGACACCAGCCAAGGCGATCTTGCCAATCAACATCCTAGAACTCAGAGCCATCTACAGAGCCCTCACTCTGGCTCAGGAAATTCTTCAGGGCAGGCCAGTACAAGTACAGTCTGACAACTCCATGGCAGTTACCTACCTCAATCACTAGGGAGGCACTCGAAGTCAGTCAGCCATGGCAGAGGTGTCACGCATTCTCACATGTGCCAAACGCCATCTCCGCAGTCTTTATCCCGGGTATTCTCAATTGGGAAGCAGATTTCCTCAGCCGTCATGAAGTGCATGCTGGGGTGTTGCCCCTACCCCCAGAATTCTTTCAGCTCTTGGAGGACAAATGGGGTCTACCGGACGTGGACCTCATGGCCTCACGACACAACCACAAGCTTCCAGTGTATGGGTCCAGGACAAGGGACCCCGAAGCAGCCTTAGTGGACACTTTGTCAGTGAAATGGACCTTCCATTTGGCGTACCTCTTCCCTCCAGTCTCCCTCTGGTCCTTCGGAAGTTCAAGCAAGAAGGGAGCACAGTCCTTTTGGTAGCTCCGGCTTGACCCAGACGCCATTGGTACTCCGATCTTCAAAGTCATTCCATAGACGCTCCTCTCCAACTTCCTCAACGACTGGACCTGTTATCTCAGAGTCCCTGTCTCTACATCCGGACCTGGCACGTCTGTCTTTGATGGCGTGGCTCTTGAGACATCCCTGCTAAGGTCCAAAGGGTTTTCTCGCTCTGTGGTCCACACCATGCTCAGAGCGCGTAAGCCGGCCTCCGCCCGAATCTATCACCGCGTGTGGCATACATATTTCCAGTGGTGTGCTGCCAGAAGTTTTGACCCTCAGGTTTTCAGGTTTCTAGAATCCTTGCCTTTCTTCAAGCTGGATTGGATCTCGGACTCTGCCTTGCCTCTCTGAAAGTGCACGTCTCTGCTCTGTCCATCTGGTTCCGGCGCAGAATTGCTTCACTATCGGATGTTCACACCTTCCTTCTAGGTGTCCTTCGTATTCAACCGCCGCTTTGTCCCTCCAATGAATCAATGGGATTTGCACCTTTCTTAGGTTCTATGCCTTTGATACATTTGCCTCTCAGGATGCTTCATTTGGACGCTGGATTCACCTCTCAGCTCAGGAGAGTCCCCGCCCTTCAACTGCTTTGGGACATCCCCATTGCCTCCCTGTGCAGCCTGAAGAAAAAAAGGAGAGTTATGGTAGGTTTCTTCGAAGTCCATAGGGAACCCGCACTGATGCACCTGGCTTCTATGGGTTTCTTCTTTTGGTCACCGGTATTGTATGAGTGTGATTCTTCCGTGTACCAGTCTTCCAACTCTCCTATCCTGCTCCTGCCTTGGGCTTATTGACAAAACTGATTGCCTTTGGCTGTGGGCGGGGTATAGGGGGAAAGGACTGGAGCATCCTTTGATAGCAAAGTTTAACTGTTTGGTGTCCGGTCTCCTATCCACCACCTACACCCCATTGTCTCCCTGTGGACCCTATGGACTTCGAAGAGAGTTAACAAAGCTAAGTCTACCATAAATCTCCCTATTTGAATTGCCAGAGGTCACATAACTTACAAGAGGATACTCTTTGAAATGATGGTACCACTGTGTCTGAGGGTGCCAGAATGGGGGCAACAGAGCACTTAGGACCTGATTCAGACCCGGTTGCTAAGAAGCGTTCACTTGTAGCTGGCCAATTTACGCATTCTGCGCATGCATCGCAGTGAAAGAGATCGCGAAGCGGTCGCTCGTTGCGCATAGACTGCCTAGCAGAGTGAGTGACAGGAGAAGCCGTATGTGGGTGGTAACATGGGCAGGCCACTAGAAATGGGGGAGTGGTGGTGCGAACGCAGGCGTCTTAACACCGTTTTCAGAGGCGTGCATAATTAACAGGCAGCGTCATAGTACACGTCACCTGGTTGTATTTCACACTGAAGTGCACGCAGTGCTTGCGGTAGGGTATAGCCCACCTCAAGCGCTGATGGTTGCATACACTTCCTGGAGATGACGTGCGCAAGTGGGCGTCTTAAGACAGGCTACTGGGCATCTACATACACAAAGTGATCGCATCTAGCGAGCGGCTCTGAATCGAGCCCTTAATGCTCTCCTGATTCGCTGGGTTTTGAGTATAATCAAGCATCACCCATCCCAGCTCACAACTACTGCAACTGTTAGCTGGAAATATTTTAGGTAAGTTCTCTCCGTCCACTCCATTTGAACCCCTGCTGTACGAAAGATGAGTTTCACTTATTCTTGTTACTGACGTTAAATTAAGAATTTATTCTTCAATACTTAGGCAATATTGTTGCACTTAGGTTTTGTTTTATGAAGCACAGTTTCATTATGGAAAATCAGGTTTACTGAGGATTTATTTTTGGTTCTGTTCCTCAGCTAGTATCTTATATTTGGTCACAAATGCTTCTTATTATTTATTACCAGTTGTTCATATAGCACACAAATTCCGCAGCGCTTTACAGAGAATATTTGGCCATTCACATCAGTCCCTGCCCCAGTCGAGCTTACAACCTATATTCCCTACACACGAGGGTTAATTTTTTTGGGAGCCAATCAACCTACCAGTATATGGAGTGTCAGAGGAAACCCAAGCAAGCACAGGGAGAATATACAAACTCCACACAGTTACAGCCGTAGTGGGAATCGAACCCACAACCTCAGTGCTGTGAGGCAGTAATGCTAACCATTACACCGTATAATATGCTATACATTAAACCCTAAGTCACATTTACATTTTATGCTTTAGAATAACATTGCTGATTCCTTCTCATGTAATTATTAGCAACTTTAGTTTTGGTGCAATGGAAATAAATGGAAATCATTTTTTGGCTAGATTTTTATTTTTAAATACTTTGGATTTTTAATACTGCAAGAATAAAATAAACCCAGAAAAAGTCCTTGGAAAAAATTCAAATTTTACAGATAACGTGTCATACAAGTGACTTTAGGCCCAAAGCCCTTGGAAAAACTAAAATCTAGTAGTTGTGTGCTAAATAAAATATTTGTACAATTCAACTTAAAAACTGTGAGCTGGAAACAATTGGCTTTCATAGTTCATAGTCATAATTAATATTCAAATGTGCACAGGATTTGAAACAATGATGTAAGAGCAGCATATACGATGATGTATAATCCATTGTAACATTGGCGTTGATTTATATGACACAAGCTTTGTTCAGTTCTGCCTGGTTTTGTTAATACTTTGTCCCCACCCGCAGACCAGTTCAGTGTATACTCTGATTTTCACAAACAGATGCTGTTGTAGCCTCCAACGTCCTGTATAAAATGGCCTACAGATTCACAGCCAATGGCTTTGCTGTTTAATGGTTTCTGTGATGAACGCTCCAACGATAGTTAATAAAGTCTGAGCAGATTTTCCACTTAGTCTGTCATGGAAATATTATTTACAGAGGTTCTGATCTGTAGGGCGATTGTTCACATTTATATAGGGACCCTGTCTGCATTCTGATTTCAGGTTTCTGATTTGAGGCGCGAGGTGGGTACTGATTTTATGGTCTTTACATTGTGCTTTCCATCCCTGCTGTGAGGAGAAACAACAGCTTCAATCAGGCTATCCTTGGATCCATTCCTTTTCTGAAATATTAAAAGTTTTCATTAAGTCAAATGCATGTAGTCATCCATATTCCATAACAGGCTACTCCAATCTACACTGAAGGAGATTTACAGAACCCTCTGCCTCCAGGACACGTCACTCTACGCAAATATGGGACCTTGGACTACTATGGAGTGTGAAAAAATTCTGTTTAAATTAAATTACATTTCCGTAAATGGGCAGAGGTGGTTCACTACGAGGAAGCTGAAATAATTTGTCCCTCCAAAATAATTTTTTCTCATATGTGTCTGTCTGTCTTGTGTAATCCAGTTGTCATGGTGACTGCTATCTGAATTCATATCTGTATCCATGCTAGCTGTAATTGCTAGCTCATTAATATCAATGTAGGTATCATTATGCTTAACTGCTTCAGGCCTCTGGTATTATCTGTATATGTTGTTATATATATTGTATTGATGCATGCCTGTCACTGCAGGATCTGTTGTGATTTATAAATAAATGATGATGATAATGAATGAAATAATGCAGTGAACACATGCTGCAACTCACTGGTGAAAATAAGATGTTAACACTTTTTTTTACTTTTTATTAAATATATAAAAGATGAGGCTGGAGATGGAGAGGGGGAAGAAGCTGGAGAGATATGTGGATGGTGCTGAAGAAACTGGGATGGGGCTGGAGAGACACAGGGGATGTGAGCTGATGGCTGATCCCCATGTACCTACCGAAAAGGGATGGGCCCCCAAAATATATCTACTGTGCCCCATGATTTCTGTTCCCAAACTTGGTACTCAAGAAACATTCCATAACTAAATCAATTAGGTACATATGTAAACAGTCTGAAATCATAACTACCTATTGGAGCGGGTTATCTTCTCAAACTTGGTCCTCAATACACACTTAACAGTCCAGGTTTTAAGGATATCCATGCTTGAGCACAGATGGTTAGATCAAAGTGATATCCTTAAAACATGGACTGTTGGTTTGTTTTGAAGACTTAGTTAGTTAGTGGTTCTCAATTCCAGTCCTCAAGTACCCACAACAAGTCATGTTTTGTGGATTTATTTAATCATGTACAGTTGAGTTAATCAATGTAGTTAATCTACATTGCTGGGTCAGTAATTATCCTCAGAAACAGACAAATCTCAGGTGCACAACTCCAAATTATTAATAATATATATAAATGCAATTAAATTTTGCAATCAATAGAGGTTTTTAGCATAATCATGGCCAAGGTTATGGGCCTACCCACCATATCCATGTAACCTCTTACGGGTAGGTCCCTAACATACTAGGGTTCAAATCCAGAGCACAGGACCCCCGAAAACCGGCCCAGCCAAGCTGCCCCAGGGCACCACCATAGTAAGAAAAGTGCAGTGTAAAGAGATAGTTAGGAGCAGCTGCAGCTGCATATAAAGAATGAAAATAAAAAAGTGAAGTACATATATATTGAACACACAGTGAAGGGTTAAAATGTGTTATAAAGGAAAATGTGTTATAATGCGGTGCCCTGAGACAGATCAACCAATGCAATCCAGGGGGACCCATGCCCCAAAAATGAACCAAAGTTGCACTACAGTATGTAACTTGTAGGACTTATCTAAAATTGTGCCTAATACAGTGTGCATATAAATTACCATACTCCATGCTTTTAAACCAATAAGGAAGGCTGCTAATCCAGAATGGGGCGTCTCCTTTCCCTCAGAAGTGCAATAAAGCACATTAAATGGAGTATATGGGAAAGATTTCTGGACTGCACAACCTGACTATATATATGATGGGAGGTGCTACCTGATGAGACTAATTGCAGGCACAGAAACAGACAAATCTCAGGTGCACAACTCCAAATTATTAATAATATATATAAATGCAATAAAATGTTGCAATCAATAGAGGTTTTTAGCATAATCATGGCCAAGGTTATGGGCCTACCCACCATATCCAGGTAACCTCTTTCGGTTAGGTCCTAACATACTAGGGTTCAAATCCAGAGCACAGGACCCCCCAAAACCGGCATTTGCATTTATATATATTATTAATAATTTGGAGTTGTGCACCTGAGATTTGTCCGTTTCTGTGCCTGCAATTAGTCTCATCAGGTAGCACCTCCCATCATATATATAGTCAGGTTGTGCAGTCCAGAAATCTTTCCCATATACTCCATTTAATGTGCTTTATTGCACTTCTGAGGGAAAGGAGACGCCCTCATTCTGGATTAGCACCCTTCCTTATTGGTTTAAAAGCATGGAGTATGGTAATGTATATGCACACTGTATTAGGCACAATTCTAGATAAATCCTACAAGTTACATACTGTAGTGCAACTTTGGTTCATTTTTGGGGCATGGGTCCCCCTGGATTGCATTGGTTGATCTGTCTCAGGGCACCGCATTATAACACATTTTCCTTTATAACACATTTTAACCCTTCACTGTGTGTTCAATATATATGTACTTCACTTTTTTATTTTCATTCTTTATATGCAGCTGCTCCTAACTATCTCTTTACACTGCACTTTTCTTACTACGGTGGTGCCCTGGTGCAGCTTGGCTGGGCCGGTTTTGGGGGTCCTGTGCTCTGGATTTGAACCCTAGTATGTTAGGGACCTACCCGAAAGAGGTTACCTGGATATGGTGGGTAGGCCCATAACCTTGGCCATGATTATGCTAAAAACCTCTATTGATTGCAAAATTTAATTGCATTTATATATATTATTAATAATTTGGAGTTGTGCACCTGAGATTTGTCTGTTTCTGTGCCTGCAATTAGTCTCATCGGGTAGCACCTCCCATCATATATATAGTCAGGTTGTGCAGTCCAGAAATCTTTCCCATATCCTCAGTAATTATCCTACCTGCTTCCACACAGATGGAAATCCTCAAAACATGGCCTGTTGGGGGTACCTGACAACCACTGAAAAATAACTAATTCAAAAATTGTAAATCTTCAAATATGAAACATAAAAATAAAAATCTTGTTTAGCTTTACCCTTCTTAGTTTATCTTTTAGAAAAAGTAATACTTTATAATATGATTATAATAAGTATTTCCTTAATTGTTTTCATCCCAACAACTCTTGAAAAGGGAAATCTGATATAAGTCTGATATATGGCAAAAAGATGGAATGATAAAAGCTTCGAATTTCACTTAACTAACTAATATTTTCCCCCAAAGCACTCTCATAAATTGTTTGTTTTTTTCTTTCATTTAATTATGTTTAGAATGTATGTTTTAAAATGATTTAAAATCAGTTATTGCAAATAAAATATTCTATGGGATGTCTTAAATGTGGTGTGTCTCCATAGGCTTCTATTGTAACAATACCTCCTACCCCCAAATGGCAATTGATCTTGAGTGTCATTATCCCTCATCCCATTAGTGGTATTAGATTCTCAGTGGCATAGCCTCCAAACCACCAGTGTCCATAGGTCCTCATTGTGGCAGTCCCCCGCCCAGGGCCAATAATTATTTTGTGGGTCATATTAACCAGCCATCAGTGCCAAAATATCACCCATCCCCTTGGGGGCATTACGGTGTGGTATATTATCAATTAGGGGCACTACTGTGTGGCATATTAACAAATGGGGGCATTACAGTGTGGTATATTATCAATGAGAGGCACTACTGTGTCCCTCATTGACAATATACCACCATTTAACTTTAAAATAATTCAAAAGATAATTTTGTTAGTTTTAGAGCGGCATCCAATTAGCCTCAAACATTGTTCGGGTGCTAATTAACCCCCGCGATTGTTGAAAAACAGGGATTTTTCGCCGACTATCCCCAATTTTTGCCGATGTTTGTTTTCACCCAATCCTATTATTTTGGTCGAAATAATAGGATAGTTCTCCCGAAAATACATAGGTGCTGCGATAAGCTCGCGGACATATGTGTTTTCGCCTTTTTTCAGGTGAACAAACAGTAATTACCGTGGATTCTTTTTTGGGACACATTAGGTCCCGAGAAAAATCCCCGATATGTACGTCAGGCCGACTTTGGGGCTAATTGGATTACCCCGGGCGAGGTAATTAGCCGCGGTAATTTACAGTGGCTAATTGGATACCCCCCTTAGTGTTTCTTAGAATGCAATTTACTCAGTAAAAGTAAAAACCTTACCTAATTGCTGGGAGGCTAACTATGAAGAAATATTTTGTACCTGTCCACAGAGATTAAATATTTAAGTGTATTTGCTGTATAAAATATGCAGCTACAATAAGATTGCTGGTTATTGTGGTCATATTGAATAGGACATATAATAGCTGTTTGCATACATGTGAAAACACAAACACTGGGTCTGAGTCAGTTAGGAGCAAATAAGGAGCAATTTGCACCTTGGCAAAAACCACGTTGCAATGCAGGTGAGGCAGATATAAAATGTACAGAGTTATAGTTGGGAAGGGCCTGTCCTAGCTTATTTCTAAATTTCAGTGTAAAAACAAAGCTGCCCAGTATTTGCTCGTTGCATGCCAAAGCAATCTGTACTTTCCCTGCATGCAAAAAGATTTGCACCCCTTGCATAGTAACATGGTTTGTTCCAGGGGAAATTTGCTTTTTTTTTTTTATTTGCTCCTAACTTGAATCAGGCACACAATCTATAGGATACAATTATGCATTGTTCTTCAGTTACAACCTGGTAGCATAGTTATTGTGACCTTCTTACCCTGAAATACATTGCTTACTAACCTGTTGTGAAGACGGCCCACTAGAGCAATGTGTATCTGAGACTCGTGTCACAGTCAAAGGAGCCACAAGATCGTTTTTCGCACTGAGAACAAGAAATTAATTGGATGATGTAATTGCTGAACAAACATGAAGTGCAATTAAAATCAAAAATATATCTTATATACTTAAAAAAGAAAAGAAAAATATACATTAATTAAAACTAGCAAAGAAAACATAATGTAGTAGTCGCTTATGTTATTATGTACTACAGATTCTGTTCATGTGTGTGTATATATATATATATATATGTCTGTGTGTATATATATGTGTGAAATAGCCCCTTCTAGTATAGTATTAAAATAATTCAGTTTGTGTTTAAGCAGAATAAATCCCAAAATAATGGAAGCGTAGCAGAATAATAAATACACACAGCTTATGGGCCAGATTTAATTAGCCCTGAAAAGCCGCGGTTTTGCGAAAAGTTTTCGCTGGTGCAAACTTTTCGCACAAGAATGACTATCGTGCAACCCTAGCCATAGTTTTCGCATGTGCGAATCTCCATAGACAAAACCTCAGAGGCAGATGAAAAGTTGTGCAAAATCCCTATTGTGGGGTAAAAATGTCAGGACTTGGTTCAGAACCCTTTGGGTACCCCCCCTAATGACAAATTAGGTAAAAATAATTATTTAATTAGCTTAATTTGGCCAATAATGACATGTCATTTTGGGGGTAAAATAGCTAAAAGTTTTTGGAAAGTGGGTTTATAGTAATGGGTCTGATATTTTTTTTTGGGGGGGGGGCTGTATGGATGGGACATGTTTTATACAGTGCAGGTGGCTGCACCAGGTGTGCACTTTTTTGCTCAAAAATATACTTGCACCCATTTTAATGTACCCCTAATTTAGCTGCAGTATTTATTTTGGCAAAAAAAATGCTTTTTATAATTTTTTCACTGTTACACAAAAAACAAGAGATAAGGTAAGAACTTACCTTTGTTATCTCTGTTTCTACGAAGTCCATAGGGTCCACAGGGTTGACCTTGGGGTTATAGCTGGAACAGGATCCATGGGCACCACACAGTTAAGCTTTTAGCTCCCAGGATGCACTTGGGTCCTCCTCTATACCCCGCCCCCGAGCCACAGGCACCTCAGTTGGTAAGCAGCCTAGGCCAGAGGAGAATATGGAACAGAGAGAAGGAAGACTGGAACACACAAGAAACCATACACACAGCAATGTGAGACGGAAAACCAGTGACCAGCCACACAGCCCATTTGAAGCCAGGTGCGTCAGGGCGGGCGCCCTGTGGACCCTATGGACTTCGTAGAAACAGAGATAACAAAGGTAAGTTCTTACCATATCTCTTGTTTTCTACTTCAGGGTCCATAGGGGGTCCACAGGGTTGACCTTGGGGATGTCCCAAAGCAGTTCAACTAAGGGCGGGGACACTCCTGTGCTGAAAGGAGCACCCGGCGCCCAAAGGATGCATCCTGAGAGGCGAAGGTGTCAAACGCATAGAACCTCAAAAACGTTTGAATAGAAGACCAAGTGGCCGCCTTACACAGCTGAACAGCAGAAGCGCCACGTCTAGCAGCCCAAGAGGGACCCACAGAACGAGTGGAATGAGCCTTAACAGAGGCTGGCACAGGTAAACCCTCCTGTGCATAAGCCTCACAAATAACGGAATGAAGCCAACGGGCTAACGTTTGTTTGTTGGCAGGCCAACCCCTCTTGTGAAAACCAAAGAGGATAAACAAGGAATCAGACTTCCTAACCGAAGCCGTCCGGTCCACATAAATTCTAAGTGCCCGGACCACATCTAAGGAAGTCTCACCAGCTGAAACATCAGGGGACTGAAAAGCTGGCACAACAAGTTCCTGATTAATGTGGAACTTCGAGACCACTTTGGGCAAAAACTCAGGACGAGTGCGGAGCACCGCTCTGTCCTGGTGAAAAATCAGGAAAGGAGGGCGACAGGAAAGCGCCCCCAATTCAGACACCCTCCTGGCCGAAGCAATTGCCAGGAGAAAAACGGTCTTAAATGTCAGCCACTTGAGCTCCACTGACTCAAGAGGCTCAAACGGAGGACCCTGCAGGACCCGTAGAACCACCGCCAAGTCCCAAGGAGCCACAGGAGGCACAAAGGGAGGCTGGATCCTGAGAACACCTTGGAAAAAGGTGTGAACATCCGGCAGCATTGCAATCCGCCGTTGAAACCACACAGACAAGGCGGAAACCTGAACCTTCAGAGATGCAAGGCGTAAGCCGAGGTCCAATCCTGATTGAAGAAATTCCAAGACCCTAGAAACTCGGAACACCTGAGGATCATAATTTCTGGACTCACACCACTGAAAGTAAGTGTGCCACACCCTGTGATTAATCCGTGCGGAAGCAGGCTTGCGTGCCCTGAGCATGGTACCAATAACCGAACTGGAGAAGCCCCGAGACCTCAAGACGGCTGTCTCAAGAGCCACGCCGTCAAAGACAGCCGACCCAGATCCGGGTAAAGACAGGGCCCTTGAGACAACAGGTCCCGACGCTGAGGAAGAAGGTACGGAGCATCGATGGAGAGGCTCCTGAGATCGGAGTACCAAGGACGTCTGGGCCACGCTGGAGCTACCAGCACTAGCGTGCCGCCGTCCTGCTTGAATTTCCGCAGAACCCGAGGAAGTAGGGATATCGGAGGAAACAGATACGCCAGGTGAAACGTCCATTGCACCGACAGCGCGTCCACCAGACTTGCGCCTGCGTCTCTTGTCCTTGACCCGTAAACGGGCAACTTGTGATTGTGACGGGAGGCCATCAAGTCCAGCTCCGGCAGTCCCCACCTGTCCACGAGTAGCTGAAACACCTCTGGGTGAAGCGACCATTCCCCGGGATGCACGTCGTGACGGCTGAGGAAGTC
Organism: Taudactylus pleione; assembly: GCA_031769625.1. Classification (NCBI taxonomy): domain Eukaryota; kingdom Metazoa; phylum Chordata; class Amphibia; order Anura; family Myobatrachidae; genus Taudactylus; species Taudactylus pleione. Next base: position 7,209,288 of record JAUIMM010000201.1, read on the forward strand.
CGCTTCCCAATTGAGGACTCCAGGGATGAAGACCGCCGAGATCGCTGGAATGTGACCCTCCGCCCAAGTCAGGATGCGAGACACCTCCAACATCGCTGCCCGACTGCGAGTTCCTCCTTGGTGGTTGATATACGCCACCGTGGTGGCGTTGTCGGACTGCACCTGTACCGCCCTTCCGTGAAGAGCGGGGCCGGACGACTGCAGGGCCCTGTATACAGCCCTCAGTTCCAGGATGTTGATGGGAAGAAGAGTTTCTTCCGCAGACCAACGACCCTGGAGAGACAATGAGCCGGTCACTGCCCCCCAACCCCGGAGACTGGCATCTGTCGTGAGCAGGACCCAGTCCGGGATCCAAAATGGGCGCCCCTCGACCAGATGAGCTGTCTGAAGCCACCAAGCCAAAGATTGCCGAACGTCCGGAGACAACACCAGCACCTGAGAGCGGATCCGGTGAGGTAACCCGTTCCATTCCGATAGAATCAGCCCCTGCAGGGGCCGGGAATGGAACTGGGCAAATTCCACCATGTCGAATGTCGACACCATGGACCCCAGAACTCTCATTGCCGAATGGACCGACAGGCGGCAACTGCTCAGGCAACTGCGTATCCGCAGCTGTAGGGAGGCGACCTTCTCCGGAGTCAGGAAGATCCTTTGCTGACGCGAATCCAGCAGGGCTCCCAAATGAACCATCCGCTGTGATGGAATCAGGGAGGACTTTTTCCAATTTATCAACCACCCGTGTGCTTGCAGGCAAGCGATCGTCAGGTGGAGATGTTGAAGCAGTACCTCTGGGGAGCTCGCCAGCAACAGGAGGTCGTCCAGATACGGCAGCAGCCGTACATTCTGGTTCCGAAGATGTGCGGCCATGACCGCCATAATCTTCGTGAACACCCTCGGCGCCGTGGAGAGACCAAAGGGTAGCGCCCGGAACTGATAGTGGTGTTGAAGGATAGCGAACATCAGATACCGCTGGTGCGAAGGTGCTATCGGAAAATGGAGGTAGGCGTCCTGGATATCCAGGGACACCATGTAATCCCCCGGTTCCATCGCCAGAATGATGGAACGTAACGTCTCCATCCTGAACTTGGGAACCCTGAGGAATTTGTTCAGAGACTTCAAGTTGAGGATAGGGCGATGAGAACCATTGGGTTTCTGCACCAGAAACAGAGACGAATAATACCCCGTCCCTCGTTGTGATTGAGGAACGGGAACAATGACCCCTGCTTTCAGCAAGGACTCTATAGCCTCCTGAATCCGTAACGCCTTGGTCTTGTCCTGAGAAGGACTCGTGCAGAAAAACTGGTGGGGTGGTCTGTACCGAAAAGACAGGGCGTACCCCTGGGAGACCACTTCTCGAACCCAGGCATCCGTGGTGGTATTGTGCCAGCACTGGGCAAATAGAAGAAGTCGGCCTCCCACTCTGAGGTCCCCCAGAGGGAGGCCCGTCCCATCAGGCCGCAAGTTTATCTTCCTGCTTGGAAGAAGGGCTCCGTGCACTCCAGGCTTGCTTCTTGGGCTTAGAGGCAGTCTTACTCGCAGATTGTCTCGGGAAGCACTGACCTTTCGCCTTCCCCTGAACCCGAAAGGAACGAAAAGCCGAACTCCGAACCTTAGCAGGCAGTGCCGCCGAAGGGAGGAAGGCTGACTTGGATTTAGCCAGGGTATCCACAATTTTGTCCAAGTCCGGACCAAATAGTAATTCCCCATTGAAAGGTAAGGCCTCCAGGCCCTTCTTTGAATCAGAGTCCGCTCTCCAGGACCGCAACCATAAGGATCGGCGGGCAGACACCGCTGCAGCCGATACCCGCGAAGTCAGCAGACTAGCATCTAAAGAAGCTTCTCCAATGTAAGAAGCAGCGTCCCTCATCTGTCCCAACAACGCCCGCTGGACATCCGGAGCGTCATCCGAGAAGGTATCTTCCAATGCATTGGCCCACCCCTCAATGGCCTTGGCCACCCAGGAGATGGCCATGGATGGTCGGGCCACTGCCCCGGAGAGGGAGTAAATAGACTTTAAACAAGTCTCAACTTTCCTGTCCGTGGGATCCTTCAGCGAGGATATCGACGGTAATGGTAAAGTAGCGCCCCGAGTTAAACGGGTGACATGGGAATCCACCGCCGGTGGCGTTTCCCATTTTTTACAATGTGCCTCAGGGAAGGGATAATTAGAAGCCAACCGCTTCTGAGGAAGGAATCTCTTACTGGGCGCCTGCCAAGCTACCGCCATATGATCCGTCAACTGATCCGACAGGGGAAACACCGCAGAAGCCACCCTAGTTTTTTTGAAACTAGGAAACTTCGACTTAGGAACCGGTGCCTCATCCTCTATAAGAAGAATAGCTCGCACCGCCCTAACCAGTGCTCGCACATTAATGGACGACTTGGTATCCATTTCCTGGACCGAGGCGTCCGAGTCAGTGTCATCAGGGACCTCCCCATCATCTGAGGAACCCTCTGAGTCCGATACCTGAGCAGCCCGTGCCATGAGTGAGCGTTTTGAAACCCTAGAAGGCATGTCAGTCTGCAACATTGACTGAAAAACCGAGGAAGCGGCCGCCAAATTTTGTACTGAGTTGGAGAGCACATCCACCCAGGGTGGAGGAGTCACCATAGGAGCCTGAAAAGGTACCACAGGCTGCTGCGGCACAGGGGAAGCCTGTATATACATAGGCAACCCCGCATAGGGACCCACCGACTGAGACCCAGGAAGACTCCGCAATAACTGCGGGACACCCGGGGAATGGGGGATGGTCGGCTGGGGTAACGCCCTAGTAGGGAGAGCAGTCGGGACCGATAGACGGTCCGCAATAGACACCAGCACTTGAGAAAACATCGCCCACGGTGGTTCCTGCATCAGAGAAGGTCTGGATGGGCCAGGAGCCACCTGGCACCGACTACACAGACCCTCCTGTGACAAATCCTCCCTATCCACTCCTGCAGAACAGCGTCCGCAGGAGGCCAACATCGGAGCCACTGAGCGCTCAACCTCCTTGTCTGACATGACAGAATATATTATATATCTGGCACCAGGGTAGAAGTAAAACGCACTCACCGGTGTGCTGAACAACAGCCCACAATATGGCACTGAGTAGCACACAACTGTATGTGACGGACCTCACAAATACGTGATCTATATAAGTGAGGTCAGTAGAAACGCCCCTCCCCCACACACCTGTAGGGCTTGTAGGAGAAGTAAAGGGATAGGTATAAGCTGACAGTAAGCGGAAAATAAGCACAGACAGGCAGCACTAGCAAAAGTCACATACCATGCAGGAAGATATACTCACTGCACCTTTACACTACAATCAACCTGCCCAGATTCAGTGTCTGGGAGGGCTATAGTGCTGTGTACGCTGTCCTTAATCAGGGGAGAGGTACACAGGGGGACCGGTCCGCATGCTCCCTGAGAGATCTGCGCTGCCACTGTGAGAAAATGGCTGCTGGAGACCTCAGAGGAGGAGTGGCCGAAGAGTCTGCAGCTCAGCGACGCCAGACTGCGTGCTGAAAGGCGCGCTGAGCTGAGGGGAGGAGCCGCTGACAGGGAAGGCTTCCTCCCCTGGCTGGCCATAACCCCAGGGATGCTGGCTTCCCGCTTGCCCCTTTATCCCTGGTGGTCTAGTGGTCCCACGGGTTATGGGGGGGGCCCGCCGCCACTGCCAGCAACCTCCGGTCTGTCCCCAGGACCGGAGGCTAAAGGACTGCATTTAAGGCATTCCGCGCGCCGCCGCTAGCCAGCGACGCGCGGCTCACCTGCATCCCCGGCGACTCCGGCAGCAGTCCTGGGAGGTAGACAGAGTCCGGGTAGTACGGACTCTGCCCTCCCACCGCGATCCCCAGATCAGTACTGGCGTCGCGGCGCCAGTCGGGGATCAGAGCGGCAGCGTGGGCGTCTGTATAGACAGCCCTTCGCTGCCGTCTGTAGTAAAAGGAGATTAAAATAAATAAAATCTAACTTAAAATAAAAGCTTCTGGGGGCTGCTCCTGCAGCCCCCCTGCGCGGTGACCGACTCCGGCCGGGCACCAGCTTACACTGAGGTGCCTGTGGCTCGGGGGCGGGGTATAGAGGAGGACCCAAGTGCATCCTGGGAGCTAAAAGCTTAACTGTGTGGTGCCCATGGATCCTGTTCCAGCTATAACCCCAAGGTCAACCCTGTGGACCCCCTATGGACCAGCCATTTCACACAACTTAAGAACCCCCAAATACTTTTATTAGGGCCACTAATACACTTTTGTATTGATTTCCTATGACAGATAGCTTTTTTATGGGGTACAGACAGATTTCCTCAAATTCAGCTGTACTTTTCACAGATTACTCCACGAACAGTTTCCGTGCGAATGCCGCATTGCACCTTTGGTAATAGAATAATGTGAAAAACAGGAGCACGCATAGACAAAAGACGCGAAAATATTGCACCAAAACACCTGAAGTGTGCGAAAACTTCACCGACGTTCAATTTTCACATTATCGCTTCTAAATGAATTCCCCTTATATGTGTATCTTAGACTGGATTGGATATGCACAACCAAGTCGTCTACCCTGGCAATCTTACCAATACGTTTTTGGCCACAGAGGCATTCACTTTTGCACTTTATTATACTATGTTATTTTTCTCTGTATATCATCACTATAGATCTCTAATGCAAGATTAAATGAATAACATCCTGTAAGTCAATGTTACACAGATGAGCTGTTTATATTAATTATTCTGGTTTGGGATTTATTCTGCTTTAACATGAACGCTGAATTGGTCGAATACTACACTAGATGGCGCTATTTCTCATTCATTGTCCTAGATTCTTTTTCGACTGGTAGTCATCCAGGAGAAAATAGCAGCCCACACGAACCAAGGGGAGTGTTTGACAGCTACTTGTTGGACATTTGATTCTACGCCCTCAGCTTCTACAATGCGCAAGTGAGGAATGCGCAGTAACCTAAGTTTTCTCAACTGCTATTAGCGGCAATACCGATTCGCCAGGACAGCTCCGTTCTCGAATTCCAGAATCACCTGTGTTGCTCCCAGTTCTTAATATGACTGCATACTAAATAACTCCTGGGAGAGCTGTACTGGTAATGAACATCTTATGCTACCCTTGGGAACTTACTTGACTTCGGAGAGTACAGATCTTTCTCCATCAGAGCACTGGGATCTTCTGTACTGACGAAAGCTGCGGGGAGAGTGAGAGTGTCTGATACGTATGGGGTCACCTTGAGTCCTAAACGAGACAAAAGCAACAGATATAACCTGACATAACATGTTATTTTGTGAGATTACATATTGCACATTATTAAACACCTGTGTTGCATTCTATGTCATCTGCTGTCAACGACATGAAGCATTTCATACTACTTTTTTTTTGTATCCATCTGTTAGACAGATTTAAACAATTATATTTTATTTACACTTCCAATACTGCACAAATGGGCTTGGAAATCAAATGTTATGAGAGTGCATTTAAGGTGAATGAACTTACTCTATTTTCATGTAAGGAATTTCCTTTAATTGTTCATCAGATAAGCCTGAGGGATCGACCAGTTCCTTCCTGCAAAATGAACAATTTACAGAAGTCAGCACATTATATTCGGGTAAATCCTTGTTGACATTCCCAACTGGTGGATAGTGGTGACTATAGTTAAATATCTTTTCTTTCTTACTGTAGTTACCTAATAAGACTTTTCAAACATATTTGCATATAGCTTTCATAAGTACACTTTTACATATGGGTTACTTTGTACAGTAAGGTGCAAATAATAAAGACTTACTGAATGTGTTTCCACAATGCTTCCTTTGCTTGAACATCTGGGCTTCTCCTAAGAAACAAGTAAACAAACCATTCATTCATTTGCCTTCACTATTGGTTCTTTCAGTTGGTAAATGGTAGAGCCAAAATTGCCCAGACATCACCAATTCTAGTCACTGATTGGCTAGAACCAGTTATGTCAGGATAGTGCTGAAATTTGGTCTTAAAATCACCGTTGGTCGCTATAGCCACAGTGTGTCACACACAGACAGATGGAAAGACACTTCCTTCTGATCTATACGACATCCAATAAACATGAAATGAAAACCAACATTCATTGCATATATGTGCTAGATTCACACCAATCAGGTCAATAACTATCACAAAATAAAATACAGTACAAACGCACTGTAAACATGTCCTGATATTGTGCAGACATTCTGTAGTGGCTCAATATTGGGTATGTTTTCTAGGGCTTTCAGTGAAGGGCGGAAAAAAATGATTTGCACATACAAATACCATCTGGCTCCACTATAACTCACTTTTCACATACTAATAAGTGGCTGACTTGTAACTTCTATTTCCCAAACACTGACAACTGGCTGCCCTGCAAATCATGTTTTATGCTGCAGCACTACAAGCATTACCATTACAATGGTCAACGCTTTCTGACGCCACATTGCTTTATGCCAGGTGCACGGTGCTGCATACGTGCTCTCCTATTGACTCACATATGGCAATAGGACGACACACTGATAAGTACATATCCCAACTGTGGCTACTGATGCAATATATTAGATCTAATATATTGATACATCGTACCACAACACACATCGCTGTAATAAGCAAATCCCCTATTCTTCTCCTGAAAGGAAAATATGGCATTAATGCTATCCTCACTGGCATCACGCCTCCTCATGTATACAATCCCACATATCATGCTTTAGCCCTGGTGCTTTCCTTCTTTACTTCAGTTTATCTGAGTAATTATTATCTTTCCTTCCGCACTGGTTTAATGAAATCATTATAAGAGGAGAAGGCAACGTTGCTCGTTCAAAATCAATATTTACAGATGTAACTGTTGTAACCTTTTGAAAATATAAATGTGCTGTATTTGTTTCCTATCATTAAAAACAAAACCGTTTGGATGTATATCTATTTGTTAGGCCTAATGTGAATTATGATGTATGTTACTGACAAGCAGGCTATCACTGAGCTCTGCAATCAGAATAATCTCCTTCTTTATGTCCAAAAGCCTAATACATCTATAGAGAACATTATATGGGCACTGCAGCATTTCTCTAGTGTACAATGAGGAATGAAGTGAGAATAAGGGATATATTTACTAAAGTGAGAGTTTTTAGAAGTGGAGATGTTGCCCATAGCAACCAATCAGATTCTACTTAACATTTAACTAGCACATTCTAGAAGATAATAGCTAGAATCTGATTGGTTGCTATGGGCAACATCTCCACTTCTAAAAACTCTCAATTTAGTAAATCTCATTAAATATCTCAATAATATCTCATTAAAAATGTTAATGTTTGTAAAATTAGCAGCACCTAAGAAAGAAATGTCTTGGCTGAACCAATACAGCATGAAAATGTCAGTACCACAAGTATATACCAGGCATAACATTAATAAGACTGCTAAGAGCAAACAGAGCAGATTGTCCCCATCACTGTGCCATGCTGTCATTGGTGAGTATATACAGTATATAACGATCTCTATATAAAAAATAGATGTAACATTATAATGGTACATAATAATGGCAGATATACAAGACCTATACTAAAACCTTATTTGTATGTAATAAATGGTACAAAATGGATTCCCAAATAAAGCAGGCTTGTAAAAATCAATATAAGTGAATAACTTTATATATATAGTTTACATATACAGAGACTTTTTCCCATACATGAGATAAAGTGACAGACAAGTGTTTTTCCACTCCTATACATATTAGGATTTGGTGCCATATACAATAGAATCTTTTGCTTGGTGAATTAGAAAATATGGATTTGATACAAACAGTGGGTCTGATTCAGCTATGTACAAATGCAGATATTTATGCAGCTGAGTGCTTATTGTCTGACTGCGCACATGTCATGGTCGAACTGCACATGCTCCAAGGAACCTTAGCGATACCGCTTGCAGTGAGGATTTTTTTGCAAAGTGATTGACATTCGGTGACCGTTTGGGGGTGACTATGCAGGTGTGTTACGAACGTTTTCGGGCAGTGTCTCAGCTACAACTGCAATCCCATATTCAGATAAAGTAGCTCCAATGTCTCAGTTCAGATGACCATTCTGCACGCCCATTGGGCTACTCAGATGGCCGATTATCCAATGGACTGTGGCAGCGGACGTGTATGTATACGCAGTTGCTTGAATTTGCGATGGCCCCTGTGGGCATCTCAATCAGGGCCGGATTTAAGGGGCGGGCGACAGGGTTGGTCGTACCTGGGCCCCCACACGCAGAGGGGCCCCCACACAGGGTCTGTGAGACCTTACCAAGAACAGGTGCCCAGTGACACATGTTCTCGGATGGGGGCTCAGCTGCAGCGGCTCTGAGTTCCAATGTATGCAGCAGCACGACCAGTGCTGCTGCGTACAGTGCAGAGCGGCTCCCTCAGGTCAGGGGATTAATCAGCTGCGGGCCACCAGTGCATGCAGGAGGGGTTTATAAACACCTAGAAACTCCCCCCTGACAAAACGATTTCCTCCTACTCCTGGCTGCCATTAGCAACCTGAGCCGTAAGTGTAAGTATTTATGTGTAATGTTATAATGTGTATACATGTGTTTGTATGTCAGTGTGTATATACTGTATGTCGCAATGTGTTAGTGTGTATATATGTGTATGTATGTGTGTGTATATATGTGTGTTATTGTGTTTATACTGTATATGTGTATGTTAGTGTGTATATAAAACCCCCAGAAAAACCTACGTTTCCGCCTGGCTGCTGAGGATGGAGCAGTAGGCTCGGTGTGGCTTTGGAGGAGGAGGAGGGGGTAGGCTCCCTGTGGATTGTGGAGGCCCCACAATTTAGTTGCCCTGGGGCCCCCGCAAGCCTTAATCCGGCCCTGGTCTAAACAGCACAGACGGTGTAATGGTTAGCGTTACTGCCTCACAGCACTGAGGTCGTGGGTTCAATTCCCAACGCAGCCTGTGTGTATATTCTACCTGTGTTTGCGTGGGTGTCCTCCGGGTGCTCCGGTTTCCTCCCACACTCCAAAAATATACTGGTAGGTTAATTGGCTCCCAGCAAAAATTAACCCTAGTGTGTATGTGTGTGAGCAATGGTTAGGAAATATAGATTGTAAGCTTCACTGGGGCAGGGACTGATGTAAATGGCCAACTATTCTCTGTAAAGCGCTGCGGAATATGTGTGCGCTATATAAATAACTGGTTATAAATAAATATAAATAAATACATATCGCAGTGTCTGCATGTTTTCGTACAGCAGCTGTGATTGCATTAGTGTACATCTCTGAATCAAGCCCAGAGCCCTATCTAAAACTCTACCCATAATTCCAATATTCAGCCTTCACATCATTATAGAAATGATATGTTCAAGGACTAGGGTTTCTTTAAAGGTGAGGTAGATAAATGTGTTATACTTCATGCTGACACTAAGCCCTGGGCCACACAATGTCACAGAGCAGTCATATAAATCCAATGACACATTCTAGGTGTACCAGTAATATGTATCATGGGCAACAAGTTAACGTCAAGCACAGTTATAACATATTTAACGTACGATCGAGACCGGTGCCGGGATCTTCGGAGGTTGGGGTCAGTCTGGTTCTTCTCCTTTTGTCTTCTTAAAACGGCTTCCCACTGTGGGCCAGAATCCACCATATCATTTTCCTGCCGTAACCTATAATAAAAGAATTCTTCATGTTTTCACTGAAGCGTGTGTAAGTGCAGCCATGTGAGTAATGTGGCCACTATGTCATTTTGTTCCTACGCTTCCATGGAGAGAATTACACAGTAAGTAGAGAAAACAGTATGAGTTATAGACTGCAGGAAACAATTTTGCCTCAATTATACACACACTGAAAAACACACATATATATATAGATATTATGGGAGCATTTTCTGTTACTGTTATCTTCCTCTAAAACATCTCACCATAGAGAAATGCAGTTTTGTTCACTATGTGGATTAAATCAGAATAATACAGACCATACAAATCTACTATACATGATGATGTTATTACAGTATGTTACTGAGATTACTGTAAATCCAGATTTACATAACTGAGGGTCACTTACAGCAGGAGGTGGATGCAAAATGCGTACACAACCTTCTGTAACATCATTAGTTTAGCCCTCTACGGTGCCTCCCAACCGGCCCGACTTCAGGGGACTGAACCACAATCAGGACATTCCTCCCTATTTGCATCAGGTTGGAAAGTATTTCCATAAAAACACCATAAAAATTGTGCTTCTATGTGAAAAATGAGCTGGAGTATGGCAACGCCAGTATGAGGTGGTCATGCACCTGCCGTGCCGTAGCAATGCCCCTCTGTATCATATTACTATCAGACGATGTTAAGAGGTATGCATGGGGGTGTGTGTACAATGGGTTTAAATAAAAATGTTTATATACTCAGATGAACGGTGTGAGAAGCTGGGCAGTCGGAAGGCATTACTAGTGCACTAAGGGGTGTTCCCCAAGAATAGACAGTAGATATGTGACACTGATATTTAAATTAGAAAAAATGCATGTTCACAGAGAAGTCATAGGGGAAGGGGAACAGAGGTTTGGGCAGGGGATGGGGGGGGGGGGGGAGTGTGTTTTGTCCAAGCTCAAATAGGCTGAATTTTTATGGTGATCCAAACCATTGATTACATAAATGTACCAACTGATGTTGGCTCACAGCAATATAGTAAGCAATGTACAGTGTGTAGGAGGTCAAACTTAGAAAAATATGAAATATTAATGATAGCACTGAAGCTGCTTAACAGCAAAATGGGAGTCAAATAAGCAGTCAGACTTCAGTACTGTAGTCACAGTGCTTTACCAAGAGGTGGTGGGAAACCCAGACACAATCACGGACATGTGTGCACCTATACTACAGGGGCAGTGCACAGGATGGACATTATTTTCTGGCCAAAAAACTATGTACAAAGCTAGAATCATCATTGCTTATTTGTATGGCACCACAAATTCTGCTGCGCTGGAAGGTCCACATGCAAATACACAAGTTCCAGTTGAGCATAATAGAAAACAAATGCAAGTGCAATTATCTGCGTGCTAACATACGTGTAGTATTATCCCACAGTAGTACCTTGCTGATTTTAGCTCGCACCCCACCGAGCTGTGAGCAAAAAATGTGCAGTGTTCTCCCTCCCATTATTACCCCCAATGTGTGCAGCCAAACATCGCGCAAGATTCCAACAGAACTTCACACTCCATTGGATCTGCCCCTGAAAGCTGCAATGATGTAGCACAAAACAAGTACAGATTCCGTACGTATAAACTGAATTTAAATAAATTGAAAAGAATGTCAGTGTTACAACCATAGCCGGGGCCCACCCAGCTGTTACTGTATAGATTTATACTGTTTACTTAAAAGTGGAGGAAGTAGTCTCACTAAATTTAGGGGCAGCATAGAATTGTTTCTTCCTTTTGTATGACTATGAATAGACGGGGATAATTTTAGAGAATATTCACGCACAATGCCTAGTGTGTCATCAACTGTATTCAGTACGGTCCTGGAATAGTCCACATTGTAGTAGCTAGCTGTTCTACAAGGTCCTGCCGATAATAAGGCAGCCGGCTTCCCGATTGTATACCCCTTATACAGCCGCCTATATTCCATTATGACAATTACATGTAACTAGTCCCATTTCTTAACCAGATTGCATTGCATTACTCTGGATCTATTCATGAAGCTTTTGTATTTTATCCCACTACTGTTAGGGAGGTTAGAAGAAAGGCAAGGCAATTGCTATAGGAAGGGTGAAACGTTCATTTAAATCTGAAACATGTAATTTGCCAAGTTTAATAGCTGTCTTTGGCTTTAATCAACAGATGTGTACTACATGGTCCCCTTTGGGTATCCACTTCAAGCTAGGCACTAAGAAACAGAGGGAAGGCAGCGAGGATGGCAGGATAAGAGGACCAGAGATTATAAACATGTCACAATGACAAGCAGGCAAGAAACCTATAATGACATTAATGTACGCAATTTCACATGTGAGTTCACACAGCTACAACATGAGATGACAACTTCCCGCTGTGACCATGAAAGATTAAAAGACTTCTGACACGCTCACATAAAGTGCTGGAAATAAAACAACTGGGTTTTTCTTTTCTCTGCGCTATTCCCATGGGCTGACTCGCTGTGCGGATTACAGGAGAAATGAAACGGAACGGCTGGTTTACTTTTCAGTTATAATAGTGAGATTTTCACAATCAAGATTCTAATCCTTAACATTTACATCTATGGTGTATGGAACCATTAAATACACAATACTGTGATCCCCGTTACTATCCTGAGCCTAACAGCACCCCATAAACACAGTATGCCGCTGATATCCATCTACAATGTCTCCTCACATTTAGGTACTTGTCACAGGAACAGTCTGCGTGGGTCACAGTACGCTCTGCACAGCATGTAAGCTCTTTTGAAGTTGTGAATTAGTATTGTGGAAAAGTATGAGAACATTTATTCAAGTTAAAATTAAATAAATTTTTTAAATAATTCCAAAAAGTTTTATTGGTTAATTTATTGTTTCAAGGCTGGTTATAAATTTTTTTTATATTTTATTGAATTACAAGATGCGTGCACACAAGACCTATATAGAACTCAAAGCAAAGCACAAAACAGTCATTTATGATGAAGTTATGCACAGGGTGAATGCTGTAATAAGCTTTGGAGCCAAACTGCAAATTCAGTGGTAAATGAACAAATGTATCCGGAGTGTAAGGAATAAAAACAAAAAAAAAAAGACAGGGAGATTAGTGCCAATAAGAGGCATAGCTGTGAAGGGTACACTGGTGTATGATAAAAGCATGAACAAAGAGCTGGATAATAATGCAATACATCCTCTCCACCTGCTCAGACACCAGGTCATACCATTTGCCTCTAGTGTTTCTTCTTCCTTACAAGTCCTATCCAGAGGACCAAGCACTTCATTGGGTTCCACTCTTCTGATGCACCTTTCAGCCACACTCTTGTTGATGCCCATACTCACTCTACTTGAGCTTCATGTGTCTCCTAGGACCACACTACCCTACATTTTCTCTTAGTCTACACTTTCATATCAGTCATAGGGCTCTATTTACTACAATCCGCATTGGTAATGCAGATTGTAGTGTGATATTACCGAGTGAATTCGCATTGCGAATTCAGGCAATATCACAGGGATTTACTACAAATCCCTTACAGGCACAGAGCTTGCGATAAAGCTCTGTCCCTGCTAATCCCCTTCGGAGCCTTATCACGGTATTTTCGCAAAAAATACAGTGATTAAGTGCCCGCGCATGCGCCGACCATTCACCGCAGCTACCCCCCCTCCGGTGCTAAGCCCCGCCCCCCGTGATGGCGGACCCCCTCTCCCCCCCGGACCCCCCCTCCTTTACTTACACTTACCTGCATGCTCCAGGCCTCCGGTGATGTTCTCCATTCCTCCGGTCAGGTGATCTCCCATACTGCACTGGGGCCCGATCACCTGATGACCGGGCCGAAGTGCACTGTGGGAAACCAGGTGACCGGAGGGGAGACATCACCGGAGGCCCGATCACCGGTCCCTGGAGTCAGGTAAGTAATTTTTTTATTTATTTTTTTATTTTTTACTTTTTACAGTAATCAGCTTGCGGTCTGTTTAGACCACACAGCTGATTACAGGGATCGACTCCCAGCTCTGCACTCCCCGTTAGAGCAGGGCAGGAGGCCGGTAACCGGGGGAGACCCTGGATAACGCCACCTCCAGGTGGCGTTATTATCACAGGGCTTTCCCCGGTATTTTTTTACAATTTATTTTTAGTAACTTTGGTCGGATCACATTTCCCATTACAGTTATGGGAAATGCGATCTGCTTTACTAAAAATAAGTGATAGTTAGGGGTTGCCCTGTAATAACTGTAGGTGATACTAAAATAATGTGAAAAGGGTGTGAAAACACCCTTTTTCACATTATTTTAGTAAAAACAATGTTGATAAATAGAGCCCTAAATCTTTCACCAAAAAAACTGCATTCTTTATAAATAACTGGTAATAAATAATTCTTTGGCAAATTCAGTCTTCTTCCCTCCCTCAACTCCAACTGAACCATCAGCTAAAAATTTACAAAATGTATTTTTTCCTCTATGTGTCTGGCTCGTTAGCAGCTTTAGTATACATTGCAGGGCCAGTGGTGTACCTATAATGGGTGTAATGTGTGCACTGTATAGAGCCCGTGAGTCAAGGGGGTCCCACGCTGCACCCAGAACAGACTTACCAGCCTGAAAGCCCCGACAGGAGATTACAAAGACTGCACAGTGCCAGAGTCTTCACTATATTCTGCACACGCACCATCACTGGAAAGCCAGAAATGTCCCCCTTCCTCTCTCAGGCTATAGCCTCTGGCTGGGATCTCTGGTGCGATTCCAACAAAGTCCTCTCTGTGGAGTTTGTACATTGTTCCTGTATGTGCGTGTGTTTTCTCCCATACTCTAAAAACAGTTAATTGGATTCTTACAAAGTAATGTAAGTATTTGTGCGAGTGTTGATGTGGTAGGGTATATCAACTGTAAGCTCCACTGGGGCAGAGTCTGGTGTTAGTTATTAAACATTCTCTACAGGATGCCATGTAAATAATGGTTCATAGAACCATTAACTCCCATTTACAATATGACATTGCAAATGTACAACCAAAACTAATGCTCCAACCAATCAGCTCCTGTCATTTTTCAAACATAACATGACAGTTGGAGCTGAATGGTTGGATTATCATTTAAAATGAATAACGAGTCATAGCAAGAATATCACTCGTTGATAAATCTGGGCCTATGTGTTCAGCAATTCTATAGATCTAAAAACTGCTGGTAATGATAAAAATGTGTTCATTTAAAAACAGCATTTAATGTAATACTATTCACTTATAAGTACTTAAATGTATTTGTAGAAAATGACAATTTAAGCCTTCTTACAGGCAAAACAAATATGAATAAAATTGTATTTTCTTCGCACAATTTTCATTCTATACCTTTGTATAACCGGCTGCAAGAAAAGCATGTCTGCTGTAATACATAACTGCAAACATAAACAGATACTATAAAAAGATCCAGGGATTATATCTCACCAGCTACCACCATTTCATAAGTATTTTTCATGCATCATAATGAAAAGCTGTTTACTGATGTACATTATATTCAAGTTTCTAAGCCTTTCCTTTGCATTTCATTAGAATAAATTCATTTATCATGAAACAGTTCAGTATTGATCACAACAAAAAAGAGCTGGAAGAAAATTACTCTGGAGGCTAAACGTGAACATAAAAGAACAAATTAGATCATTACAGAATTGGAGATCAATAGACATTGTTTTGCAGCAGAACAAATTTATCATGAATTAATCTGGCAAATTAAGAATAAATACCGTTTTTTTCTAGAAGGTGTTGTTCATCATAAAAGGGAACACACATAGTGCCAAACATTGACCATGCTAGCTTTTTTGATCATTGTACAATTGTGCAAACGAATAGGTACTGACATGGGAGCTAAGCAAAAAAGGAGCAAGTATGCACCTTGGCGAAAACATGTCATACTGCCGCTGGGGGTGAAGGGGGGGGGATAGGGGGACAAAGAAAGTCCAAGCTGGATCCCAGATTTGTATTGTCTGTCCGACTGTGAATACTCTATTCGTTAAATCAGGTCATTACAATGGGCCTGATTCAGAGATGGACTCAGTTAGCATCCAAGCTGCATCTTTGGATGCAGCAGCGATGCTAACATATGGTATTGCAGCAAGAGGTGTCTGTATGAAAAAGATGCCTCCTGCCAGCATCTGCGATCCGTGCGATGGCTGCAGTAATTCCCCATCTGAGGAAGCTTTAGTTTACTCATATAACGGGCAAAGGAACAGCTCAGCCATTGGAAGACGCAGACTCTGGGCCTTTGTCCCGGCACCCCCAGAAAATAGGCAGTGACACGACTCAGGACAGCTCCACCCACTTCCCACCCCCAAACAGCAGCAGCCTGTCAATCAGTTTTTGGCTTTGGGGAGCTACGAGAGATCTTGCAGTAGAAGACCAGTGCATGTGCAGTACAGATCCTGCTTATGTGCTTATCTTCTCACAGGGGCAGATTCAATTACCTGCAGTGTTTATGTGCAGGTAAAGTTTAACGCCCGGAGCTATTCAATTATTAGTAAATTACCTGGCACAATAAACCCACGGGTAGCTTGCATTAACCCAAAGATTCTGCATTAAGTGCTGGAATCTATGGGTTTCCCAGCACATTAAGCCTCTAATGAACTGCGGGGAAAAAAGCTGCATTAAGCCCTTCTGGGGCATAAAGTGCGGGTATACAGCTCTAATTGAATAGCGCAGGACTGACAATTAGCCACTGGCTAATTGAACCTGCCCTACAGACAGAGATAGTGGTGCAGAGGGCCTGATTCAGACCCGCTCGCAAGTGCATAGCGCTCGCAAGCAGGTCGATGGTGGCCCAGTGCGCGAGCCCCGGAGCTAGCGCAAAAAGCACTCGCTCCGTGGGCTCAATACAAAAGGGGCGGCTGTTGATGTTGATCGACAGCTCGCCCCGTTTTGTAGGTGTGGCCGGCTGGTGGCTTCACAAACGGATTCGTTCCCAAGCGAACGCCTGCCGTTTGTGGGTGGCCCCACTGACATCACCAGTGATGTCAGTGAGAGAGCTTCCGGCTCTATTAGAGCCAGAAGCTCTGTGGGGCTTGCGGCCACGAGACCCTACCACAAGAGTCTCGTCGCAAGCCCGATGGTCGCGATGGTCTTGACCATCGCGACCATCATCCTGGCCGCTCGCAATAGCTGTGGGTGGTCCTCTGAATCAGGCCCAGAGTCTTCAATAGCAATATAGAGATATGAGCATCTTGTCACCCTGCTGCAGGAGACTTGTGGTATCTATACACTCGTCTTTTTCTTTTACATTTTTTGGTAATTAAACACTATTAGCTCACGATTATTGACTTAAGGCTGACGCCCATTATCTTAGGGCAAGGGTTGCTTAATTGATTTTATATACTGTATGGTTGATTTCATCTGATATATTGACAGATCAACCACTGTGTATCTTGGCGCCGTATCCACATATTGTTTTCAACACGTCTATATAAATCCAAGTCCTCATATCCAACTTATCACATATATTTGGGTTATTACGTAATTAAAAAAATGACCAGTTCAGTTGATAATATAGTTTATAGTATAATTATTCTGAAGGTTTCTGTTGCCTACAAATATGTTTTTTAGCCTAAACTACTAGTGTGCTGGAGAATCCAACTGTAAGGTATCGAGTGAGTTTGGTAACAGAAGCTACAGCGATAAACAACTATGGGCCGTATTCAATTAGGTGTGAAAAGCCGTGATCATCTAAAAAGTATCGCCGATTACGGCTTTCGCCAGGCGAAACTATTCGCCGTATTCAACTGCAAAGACTTTTCGCGTACATGGAAAGTCAATGCAATGTAATAGGCGAAAAAGTTTCGCCTATGAATACCCGGCAGAAAAAAGTGCAGAATTGTGGTTTTGGGGTGCATCGGTGCGGAAACCACTCTGCACCCTTTGGACAGCCCCCCAAGGATAACTGCATATAAAAAACACACAAAAAAAGAGGAACACCCCAAAAAAACACTTTGAAAATTGGGGCGAAAAAGTACAAAGTGGGGGTACAAACGCAAAAACTAGCTAAATACATTTTTGGAGGGTCTGCAAGTATGGGGGAGGTGTTTTTTTTATTGCAGGTGTTTGCTGAAGGTGCGTTTTTTGCGGAACTTAAAACTTGACTTTAGCGATTTGTAACAATGCTAGCACCCATTTTCCAGTACCCCAAATTTGACAGGACTACTTATTTTCACCCCAAAAAAAATGCTTACTGCTAGTCTTCACCACTTGTGCAAAGCCGCTATTTTGGAGCAATTGAAAGCACTTAAGTACCCCAAATAGCTTCAGTAGGGCTAATTGGGGACATCTAGATTGATCCCCAATGTTAGTGTGTTTTTGCATCCTTTGGAATTGAATACGCCAAATAGCGGGAGCACACGCGCTACTTTATCGCATGCAAAACTGGCGATATCGGCGAAAAGTCCGGCATGCGAAAAAGTATTGCGGGTGCGAAAAGAATTGAATACGACCCTATATTTTATGTTTACATTCTTGGGAACCACATCAAGTAAAGACAATCACTAACAGTAATCTTTGTTTTGTCTTTAGAACTGTCAAATGTTTAATTGTTATGCATATGTCATTATTTGCTGTAGTTAATACTTTCATTAATATACTATTCACACCTGTGCATCCTCCATGAAATCTTACACTTGCTTAATTTACTTTCTTTTAATAAAACTCAGTTTTTAGGAAAAAACTAAAATTTCTTCCTATTTTGCCGAACACTAAGTCATGGGTAATCAGTAAAACAGCTGCCAAAATTCTATTTCCATTTCTGACAAGTTCTGAGAGTATTACAGAGAAAATGAAAATTATATCTCAATGCCTCCTTATTTATTACTTTCCCCCAGGGAGAAAGAAAAACTTGACATGAAAAAATGAATATACCAAAATGTATACAGAGTATGGGAAAGCTATATTCTTGCACCACTAGATGGCAGTCAAAGAAGCTTCATGAAATTCCAACTAGTAATAGATAATGGATATTGAGCAGGTGCACAGCAAGCAATAGCTTACAGCCTTACACAATATCAGGTTATTTACAAACTGCAAAAATAACTACCTAATGTCTAGTTTTGCATGGAAGCCCTTGGACATGTACGCTAAGATGGTCGCACCTACAAGACTGTAAAAGTTTGCCCCATGGAACTTTGGGAACTGTATCTTTTGAATTAAAGTGCAGTAATGAGATTTCAGTTGGCATGGTGAGATCACTATTAAAAGGGGGGAGGAGTGATCCTACACAAGACAGTTTGTGTAAAGCAGTAATATATAAACCAACAATAACTAAAAATAATGTTAATATATTAAATGTGTACATGTTGATGGTGCTCCTCAATGTAAGTTGTAATCAAGTTTCACAGAGGAATTACTGCAGTGCAATATATGGGTGATGTTACAGGGTCTTTCTTCCTCTCTGTAAAAGAACTTTAATTTGGGGGATCCGCAGATATCGCTATAGTAATAATGGGATGTATTGTGCCTTTGCTAGTTGCACTCCTGCAGGAAAGCATAATTCTAGGTGCACTCCAACCAAAGTAATAAAAAAAAGATAACGGTCTATACAAAAGAACAATGTATCCTAACCCTCATTAATAACTAAAACTGAGCAGGTGCTATTCAGAAATATGTTATAGATTATAAACTAAAATAAAACACCCTCCTTCTATGGAATCAGAGAGGAGCTGGTACTGAGAGAAGAGGAGACCACAGTAAGATATGGACGGGGAAGGAAGATGGGACACAGGACTTCATTCAGAGTCGGTCGAAGCGGCCGCATGGTCGTACGCAGCCGATGTTTGCTGATCTGCGCATGCGTACAGTTCGCAATGCGCGTGCGCAAACTAGCGGCTACGATCAGAAATTTCTCTCTCCTTGTACACCGCCAGGTCGGTAGTTTGAGTGACAGATTGCGGCGTTTGTGGGTGGTAACAGGGGAAGGTGCTTGAAAACGGGGGTGTGGAGATCCGAACGCAGGCGTGCCTCATTATGCGAACGGCGTTTTAAGGGAGTGCATAATTAACAAAGTAGTGTCATGGCACACGTGACAGGGGAGGTTTTATACTGACATGATCGTAGAGCTTAAGAGAGGGTAAGGTCAATCTTTAGCTCTACGACAAGTTCCGATGGTATACGATGCTAGCGATTAATCCTTATGTAGCCGGAGATGACGTGTTATGCGTACGAGATGTGGGCGTATTTTTAAGCGATCCGACCGCATCCACCCCTTGGTCGGCCAGCTAACAATCCGACCTTAGGGACGCAACAAGCGTGTGTATCATTTGCATATCCAGCCCTTTTACTATACGACCGTGCGGCCGATTCGACCGACTCTGAATGAAGTCCACAGTGTTACCACTTTTACATGTAAGTGCAAATACCCTAGCTTGTCACCAGCCTCCCAATAGATGCACCTATAACTTTATTAATTATTCAGGGAACACCTCTTGCAGATGATGAAGTCAGGTGGTCCCCAAGTGCTTTGTCTTTGTAGAAAGGTGATATAGTTTGATTTTTTGTAACCACCAAAAAAAGAACTATCCCTAATGTATCCTTTCTCAATTCAAGTGATCAGTGGCAGTGAGTTATTTGCACATATATGTTTTTTTCAGCTTTACTAATAGAATTCCCTGTGACATCCTATACATTGTATAAAATGGCAAAACCAGGATTCCTAATCAGTATGCCTTCTGACTGTAGTCTGGATCTGCCCCGTTTTGTCATCCCCAATTTTGGAAATAAATTCATGATAGTACTATAGAAACCAGTGAAGGTGAATCATTCCTAGGAAGGAGGATTACATCATGTAACCAGCTGGTTTACAAGATGTCCGAGTCTATTTCGTTACCTGTTTCGCTTTTTCCGATGTTCCCTGTTGCAGTTTTCAGATTCACTGTCACTGCTGGTATTACAACGTGACCGTGATCTGGAAGACAAGACAGCAACAAAGTTTAAATGGGGAGATGACTTTGAAAACTGTAAAAATAAGTATTAATTCATTACAATTATGCCACAAAGCAAAAATCCACTGAAACCCAATATGCTTAATATTTGTTCATGTGAAAGGTAATTCCATGTTCCATGGATGGTATGACACCTTTGGCAGGATTTACAGAATGAATAAACTACCATTTGTATATAAAATCTGTGTTTCTAAGTTGCACTAGTGATGTATTTCTTTGTCTGCATGCATCACTGGTTTCAGCAAACTGGCGCTGACCTGCTGCCTCTGACATTCTATTTCTTACCTTAATATTTACTGCTCTGCTAGTTCATTTCTTGTCCCCTCCTGACCCAATGTACTTTTTCAACTGCTAGATATAATTCTAGAATTAACCCCTCACCTACCAGAAGTATAAGGTATACACATTTATAGGTGTGCCGTATATGTATAGGCTCAAAAAATGTACCTTATAAGTAGATAATACAGGTGACTTCAATACATGCACAATTTATTCAGAAACATAAAATAGCTGGTGTATTAGTATCTAGGTGTAGAAACATTTAATTAAGTCACAACCAAATAGAGAATTTTGGGTAAGGAAAATAAAATCTCAGCCACTGGCAACAACCCCTGAGGTTCCAATAATAAAACACATTTATAGTGGATATGGGATAAAAATGACTCACTATGTGGAAAAATAATATGCAAGAAAGAAATGAGTATGGAAAATATAATCTTTGGCAGCAGGTCAGTATTGACTGTCACTAAGCACGCCCCTAGCATGGGAATATCAGGTGAGGCCACACCCACTCAGATATAGGACAATTGGGACTGCTCAGAGGTATGCCTCAGGAGGCTGGGTGAGGACTTGCTCTTAAATGTTATCCCTGTAGTTCAGGGGTGTCAAACTCGGGCCATCCAGCTGCAGTACACATCCCAGCATGCCCTGCCACAGGTTTAGCATACCCTAATAGCAAAACTGTGACAGTGCATGCTGGGATGTGTAGTTCCACTGCAGCTGGATGGCCCGAGTTTGACACCACTGCTGTAGCCCTTCTTTAATAACTTTGGATATGTGAAAGAATAAAGGTATCTGTGTACAACTATACACATTCATGTGTGTTACCTTTACATTTACAGGACAATAAAGTACAAATGTCATATAGTATACACTTCTATTTAATCTATGGCACCCATTTATAATAAATACCACATACATAGATGTAAACATTTCACATCAGCATAACACAAGTCACTAAAACTCGTGTCATTTCCTTGCCTGAAGGACAGTAATTATTTATGGCCATGTTGATGAATAATTTACAGGGTTTTTCTGTACTGTAAATATATCCGTCTAATGGTAAAAAACCCATAAACATAATGATATGTACTGAGAACGCCTTCCTTATCTGTTACTTTCCTTGTACATACCTCCTTCGGTGTTTCAGGTCCGAGTCTTCCCCACTATGCTGCCCTTTCCTACACAGGAAAAAGTACAGAATTATAAATACATAGTCACAGGCCTGAGCCTGAGCCATAGGGAACACCTAATTCTTCATTCACATTCCCTTCCTTTATCTCTTCTGTGACCAATCCAATAACATATTACAGCATTTGTATTCATCCACTGAAAAATAAAGAGCAAAAAGCACATTAAACCAGGGGTGTAACTAGGTTGTGAAGGCCCCATAGCAATAGTTTGTAAGGGCCCCTATGTACCACCCAATGGTAAATAATGTATATAACACATCATGTAACTTTGACAAGGAAGATGGGCCCATTCTGCTCTGGGCCCCATAGCAGCTGCACCTCATGCAGCTATGGTAGTTAAGGCTACAGCAAACTAGGCTGCATGTTATTATTATGGTGCGTACACATGGGACGATCGACAACGATAACCATATCGTTGTACAATCTCCCGGGTGTGCTGGATGATTGATATCGATCATCCAGCACACCACCAACTCACCAACTATAGCGATTTGCGATCAACGATCGCAGGTTCCTATAGTAACCTGGTCGATATCGACCAGATTGGCCTGCATGCACGGTTGATGGACGATATCGATATCGTCCATACGCGGCTGCGCATTGCAGGTTGTTGGGCACCGAAAAAATTCACGATATGAACGATAACGATATGAAAGTTATCGTTCATATCGTCCTTTTTAATTGTGCCATGTGTATGTACCATTATTTATCTGTTTCTAGGTTTTTTTTTTATAATTCTTTATTTTAAGTGGTCAGGAAAAATAGAAATAAACACAAAAACATGGGGCAACAAAGGCCCAATACAGATCAGATTTTAAATATAGTAGTAAACAAAATAAAAATAGCAATAACAAAAAGACAAGTCAGGTGACTAATGTAAGGGAGGGGGGTGGTAGAAGGAAATTAGGGCAAGAGAAGGGAAGAAGGGGGAGGGCCACGAAACAGTATAATAAAAACAAATACACAAAAAGCATCCAAAAATGGAAGGAAGCAACAGCATAAAACGGAGGAAAACAGAGAAGTTAAGTAGTAAAGAGGACATTTTATATTCTGCCCATGGGTCCCACTCGCGAAATAAACACTCAAGAGAAAGGGGATGTGGATCTGCGTTCAGCAAGCAGCCAGGGAGCCCGACATGGGTAAAAACATGCCCTTGATCATGAAGGTAATAAGTTATTTCTTCCATGGCCGCAATATGCCAAATCTGGGACTTAAGAGCAGAGAGGGGTGGAGGGGTGGGGGAGAAGTCTTTTTCCAATTTAGAGCAATCAAAGATTTTGCTGCTTCTAAATTATGTTTGGCTTATGCCCGGGAAACTTGCCAAGGTCAAATGGGGGGGGGGCATATATGGATCATAGTACCCCTGCAGCCACAACCCTGCCAGCAATTGGGTGAGAACGGAACATTTTGTTAAATCTCTCTGGAGTGTAATACCAGTGATAATACATTTTGTATGCCGTCTCCTTTATTTTAGTTGCAATAGAGCTTTTAGCTATCCCCAATCTCATGTCGTCCCAGGCTTCATCATCTGGAGGAGGTCCAAGGTCTTGCTCCCAAGCTATTTCATGGGGCCTCAGAGGGGAGAGGGTGACGACTAGAAAGAGGGCATAAAGCTGCGAGATTAAGTCTTTGGACAAAGGAGAATGTTTACATAACCTCTCAAAAGGAGTAAGGGCCCGGAGAACAGAGAGTGAAGGAAGGGAGTGTAGAAAATGGTGAATTTGAAGGAATTCAAATTGGCTGAGTATCTGGGACGGAGTTTTCTGTTGTAGTTCAGACAGAGATAACCATTGACCCTGGGTGGAAAAATCAGCAGGGAATTTAAATCCTACTCAAGAAAAATTATGAAACCTTGTGAAATAAAATTAAGGAGGGAACAGGGGATTATGCGAAATAGAGGTCCATGGAGACGTTGGTGAGGAAAAGATTCATCTTGAAAGAGTAGAAGTCCCAAAGATTGGTATTGAATTTGATAGTGGGAAGCAGTTTGGATGCATGGGGCTGGTGTGCAGAGGATAGAACCCATAGGGGGGTCAGATCAGGGAGATTGACATAGGCTGATTCAATATCAAGCCAAGAAATAGAGCCTGGGGGAGAGAAGGAAGCAATAATATGGAAGAAATGGGAGGGGGGATGGTAGAGTTTGACGTCAGGAAGCCCTCTACCACCTCTTGGGACCGACCTCCCCAGGGTTTTAGCTGCAATTCTGTTTCTAGATTTTAGTTAATAAAAAATAGAGATGACAATAAATAAACCCATGAGAATAAAAAAGAATAAAATTGTAAAAAACAGTAGGAACACAAAGCCAAGAAGTGGGAATGAAATTGCAGAGTACACGTACAGATTGCTGCTTTCTGCTGTCAAATGTTCTGCTGCTATTTTTAAACTCCCAAAATCTGTCGCTTTGTTGTTATACAACTGATCAGTGGTGGGCAACCTGCTATTTTCACTCATCTGCAATAATGTACTCTCATATTTTCAGGCAGATTAATGAAAGAAAGAAAATGATTGTTATTGGGCTAGTTCACCCTGGGGCTTCCAGGATATGTGCTAACAACACCAAATAAGAGCTTCTCTCATACACTTGTGCTGGAAAGTTTTGAGAAATCTTTTAGTATTTTCTAAATGTCTTCATCAATGTGACCTTAAATGTGTTCAGTTCTTCATTTACAGATGTGTCCTCTTACATCTAGCCTCCTTGCACGCTAAACAGCCCTAATAGTCATACCATACCGTGACGTGACTCGGTAGCGCTGAGCGTCTTTTCGTGTGACTTTTTACCTACAAATGCGTCTTATTCGCACATTGATGTGAACAGATAGCACAAGCAGCTTCTGCTGATTAAAATGATATGCAGCATGCCTATGTTCTGTGAGTGAGTGCGGGTGTATCTGCATGCTGAACGCTACGTTACGGTGTCAGGGGCTGTAACAATGTAACATAGCGTTTCGTATGCAGATACACCCGCAGTCACATACAGAACATAGGCATGCCGCATATCATTTTAATCAGCAGAAGCTGCTTGCGCTATCTAGTCGCATCGTTGTGCGAATAAGACACATTTGAATGTAAAAAGTTGCACGAAAAGACGCTCAGAGCTACCGAATCACACGGAGCTCCCACGTTATGTGTAGCGCGACTTGTAGCGCACAGAGGACACATCTGTAAGTCATACAAATAGATAAATAGAACCCAATAAATGAAATCACACACAAAAATATATATGTATTCATTTATTGATTAAATTTTTTTATTTGGCAGAAAACTGTTATCCCTTCTCTCCTTACGGAATTCAAAAATGTTAGTGGGCTTTCCTGCATTACTACTATCAGGGGCAGGTGCGTGGGCACTGAACCATAATTATAATTCACTGAAAAACCCAATTAAAGATCACGCATGCATTAGAGATACAGAAGATAATGAACTTGGGAATGTATATAACATTGTTACTGTTAGAGTACTCACCTCCTGCTAGCCTGCCCTGACTCATTGTCACTTCCAGACTGGTTACGCCTCCGTGGGGTGGGAAACTTTGGTGATTTAGTGCGGTCATTGGGAGAGTTATAGAGTCCGCTAAAAAGGAACATGCAGAGTGTAAAGATGACATGCATATTCTGTGGTACCCGTTGGCAACTATGCAAAACATCACTGTACAGTAGTACAGCCTGAAACATTGGGGATATTTAATTGGATCTTGGCATGTGTTACCCAGAATATTGAAGGCTTAGGGAATAAAGCTGGCCACACATCTAAAGATTATCTGTCCAACCAGCCAACTAGTTGATTGGTTGGAATGAAAATCTGGTAAGGAATGAAAGCAAATGACAATCAGCAATTTGCTCCCAAACGCTGGAAAATGGACGAAACATGTTGTTTGAACAAGTTGTTTAGATCAAACATTTAACAAACTTGTCTGAACGACCATTTTCATCTGTTTTCTGGCATTTAGGAGCAAATTGCTGATCATCAGTTACTCCCATACGTTACCAGATTTTCATTCCAACCAATCAACAAGTTGGCTGGTTGGATGTAAGTTGGTCTAGTGTGTGGCCAGCTTTAGTCTTGGTAGCAATGTTTTAGTAAGCTGAAGCCTCTGTTCAGCCTGGCTTGGCATGAAAAAGATACTTGCATGCAACTGTGGTGATCCTGCAGCTTATTTCCCATCAAAAGACATAATAATACAATAGAACAGAATGAATCACAGTAAGTGACTTGAATATAATAATGTCCCATTAAATGACATGTATTGCTCATAGAATGTCATAGACTGTTATAACATGCAGACTTCTGGGTGATAAACTACTATATGCAATCAACAAGTAATACAAATCTACAGCTACCGTAGGTACACACTAAACAATATGAGTACCCAGCGATCTGACGGACGACCCCCCGCCGACGAGCCGACATATCGGGCGGCCGGTATATATTAGACGATTCGGTGCCCGACCACCCAATATGTCGGCCCCTACCGCATCCTGCTACATGGGGTCGTCAACCGCATCGCCGCATGTAGGGCCGACCTGACGATGCGGCTGCGGCTCCACGGGAGCGTGCACTGCCCGACATAGTGGGTACACACTGCACGATTTGATTGAGGCAAATCCTTCAAAATATCACTAAGTGTGTACTCAGCTTAAGCTCAAGAATAATAAATAAATAAATATTTATCAAGAATACACTGTGACTGTGCTTACATGTAAATAACGGCATTGTTCTATCACATCTCCAAAACCAGTAAGGTTATAAAACATTCAAAAATATTGTACAATAAAATTTTATTTTTCTCCAACTGTATCTAGAGATGAATTGAAGATAAGAAGCTTTGATTAGCAATGACAAACACTATAGCCACTGCTGAACTCATGCGTATACAATGCTTAGTAGTAGCTGGAATTAAAGTATTTCTCTTCTAGAAGCCTATATGTTGGTCTAATGTATATAATATAACTTCAGGAGATACTTTTGAGTCCATAAATGTAGGATGCAATGCTGATGGCCCATCACTACTGTCATCATGTGTCTGTTTCCAATGCTATTGATATGCTAAAGAAAGCCTCAGCCAGGGGAGCAATGCTGTGCTTATTTGATGGGAGATGGGCCAATTGGAGTGTTCCCTCCAGAAACTAGAGCACATTAATTTTTTTTAAATTTGCACTTTAGATCAAAGATTTGAAGCCGGCAACTGTGGGCGTTCTGAAAGCAAATATGGAGAAAAACTAAATTTTAAATCATAGTAGCTCTAAAGGAAATATTCTCCCACAGAAAAATAACCTCAGAAATGCCTATACTTTTGTGTAATCGTTGTTACAATTTTCCAAAATGGAATGCTCAAACAAAATTTCATAATTTCAACAGTTTTATATTTATAATAAATAGTAATTCCAAACTGCAATATTTGTATTATTTGAATTAATAAAATGCTAAGGTAGAGATTTATCAAAGCTAGGAGAGAGATAAAGTACCAACCAATAAAGCTCCCAACTGTCATTCTATAGGCTGCGCTAGAAAGATGACAGTTGGAAGCTGATTGGCTGTGCTATAAGCTTTATCTCTCTCCAAGATTTAATAAATCTCCCCTAACTCTTAAAGCTTCACTGCTTTGATTTAAGCTTCTAGCTGCACACTTTGAACTTATGTAAAACAAGTAAAGGTGGGTACACATGCAACGGATCAGGCCGACATATTGTCAGAATTGACTAATGTGTACCCACTATGTCGGGCCGTGCACGCTCTCATTTGGTCGTCAGTCGCATTGTCAGGTCGGCCCTACATGCAGCTTAATCTAACAATGCGACTGAAGACTCCATGCAGCGGGATGCAGCTGGTTCCAACATATCGTGCGGGCGGGCATTGGGTCGTCTAATGTGTACCAGCCGACCGATATGTTGGTCCGTTGCCCGTGCGGTCGTCCATCACATCGCTGGGTACGTACATCGTTTAGTGTGTATCCAGCTTAAGTCACATTTGGACAGAGCACAGATGGTAGTGTGTATATGCCCTGCACAATTAGGGAACAATCTTACTGAATTTTGTAGGGCATATACACACTACCATAATGTAAGAAGGGAAGCTGTGAGTTATTTTGGGTAGTGGGTTATAAGTAAAAGATTGTTGTTAGTAACACACAACTTTTACCGTTTCAAACAAGTGCCCCTTTCACAAAACAGGGCAAAAGTAAAGACTCTGGTCATCCAGCCAGAGGTGTTGGTTGAAGTCATTGGCGTGTGCAGCAGATTTATTTAGGCCCCCGGTGTTTATTATGCCAAACAGAACTGGATGTGCATGTTATATAGTAGATGTAGAACTCCATGTACTGCTCTGCCCCCAGCTCCTCTGGAGATGGAGGGTATTTAGGGAGACAAGAGAATGGGAGGGTGCTGCTGCGCTTCTACGTCCAGCGAGTCATTGTGTGACTCACTCACTGACACTGTCACCTCATCACAATGCTGGCGGCACTGATCATTATGCTGACAAGCACGGAGGCAGCAGCCGACATTAGGGTGTAACTATGGAAGCGACTCTCCTACAGGTCCTCAAGTAAAACAGTGCATGTTTTCTGACCAGTGAGGATTGTATCTATTTGGATGAATCAGTGATTAGTGCACCGATGCTCACGGGAGGACATCTACTAAACACGGGCTGTAACTGTGCCTATTTGAATTGAATAGCTACACAGTAGAAGACTCCCCTGCCTGGTGTTACCCTCAGGGCTGTGCCCTTACTGACAGCTAGTACTGGGGCATATAAAAGGAATGATGAAGTAATGGTGCATGTAAACAGATGCAGGGAAATTATAGTTCACACTAACAATGGTGATTAGACTGAAAAAGAAAATAACACAGAAGACAGGCGTGTGTCACAATGTATAGCGGCACTGTACCTTGGAGAGCCGTTTTCCTCCCATGGTGCACTTGCTCTACTTCTTTGGGTATCTGGGCTGTTATCACGTTTCACCTTCTTTGAACTTAACACACACAAAAATTCAACAAATATTAACACATAAGATGAATCACCTATCTGGGAACAATAGTACAGTAAAACCTTGTATGCATTATTTTAGTAATTAATATGTTCTCAAGGTGTACTACACATGCTAAGACACTGACTAGTCTGGAAAATAATGTAAACTCAATGACCCAGCACACAACCACTTTCTAGTACGTTGGCTACATTAAGGGGTATATTTACTAAAGTGAGAGTTTTTAGGAGATAATGCCCACAGCAACCAATCAGATTATACTTAACATTTAACTAGAACCTTCTAGAAGATAATAGTTAGAATCTGATTGGTTGCTATGGGCAACATCTCCACTTCTAAAAACTCTCACTAAATTTACCTCTAAATGTGTTAGGTATAGAATGAAGTTCTATGGGAACACTCATTTAGCACTTACTAAGCATTTAGAGGACACTGAAGGGAACCTTTGAGATGCATTTTTTGTTAGCACAGATAATAATATGTTTCAATGCAATGTGAACATACTTCAACACTAGGGCAAATTATAAGTTTTATCTATCGTGTTTTACTAGCTTTGTATTACAATACCGTGTGTACAAGTCTTAAGTTTGGGAGGGGCAACTCCGAAACACAGTCCTGCCCTAAATATATCTGCAAACGGTTCCCAATCTTTAGTGAGAGTCACAAATTTTGAAGATTTGTGACTGGGAATCGTTGGGGCCCTACTTTCTGGTATTGAGTATTGTAATAATATAGTTTATATTATGTATGCTGTTTTTAACCTAGTACTTATTCTAGTTCTCTTCAACTCCAGCATCATATGCACAGTATGCAGTATACAGGATGTCATATATGTATATAAAAATGACCCAAGCTGAGCTATTGATAAAAATGTTTTAAAGGGTTCCCTACCTGCATATCCTGACAATCGTACTACATTAATTAGTGAAAACATGGAGAGAAAGAGACAGACATACGGAGTGGATAACTAACTGCTACAGTCAGATATATTTTATTGTAGAGTGAATCTCAGATAGTGTAGACCATGTAATTAAAGGCTCGGTCACCTGGAGCCAGCACACATGGACTCGGTGGCAGTCCCACACTCAGTGCCCCAGGGACAAGAAGCTCCCAAGGAGCTAAAATCATTCTCAAGTTATAGAGTTTCACAATGTGAACCATTAGTATAAAACTCTCCATAGTCCTGTCATGTACGTCAGTGCAGCATTTCATGATGCCTGTTGACGCTTGCTAAGAGAAATTAATCCATGTAGCTGGGCTTGTGCTGAACTAAGAAGTCATTAGCTAAACAATTACATGCAGAAGAACAATGAGAACATATGTGTTGCTGGGCAGTGGCTGGGAAACCCTACACTTATGAAGACAGAAATCTGTGAATTAGTGAAACAAAACACCAAGCACATGAAACATTTCCTCAATACAATCTAATAGCCATGCCGCACTTTACAGCTCCTACTAAGAGCCTAGATTACATTGACGTATATAAAAGTTCATGTATCTTGATAATGATTTATCTATTAAAGCAGAGTGTGCTTGAGCACCCCCGATACTTGTGCTTGTGCCACTAACCATATTTATAAATGGCATATTACTATGTATAAATATGGCTGATTCAAAATAACCTGTCAATCATCCTATATCTCAGAATTCCATTTTACACTTTTTATCTCAACCATTTAGCTGAACACTTTTTTGTCATCAGGGAAAATGCTACAATTTCCTTTTGTGGTGGCATCCATCTAGCAAACTGATCACAGGGTTCATTACACAATGCAGCGGTATTTGTGTCAGACCCTGCCGCTCTCACATACCTTACAGCCTGCAGTCAATCGATTTACTAATAACATTTAAAACTTCAATTGTCCTTAGGCCCAAAGAACTCTCCTTACAAATAAGGAACGATCTTTGAAGTTCAGACCTGTGGTCCCATGTGACTCTAGCTGCCATCTTACTCTGACTATCCAATGCTTATGTCTTATCAATAAATTTTTGGTGGAGGAAACAGTGTGCCCTAAGGGGTATATAATCTGGGAGCCAGCTGCCGGAATCCCGGCAGCCGGCTTCCTGACTGCTTTACCCCGCCGTGGGATAAATGACCAGCACCTATATCTAGACGCCTGTCATTTCCCCGACGCCGGGAGACCGGCGCCCGACATCCCGATCGAAGGGATGCTGGGCGCCGCGAGCGGACAGCCGTGGGGGGGGAGGGTTAGGTTTAGGGCACCTGGGGGGGGACTTAGGGTTAGGCACCCCCGCGGGGGACTTAGGGTTAGGCACCCCCCGGGGGACTTAGGTTTAGGCAGCGAGGAGGGGGGGGGTTAGGGTTAGGCACTTAGAGGGGTGATTAGGGTTAGGTACAGGGGGGGAGGTTAAGGTTAGGCACCCCTAAGGAGGGTTAGGTTAGATTAGTTCATACTTACCTGGGGACGATCGGGATTTCCAGCGTTGTCAGGCTTCCGCTGCCAGGCTCTGCTGTTTTGTCGGGCTGCCGCTGCCGGGATTCGAACTCCCAGCCATGCGGCAGCCGGGATATCATACCGATTCCCCATAAGGACATACAACCGTTTTATTTCTGAAACTCACTAGAAATGAGGTCCTTTATGTGAGAAGCCATCCTCACCCATACTCCAGTACGTCTTTGTGATCACGTTGTTACTTTTATTACTTTAGGACAACCCTTCCACACTCCTTTACTTCTACTTACACCTTCCGGCCAGGAAGAACTTCTTCCTTTCATTCCCTCCCCTTCAAATACTTGTATTCTTTTTTCCCTATGTCTAAGGTACTTATCTGAATGTTTGCTAGCCAGTTACATTTCACTAGCATTGTATTTTGTGTGTATTTATAATATTGCTTTTTTACATGATAGTACCTAGCTAAGTACTGGATATACGGAACATGACAATCCTATGCAGTTAGTAGGAAGCTGACAGCTCTCATGTGTAATGTCATCTATCAGACAACAAATACTGCCAAGGGGAAGTAGTAATGAATCTCATTGCTCTCAGACCCTCTCCCGTGTCTTCTCTCATCACAGGCACATCCAGGACAGCTGAGTAATAACATCAGCCGGGGCTGCTCTTTACCTTCCTAGAAGTCCTATGGTTAGAAAGTGAATGTATTTATAACAATTCCACCCCAGGCTTTGCACATGGCAGGATTCATTATCTATCCTGCAGATGTCTGGATCCCACTGTCTGGGATTGTCAGAGCACACTATGAGCTTCCCACACTGTGTAAGAAATACAATTAAGGCTACAGCAAAATATCATTGGAAAGGATGGTAGTCTTGTTCCATTCTATGAACATATATAGATGACTAATTATTTTTCCTTTTAAAATCAACTACATATATCTTTTTGGGTATGTTGGAGATGAGCCAAGAATTTATTTGATTGTTATTATTAGTCAAAACAGTTTTTGGCAGAGAGTACATAATAGACATCATCTGCATACACAAATATATGCCCACGTTTGGTAGCAGCTGGCATTCGGGCATATACACCAGGGAGATGATGCCCTACGGTTTCCATGACCATTAAACAGGGTCACCAGCATGACGTCACATTAGTACTACATATAGCGCTCACTCTAAGCTACCTTTCTGTAAAACAGTATTATTTCTGTTCAGCAAGAATCTGAATATTAGTAAAATAAGAATTTAATGTTGCAAATTATAAGCAAAGAAAATAAAACAGGAAAGGACGTCATAAAACAAGGTCACTTCACTACCTCTTTAGCACCAAACAATACAACTAATTACATCTTCTAAACCAGCCACAAATACCTTAACAATACATACTATACATTTCTCCTATCACTGTAATAGTATTGTAGGGGTTCTGTGACTATAACCCCATGCGTGGAAAAACAAGCTTTTACAATAGGATGATCGGGTTTCTATAGCAGAGAAAAAATAAAAATAAGCACAGTTGTCAGAAACGATAAGTAGTCAGGATCGGACTGGCCCATAGTAATACAGGGGAAATCCCCAGTGAGCCCCCTGCCTAAAGGGCCCACCCCCTCCTCTGGGGGGTCAGGTTCCAGACTGTGCATATGTTACATTATACTGCATGCCCAGGATTATGGTATCTTCACTACAATGCATTGTAGTTATCAATCTGGTACATTATAATGTGTCCATTATCAGTATTTACTACATATATTTATAAAGGGGCCTGGACCATGCTCTCTGTAATAGTTAGCCAAACCCCTTCTGGAGGCTGAGCACACCCCTTCTGGAGGCTGACCACAGCCATTCTGGAGGCTGGCCACACCCCTTAAGCAAGGGTCCCTACCACTGCACTCCCTCAGTGAGCCCTTCATGTCCCAGTCCGACATTGTATGTAGTCAATATGTCAACATTCAGAATTTCGATATGGTCAAAATATCAACAGTGAACATGGACATACTGTCAATATGGTCATTATGTCGGTATTGTGAATGTTGACAGTCACAATGTAGACAGTACAGGTTTATGTTTCGTGTTAGTCTGTTAGGCTTCTAACACTAGAAAAACGCTATGTTGAAATGCCAACACAATGTTGACATAATGTCCATGATGACATTCTGGATGCTGACATAAGATACCACACCCAGAAGAAACAGCAACAGTGCCTCTCCCAAAGCTGGGTACACACTGACAATAACATTGGCCGATCAATTGATCGGCCAATGTATCTGCTGCCTGTCGGGCAGTGTGTACCCGCAATATGTCGGTGAACATCGGCATTCACCGACATATCGCACTGGCTGTGCTGCACAGTCGATGGACAGATATGTCTGCAGACAAATCTGTCCATCGGCAGGTGTGTACAGGCGGTCTGCAGACCTCCCGTACACACAGAGTGGCAGCCGCGAGGAGGGGGGCGGGACACTCCCCCGCCCACCAGGACACGCCCCCGACATGCCCCCTGGGCGCCGGGACCCGCAGCAAGACACAGATGATGGTTGTTCAGTGTGTACGAACAACCAACATCTGCAGATATATCTGTCAGGTGTGTACCCTCCTTTAGAGCATTGTGTTTATGTCCAACATAAGATGTATTCTAGACAGCAAATTCTGTTCAACATCCAGTTTTTTCATTTTACAATGCTGTCTGCTTATTTATTTTATATTGGATATTTGTCCCATTTCTTTTGTGTCAAAACAATTTGTTTATTAGCTGTAATTTCCCTTTAAAGAATATGTCTCTGGTCTTATATAATAATTTTTGGGGTTTAATGTACCTTTTCATGGGTGACGGTGCCATAATTTTGGTGGTGCCTTCATTTTCCATGTCTGTCATCACTTGCTCTAAATTATTTGAGCCTATAAAAGAGAAAAGTAAATGTTGGAGGTACTTTTTTTGCCGTCATGCATTGCAAGCAAATAGTTATGTTATAGAACATTTATCCCAGCAGTGTGCATTCTGTCTTCTCAAATCAGCAATGCAAAAATCAAAATGCGGCCGGGGGCTACAATCACATGACAGCAATGAAAATGTTTCTTTGAAGTAGCTTGTGCTCTGTTGAGAATGTTGCATTGTCAGGCTGGTCTGATTTCTGGAGAAAAGTTGGGTTAGTACAAAGGTTTTGCTGAACTCAGCAGTCACTGAATATTGTTTTGTAGAAATTCATTCTTTACTATAATAGCACAAAATCTCTGTATTACAGGACTTCAAATAGGTGAAATCCATTTGAAATGCAAAATGCATCGTGCAAAACTCCAAAAATTTATAACAACTAAAATCACAACCAAAGTGCAGCAATTCAACGTGAAATAAAAAAATAAAAAAGTAACTCAGTGAAAAGTGCACAAATCAAGTCACTTGAATTGCTAAATGAAAAAACCCTCAAATCACTGAGAAACGCTGTTATCTTAGAATAGAAAGAATACAAAGTAACATAATGGAGAGAAAGTGTATTATATGAACACTGTAACAATCAATCTCTCAGACTTAGTAAATCAAATAAGGAGTTTGACGGAGTATTGAGGGTGTTAGCCGGAGACCTCTCTTCTCAGCTGACTCTGTCTGTGGACATTCACACTGTAGCCTTTCCTTCTCAGATCTTGCTACTGTCTATTTATGTATTATCGTTTATATATAGCTATTTTGTGGGATGTACCAATAGTCATTAGGAAGCAGGAACCAGTGTGTCATACATATTGGCCATAATGCATTAGTAATATTGCACAAGAAGAGGCCAACAGTATCACAGGGCCTGATTCAGACCCTCTCGCAAGCGGGTCGATGGTGGCCCACTGCACGTGCTCTGGAGCGAGCACAAAATGCACTCGCTCCGTGGCTCACTACAAAAGGGGCGGCTGTCTATGTTGATCGACAGCTCGACCCGTTTTGTAGGCGTGGCCAGGGTGGTGGTGATGTCAGTGAGAGAGCTTCCGGCTCTATTAGAGCCAGAAGTTCTCTGGGGCTTGCGGCCACGTGACCCTACCACAAGGGTCTCGTCGCAAGCCAGATGGTCGCGACCATCATCCTGGCCGCTCGCAATAGCTGTGGGTGGTCACCCATAGCTATGCGAGCGGCCAGGAGGCCGCAACTAAAAAAAACAGCGCCCGCTTTTTGCAAGCTCCTCTGAATCAGGCCCACAGTTCCATAGTGTGGACGGCCGCCACAGCACTGAAGGGGTTAACCCACGTGCTTCTGTGCCATTTTTGAATGGACCAATCAGTGGGGAGGCGCCAGTTGTAAATGTGATAGCCATTGACAAGGAGAAGGACTGCAGCCAGGAACACTTAAGACCAAGGTTACGCTGGCCTGTGCATGATGCTGGGACATGTCATAGACAAGTTCCAGTGCTGGGAGATGGGACTAGTGCCAACAGTAATGCACACACATATATACAGTATATATAATAAATTGTATTAAAATATATATATTGCTGTAAAGCACTGCAGCTGATCTGCAATGCATTGATGTATAAAGCAGAGTATATTTTAGTCTGA
This sequence comes from Taudactylus pleione, assembly GCA_031769625.1. Lineage (NCBI taxonomy): Eukaryota > Metazoa > Chordata > Amphibia > Anura > Myobatrachidae > Taudactylus > Taudactylus pleione. The sequence goes on from JAUIMM010000201.1 coordinate 7,245,245, forward strand.
CATGTTTAAATGTATTTATATTTAAGATGTGTTTAAATGCACTTTTTGTATATAACCAACTTCTGTGACTGCAGGAAATTAGATGCTAATTGTCACTTCCTAGTAGGTGGCATGATGAGATCTTTTCTGGTCAGTGCACCCCAGGTGAGGCCTGGATTTTGAAGTTTTCTGTGGGGAGGTGTGAAGAATGTCAAATGGCCAAAACTTTGCTTACAGCACTTCCTTTGAAATGGCCTTGAGGTGGTCTCGTGTGTATCTTTTTGAATATGAAGAAGGAATGAACTGCTGTAAAATCTGTATGCTGTGATACGCCCAATGGGAAGAGTATTTTTGAAGACTATTTGAGCAATAGACATATTGCCTTTACGACGACTACATCTGAATCCTGCAACAACAGAATTGCATCAAACGCTATTCCGTTATCCGGCCAGTGTCTCCAAGCTCAAGCCCTCTGCCAATTACCGTGCAGAGCCTGGTCCATTGTGAGGGATCAGTGGGTATCAGCCGACACCAATCAGGAGGTGTGGCTGCAGCTTATCTATCCATACACAACAGCAAGTGGTTCCAGGGCCGTGGTAGAACCTGGTGGTGGCAGCAACGTACCCGCCCACTGCGCAGTGGGTGGAGACAGTAACAGGCGGTTACTGATGGTAAGAGGGAATCCCTAATAACCCAAGATCCAGTGGGATGAAAAACTAATCTGTGATCAGATGGCGAGCTGAGATCATCCAGTTACACTTAGGAATTCATAGAATGCAGTATTATGAACGTTGGTACAGGTAACTAAATGTCTGAGCGATGCTCTTTAATATAACAATATAGTTTTAGTTATCTGAACAACATTACTTCACACACTGATTTTTAACATTTTTATATGTTTCTAAAATCTTGTTTTAAGGTTACTTTTAAAATACTATGGTCCTGATTCAGATTTAAAATGTAAACGAAACTGCAAAATAAATCTGAAAAAAAGTAAATTTTTTTGCATCCTATTCAGAGATGGTTACATCCGCAAGTTTGCAAATGCAGCTCCCCACTGGCAGATCCATAGGGGATGGTGGGCAGAGCAATCGCCTACCCCTCCCCCCATACACGCCTCCCTGTAACACTTTCATCCTGCCCACTACCGCAGGCTGCTGTATAGCAGCGCAGCAGAGAGAACAGAGACTGCTGCGTGGACTGGGGAACGTCCAGCGCCCAACAGTAGTGGGCAGTAGGGAAGTGTAACGGGGGAGGGGGTTATATGATCTCTCTACCCCCCCCCCGGATCCGCCACTGCTGCTCTCTCCCCTTCATGTACCTGGTTCAGATGGAGGTGGAAAACAAACTGGAGGTATGGCTTCACTATGAGTACTACAAAAGCAAAAAATTGCAGTACATGCACACTTCATTTAATGGCTGCATAGTGGGGATAAGTACCCAAGTGGCGTGCAGCACCTAATTGCTCAGTGAACTAGACGGAAACACCTCAACAGAATATGCAGCATACTTTGTGTAAAACTAGTGTTCAGTGGTTTATATTTTGACTTTTTAAAATGTGTTGCTGCAGCTTTATAGAAGTTGCATAAATGGGTGTGCTTGGAAAGTCCACTCAGACACAGGCTGCATTCATCCAAAGTGCAAGTCAGGCCCTTCCAGGCAAGCGTGATGGTGTCTGTTTGGTGCCATTTGAGGCGCAATTCGCAGCTGAACACCTACACTATGCCCACACTGTTTTGTCGCACAAAAGAGTGTTAAAGTTGCAGCCAATCTGGGTTAATGTGTAACTGTGAATAAGGCCCCATGGGAGCATTCTCACATACAAGTCTGAGAATCTTGGGAGAGTTACATTTCCTACAGCCAATGTAATTGTGCCAGAGGTAGGAAATGGGCGGAGGCAGGGGGTGTCGGGGGGACCGTACCTGGTTGCTGTGTGAGCGCTGTTCTTTTAGGATAAGTTTTGCTTCGGCTTCTCTCCACTTTCTGGTCAGGCCGGGGCAGCTGAATAGACAGGTCACTGGTCATCTGGGAAGCAGTTCTACCACTTTATAAATAGGAAACATTACAATTGATCATATTTTAAAGCACAATAGCATTTAACTGAAATAACAGCAATTGTATATGAAACCATGTATGTATGTATATATAAGTTGTGTTAATGTGTCTATTATGTGCCCATGTATTTGTTCTGTAACCTAATAAATAATCATGATGATCTACAAATATAAACTGACCTAGTCATAAATATTGGTAGCCAAACTGAGCCTTATGTCAAAATACTCACATAATTATAGTATATAGTGTCCATGTACACATAAAGCTGTTCTGTGACCTAGTAAAGGACAGTAGTGTAGGAGCTCCCTCCTCTCAGCACATTTAATGTATTTATTATTATTTATTTATTAACAGTTTCTTACATAGCGCAACAAATTCCGTTGCGCTTTAATTCTGCTCACTATTTTCATATGGCAGTGGAGGGGGTGAATGGGGACAATCACAAGCCACAATCTTACAGCCATAGGTTCCTCATTTCCTATTACAGCCATGGACAACTCTCCACTTGCTTTTGGTCAGGTCATAAGTGAATCGGTATGATTTACTGCCGGACCCATGCCCGGCGGTTGGAATCCCGACAGCGGCATCCCGGCAGAGGAGGAAATGCCGATCGTCCAAGGTAAGTATTCTCTAACCTAATTCTACCCCCTAACCCTCCCTTATGGGTGCCTAACCCTAACCTTCCCCCCCAGTGCCTATCCCTAATCCTCCCTCTAAGTGCCTAAACCTAACCCCCCCTTCCCCGCTGCCTAACCCTAAATACCCCCCGGTGGTGCCTAATGCTAACCCACGCTTCCCCTAGCCTAAATCTAACCTCCGGGGTGGTGCCTAACCCTAAGTCCTCCCCAGGAACCCTAAACCTAACCCTCCCGCCCCCCACGGCTATCCGCACTCGACGCCCGGCGTCCCTTCGATCAGGATGCCAGGCGCCAGTTTCCCGGCGTCGGTAAAATTACAGGCGTCTAGATTTAGACGCCTGTTATTTAACCCTTGCCAGGATTAAGCAGTCGGGAAGCCGGCTGTCGGGATTAGGTCCGCCGGCTTCCCGACTGCATACCAGTCATAAGAAACACAGCCCCTGGGACTCTGGCAGTAACATTTTTATACTAGGTAGTAGTGTAGCTTTATTAATAAAATGCGTCTTCAAGTCATAACATCCAACCATACATGAAAGAAAGCTGTAGGCTAAAATGGCTCAGGCTTGGCTGAATTCCTATGTGGAGTCAGATGATACATTATACTAGATGATGCTACAGATGACGTCACTGGAGACAAATAGAATCCAACCATATTTATTAATACATGTCCTAATATGCCAAAGTGTTACAGAATCCATCCTACTAAAGGCATGTACATTACACCCACCTGTACCGGTGCCTCGATCCCAAAGAACCAAGCTTGCTCAGCTTCCGTGACAGTGTGCTTGAGTCATTTTCTGGAATCCTTTAATGTGCCAAATAACATTACAAAAAGCATTACACTCTGATGTACTGTAATGTTTTGCTATTGTACTTTCATATTTCATGTCTAACATTGATTATAAAATGTATTTTTTTGCAATTATTCAGAATGATTTTGATATACATTCCAGTTTAGCGGATAGTATTATTGTTTAGATTGTAAGGAGTAGTAAAGGCGGTTATACACTGTGCAATTATCACCCAATCAGCCAGTGATCAGCTGATCAGGCTGATTATTGTACAGTGTACGTCTGCTACCGAGCACCAATCACTCTGTCGGGCATGAGAAATCTTTCAGCAGGACTAACAGGTGCGATAATATACTCACCATCAGACAGAGAGACCAATTATTGTGTATGGCAATGTCAGTTAACAGGACTGTCTGTCTGATGGGGAGCTTTATCTCACAGGGTATGGACAGAATAAGATGCAGCATCTCACCTGCTTCAATATATAATCATAACATTCACTTCACTTTGTCTCCATTATTCTTAGTTAATGCTAAAATATTTTGTTGTATATGATATTATTAATATTATTATCATCAACAATAAATTTTCATTTTGATGCACTATTTAATTTACATTACTGTACGGTGTAACAAAATGTATGTACTTTATAAATGGTCATTTACAAACTGGTAAAAACAAACCTGTTTTTGCACAATTGCACCCATTCACCTTCCAGACTCACTGTAAATGGTCAAATGCATTTCTAGGTATATCTTCTCTACCAATGTACCAAAATCACTAAACTGTTCAATAGTGACACATATAATAGAGCCTTCATGTCTAATTATTAAAAAAAAAAAACATTTTTTACTGGGTAATAGGAAAAATGAAAGGCATGAATATGGGGCGATGATAAAGTCAGGACTTTGAAGTGATCTTTTAACCATGTCCAGGTGTACCCAAAATAGAGCAGAGCGATCTTAGGAGGTACGGTTCCCAAAGGGAAAATGAGCGTGCACCTAGGTGTGTTATGACACACTTGGAAAAAAATTGTTTGAAATTCTAAATTGTTTAAACATAACTTTTATTATATAATACCCCTAAAAGGTTTGTGTGTTTTCTTGGGTATATTTGTTTTAGAAAGATAAAATCGTATTAAATCTTAAATTGAAATAATGATGCCTACCTGTAACATTATAAGCACAGCATTCTTAACTCTGTTAAAGATTTAATCAAGCTCTAGCTCTAATGTATAACAGCAGTTCAGCAGCAGAGGAGAGGGTTTCTGTGATGGGTTACATGTCTGTGTATATTTCACTGTGTACCTGGGACTGGCTGTGTGTGTAACTCCTACTTACAGTATGTTGTATTACTCATCAAATCCACAGCAAGGGGTACATTATTTCCTCTATACATTTTTAATCTTTACCATTAGTGAATACTCCCCCCTACAGCGATCCCTGTGTCTCACCCCCCGGCTGGCTCCACTGGGCATGCGCGAGATCTCATAAGCATTGCAAGATCTCTTGTGCAGCACAGAGCCTGGCAGCCGCCGCAGCCAGGGACAGTGCTGTACCTAGTGTGATGACAGGGCAATGACAGCTGCAGCTGTCGGAACGGTTAGTGCCACTATTGCCTATAAGCTATCTTGTAGATAGCAGCGCCAATTTTACCACCCAACCCCACAGTAATACATGGAGGAGAAGAAGTATCAGCGCACATAACGTGCGCTGATATCACTAAATCCTCATATCGCCAGATAATTGCATCCCCTATAGCACCCAAAGCACAGAACTCCATATAGGAACTCTCATTACTGTGTGCCAACAAAATGCTTCTTCATCAAATGGGTCCTATTAAAAATATAGACCTTGAGTGGAAAAGTACATTTCACACACAGTAGTGATTATTCTGAGTTGGGTGCATCTGAAGAAATGGAAGCATGTCCCAATGGTGTGCGCATGCGCAGCAGGATTCGTCCAAATTCACCTGCATTTGTAACTGTGTGGGAACTCGTGCGAACTGAGACTAACCTCAAGTAGGCGTTTCTGGGCGGCAAGTGGATGGTGAGTATTAAGACACACGGAGTGGCTGTGTTTGATGGGAATGCCAAGGGAGTGTATTGTGACTTCCGTACTAGATTAAGGTGTTCAGACGCAGTTGGGACGTGTTTAAGACAAATCTCTTGCATCCAGCAAAGGTATGGTGCACGTCCAGTTACTAATGATGATGGCTGAAGCACGGATGTACAGAAACAGTGGGCGGTGTAACCAGGATGCATGAAAACAAACTAATACGCACATAAACGGACAGGTCACTATATTAGTATATCTTGGTCTATAGGCTGCCGTTACATATGCAAAATGGAAACTGACTGCGACCGACTCATAATCAGGCTAATTATCTCTAGGAAATTAATTTAAACCATAAACAAGGATAAAGCGAGAGATGTTATTCCAATAAATAGGCTGGTACTAAAGAAACTGGATTTCATGTTACATTCTAGTCACCTCTTAAAGATTTTTCTGACACTACACACCTGGATGCAAACTTTTAGTTTAAGGAGGGTGCTCCGGAGTGCACTCGGTGAACCATGAAGGCTCAACAGTGCTCAACTATGTTGTCTGTAGCTAAATAACCTGGGAATGAACTTGCTGAGACATAACAAATATTAATGAATTGAGGTTTCTATAGCACTTATAGATTAACAAACTGGTTAAAAAGGGAAATGAGAGGACAAAGAACTAAATGAGGAAAGGCACAAGAGCTACCCATGAGAGAGAGACATGAAGGTAAAACATGGAAGCAAGGGCGGAGTAGGCGGTTCTCATGCTCCAGGTGCCAGGGCTGATAAGGGGCGCTGTTTAAGAACACACTCCTGGAGAAGGGAACTAGCCTGAGTAGTTGCCTATCAGAATCATATTACTCTCTGCTGGTGTATAATGTGACTGCTTCAGTCACATGGTACACACACTGCTCGGAGGATGCTCCTATTGCAAGTCCTGTGCGGCAGACAGCACTGCAGCAAATAAGGTAGGCAAAAATGTAATGTGGTGAATAACCTGCTGTGGGGGGTAATTTTGATGTGCAGAGGGGCATGTTGATGTGCAGCTGGAGCAAGTCTCTGTGCTGGGGGGTAATCTTGATGTGCTTTGAGAGCATATTGGGGTGCAGGAGGGCTTGTTGCTGTGCTGGGGAGGCCTGATGATGTGTATAGAGCATGTTGGTGTGCAGCAGGGACATCTTGATGTGCTGGAGGAGTAAGTTGGTGTGCTGGGGAACATATTGGTGTGTTGGGGGAACATGTTGATGTGCAGGGGGCATGTTACTGTACAGAGGGACATGTTGGTGTGTAGGTGGTCATGTTGGTGTGCAAAGAGCATGTTGTTGAGCCAGGGGGTATGTTAGTGTGCAGGGGGGGCATGTTGGTTTGCAGGGGGGCATGTTAGTGAGCAAAAGGAGTCTGTTGGTGTGCAGGGCGGACATGATGGTGTGCAGGGTGGACATGATGGTGTGCAATGGAGTTTGTTGGTGTGCAAAGGCATGTTGGTGTGCAGATGGGAAATACAGTGTCTGAGGTAATAGGCTAGGGAATGATAGTGAGTTCTGTGGTTGAGATATGCTGTCAGGGACTGGTGGTGAGTAATGGGATTGACACGGGGAAAGAATGGGTTCCTTTTGTAATATATCAATTCAAAAATGTAAGTTGAAAAGTTATTTCAAATGCTTAGTTAAATGACACCTATAGTACTATATACAGAGTCATATCTAAGGAGGTATGATATGTGACACCACCAAGGGTGAATACTCAAATGGAAGCGGTGGGTGCCATAGCATGCACTTGCCCCCCCCCCGCCTCACCTCTGAGAACATGTATACTTTAGTCTTGCTTACATTACTTGAGCTAGTAATAAATACCCACTTAGCTTATATCTAATTATAGCAGTAAAATAAATTTATTTGTAAAATAACTATAAATTAGGCAAATCAAGTAATATTATAGCTGTCAATTTACTAGACAGGTAATTTTTATATGTAAAGTCTTGGACAAACTGAGTGCCATTCAGACTTATTGTATGCCCTGTTCCACGGGAGAGGAATCTTTCTTCATTATTGGAATATTCTACTGATCAACATAACTTTGTAATATCAAAGAAATAAAATAAAACAAATAACAAATCTAAAGTTTTTCTTAATTGCAAATAAAAAATAAATAATTGATTCCATAGATTTTCCTCCCTTTAGTAAAATACACCTGTAATAATCCCTGCTGCAATCTATGGTCTTCAGATGCTATGTAATTAGAGTCCACCTGTGTAAGTATTTCAATTGATTTCTAAATAAATATTCCCATCTGGGGTACCAATTGGTTACTGCATTTCAAAACAAGAGCTTCACCATTTAAGTGTTTAAATTGATTTCTAAATAAATATTCCCATCTGGGGTACCAACTGGTTACTGTATTTCAAAACAAAAGCTTCACCATTTAAGATAAAAATAATCAAAGTTAATTCAAGAAAATATTATAGAAGACACCAATAAGTGTGGGACTATAACAAGATTTCAAAGACTTAATAGCCCGAGGTGCACTGACCATCCTAAAGAAAGAGATAATTAGAGACAGCACTGCATTTGAACAGGCTGTTCTCCTAGGGAGCCCACCAGGAGGCCTATGCCAAAGAAGAGAAAACCTGTACACGGGACAACAATAGGATTGGCACTACAGACTACCCATATATGCAGCTGATGAGAGGATGGCAATACGAAGACTCACATAAGATGTAGGCTAGAATTTACAAGATCCAAATGCCAAGCGTAGGGCGAATCTATTGTTTGATGGGAACACAATTTAATGTTACATATTGAAATAAAGGGGTGGATAATTATCTTATTTGTAACTAAGAAAAGCTATTTTTCCAGTGAATAATTTTTGAGAACCACTGCCCTTAAGATGAATAAACATAGTGACTGATTCAGATTCAATAAAAGAATATTAGCACAAAGCAATGGATTGCTATAGATACTGAATTAGTGATGCAAATATATACTGTATTTGAAGTGAAAATATAACAATTACTGGTAAGAGACAGAGTAGCTAAGCTGATTCAGAGTTGTACGCTAATGCCATCACAGCTGCTATGCAAATATATGCAAACGTCGCAGGCGCTGGGAGTTGTATTGAGACGCCCACCTGCGGCTTTGCAAATCCAATCATCTGTGCAAAATGTTGCAGTACCTGCGTACAAAGACTAACCATCAGTCGCAGATCATTTGATTGTTGCAGTACTGAGTGAGTCTATGGTACCGCAGAATAGCCGTGGGAATTGAGATGCCGGAGCCATATTACTTGTATACAGGATCGCAGTTGCAGGGTGAGACATGCCCCCATACTTTGCCACCACTCCTATTTACCTCCCCCAAACACTCCAACTGTCAATCACACTGCAAAGAAATATTTGCTGCGAGCGACTACCATAATGATCCTTGACGCATGCACGGTTTACGCTCAACTCCGTAAAAATCGGAATAGCGTACAGTACAACTCTGAATCCGACCCACAGTCCCTTAATCAGAAGAATACATATGATATGTCTTCTCTCACGAACTGCGATCATTTGGTACAATACCACAAAAGACCTCTTTTGGTTCAGCAATGACATACATTGAATAAGATAACCAACCTGAAGAATGTGTGGTGTTCCACGCAGCATTTCCACAGATGTTTACAGGCCACTTTGTTCCGTGTTTCAAAAAAGAATGAGGTTTCAGTGCACTATAAACAAACAGAAAACAGAGAGACTATGAGAAGCCAGACAGTTTTACAGCTGTAAGCAAAGTAGCCCCGCACTACCGATTTATCTGCCAGTTATTTCATTGTTTCTATACAATCACATGGAGGCATGATTGGCATTTCCCCCGTCAAAAATGAGAAGAAAAACAAAACATCTGCCAACTCAAACACAAAATGATTTCGGCTGGCGGAGATCCAAGCACAAGGCTGACAATACACACAGGTGTTTGCTGAACTTACTAGCAGGATGTGTGGTTTGACCTCTTTACATCTAGAAGAGCTGGGAACAAAGACACTACAGCGCTCAGCACTCTATAGTATAATTGCACTTCACAGCGCAAAATGAAATATCTAACTTATTCCATTAACATTTGTATTTACATGAGCTGCGTTTACTTACACTGTGTGTTTTTTTATTTCATTCCATTTCAACATACCAATGTAAGCACAATGATTATACAGTACATATATAATTATTGTACTCAATGCATGCTGAAGGCATATTTCTACATAGTATGCTAAAGGTGTGATTGTTTGTCTTTGCACTATGGTGGTGATTCAGAGGTGAACGCAGGAGGGATCGGTACTGCGTCCTTAGTAGCGGCGGATCTAAGTAGTTATACTAATGCTGTAGGTGACATCTTTTGCAAAGAGACTCCCACCATCGGCTGCTCAGATCCGCTGCATGTTCTCAAAGCATCGGGAAAACATTGCAACCATCATGACAGCCATCGGACATCTGAGTAACCCTAAGGTCAACCACAACTAACCCCTGCCAAGGCCAATGAATCTGCGTCTGAGGACGCAGTCACTCCCTAAACGCCAGAGACACGCCTGCGATTTAAATGTCCTTCACCTCCCTCAGATGGCTGCTGACTGTCAATGAACTGACATCTGTGACGCATGTGAATAGATCTTCACATGCCTTTTTGAGGCTCATGCACAAAAAATAAAGCATTGGTCAATTGCAACCAAGTCGAAATAGCGTCCACCTCTAAATCTGCCCCTATACTCACTATTACTATGTGTTGGTGGGTTTATCTTCTGCAACTGTGTCAGAGTTCGTGCCACTGATTAATGCATTATAATATAATTGTACAAATAAGAGTAAATTTAAATAACATCTCCCTTAACCTTGTGTTAAAAGGGTCTATAAGTCCCCTATTTTTTGTAAATATATTATATTTTTTGTATTATTAGATGGATGGAGCTTGTGACATGACCCAACATTTCACTGCATCAAGGTACTAAGAAGGACTCGTTAGAAAGATAGAAGATTATTCCAGAATAAACAGTAAATATACATATGCATATACAAACACTTACAGGTTGTATAGTGAACGCAAACTATGCCCGCTCTTTCGTACACAGCTGTAGAAAACTCTGATTCAGCCTGCAAGTGGTCATTGCTTCCATCTTCCTTAACCATGTTTAGATCATACACCGATAAACCTATAATTACGTCTATCTTTAGCACATTCTCTGCATTCTTCACGAAACAGTACTTAATGCCGGCAGCCACACACAGCCCGCCTGATGGCCCTGGTAAGCGGAAAAATCGTACGGGAAGGTTGGGTCGAACAGCTGGATCTTTTCCAGCACCTAAGCGTGCAGTAGAGGTCATCGTCTGATCATTTTTATCACATACTGATCTCATTTATTTAAATCAAATAAATATTAAACATTAGCGCTGTATTGGGCTCACATATGATTTTGATCCAATTGTCTGATGTTAGGGTCATTGATTAAATTCTGAGTATGGCCCTATCTGTTTGGAGTCTGTATGTTGTCAGATGTTTGCTTGGGTTTCATATTAGTAGGTACATTGGCTTCTGATGAAATTACTCCTAGTGTGTATGTGTTCAAATGGAAGAAAAAATAATAATTAAATATTCCTGTACAGTGTTGCACAATATGTAGACACTATACAAATAACGGTTAATGAATAAGATACCATAGCATGTGTGGCCAGGGGTGGTATACTGAGTCAACATCCAGAATGCCAACACGGTCCTAATGTTGTCAGGTTGACACTGATAAAATGTTGACATATTAAACATGCTGACATTATGCATGTCGTCAGTAAGAATGTTCGCAAAACTAATATACCCTAAATGCACCCTAACCTTAACGCTCATATTTTCATAATGTAGACATCATGTCGACATTTTGAACATGTTGACATTCTGAATGAATATGCCAACATTCTGAATCATTTGACATTACAGTGTTGACATTATAAATGTCGACATGGTAACTACATACTGTGTGGCCAGCATCACAAAAAAAATACAAAATGACAATAGTAAACAATAAAATGACTCTGCGAGTCCATGGTAACTTGTTTGTTTACAATAGTAATTCTTCATAAGGGATAATTTTATTATTCCTTTATATAGCGTCAACATATTCCCCAGTCCTGTATCATTAGGGGAAAACAGTGAAAGAAAAGAGTGCCGTGCTTACAATCTCCTGTATACAAGGCGGGAAATAATGTAGAAGGACCTGTTCTGCACAGTGTACCAACCACATGATTATACAGTGTTAAATAAAGCAGCATGAACTGGTTACCCGGCTAGTTTCTATGAACGCTCACAAGCACAGAAACTGGAGATGGAGTTTGAAGTGTGATAGTTGTAAATGAAGAGTAAATATTCTGTGTAGGGCAGGTCTAGGGGATGACTCTGAGTTTATCTGCTGATGAGCTAATGGGTTCAACAAATATTTGCTAAGAGACCTAAGAGATGCGATTTCAGTGCCCACTTAAAGTTTTAATGATGGAGAACAACTTCCACATTAAGTATGGCTTAACGGTTAACCACATGCAATTACTGTACAAACTGTCCTCATACTAAGTTTGAATGCAGCTGCGTATAAATTTGCTGAAGTAAAATGCATTCAATAATAAAGGAAATTGCGTGCACATGCAAACTTGCACAAGTTGCTGACCAGTAGCCTTTGCACCAGGTTTATGTCAGACATGCATCAGAGACACGTATGGCCAATTTTTTTTAAGTACTTGTCTTTATAGTGAAATATGATATCACTATAAGGTTTGAATACAATAAAAAAGCAAAACCCTCGAATACAGCAGCATGAAAAACCTCTCCCTCTTGTGTACAGAAGAGGAAAAAATATGAGATATGGTAAGAACTTACCCTTGTTATCTCTATTTCTACGAAGTCCATAGGGTTCCACAGGATACCTTGGGGTATAGGTGTGACGTCAGTCGCAGGGCACCAAAGAGTTAAGCTTTCAGCCTCCCAGGATGCACTAGGTCCCCCTCCTATACCCCGCCCCCGAGCCAAGGCACCTCAGTTAGTTACCAAGCCATAGGCCGGAGGAGGAGAAGGAAGAGAGAGAACAAAGATCTGGACACATACAAGAATCACATTCTCACCAGAGGGAGACGGAAAACCGGTGACCAGAGCAAAGCCCATCTGCAGCACAGGTGCGACAGGGCGGGAGTCCTGTGGAACCCTATGGACTTCGTAGAAATAGAGATAACAAGGGTAAGTTCTTACCATATCTCATATTTTCTACTTCAGGGTCCATAGGGTATCCACAGGATACCTTGGGGATGTCCCAAAGCAGTATCCTTTAAGGGTGGGGACGCTCCTGTGCAGAAAGGAGAATCCGCCGCCCGAAGGAAGCATCCTGAGAGGCGAAGGTGTCAAACCTGTAATACCTCACGAAGGTATGGACAGAAGACCACGTAGCAGCCTTGCAGATCTGAACTGCCGAGGCACCACGTCGAGCTGCCCACGAAGGACCCACAGACCTAGTGGAATGAGCCTTCAGAGAAGGAGGGACCGGTAGGCCTTCATGAAGATAAGCTTCAGAAATAGCCATACGGATCCAGGCTGCCAAAGTTTGCTTTGAAGCAGGCCAACCCTTTTTACGGAAGCCAAAGAGGACAAACAAAGCGTCCGACTTCCTAAACGAAGAAGTGCGGTCAACATAAGTCCTTAAGGCCCGCACAACATCCAAAGAGGCCTCACCCACGGAAAGACCCGGTGAGTTAAAGGCCGGAACAACTATTTCCTCGTTAATATGAAACTGGGAAACAACTTTGGGAAGAAACTCGGGCCGAGTGCGGAGCACTGCCCTGTTCCCATAAAAAACCAAGAAAGGGGGTCTACAAGAAAGAGCCCCTAACTCAGAAACACGTCTGGCCGAAGCAATGCCCAGAAGGAAAACAGTCTTAGCTGTTAGCCATTTAAGATCCACTGAGCCCAGTGGTTCAAACGGCGGTCCTTGGAGAGCCCTCAGGACCACAGCCAAATCCCAAGGCGCCACAGGTGGAACAAAGGGCGGCTGAATGCGGAGAACACCCTGCATAAAGGTGCGCACATCCGGGATTGTAGCAATCCTACGGTGAAACCAGACAGATAGGGCCGAAACCTGTACCTTCAAAGAAGCAAGGCGAAGCCCATGATCTAGTCCCGCTTGCAGGAAGGCGAGAATCCGAGACAGACGAAACTCCCGCGGTGCATAACCTCTCGGTCGACACCACTGGAAGAACGTATGCCACACGCGATGGTATATCCTCGCGGAAGACGGTTTCCGAGCTCGTAACATGGTACGCACCACAGAGCTGGAAAACCCCTGGGACCTCAGCATGGCCGTCTCAACAGCCACGCCGTCAAAGACAGCCGAGTTAGGTCCGGGTGAAGGCAAGGACCCTGAGACAGAAGGTCCGGTCGTAGCGGCAACCGCAGAGGAATGTCCACGGACAGACCCTGAAGGTCTGAGAACCAGTGCCGTCTGGGCCACGCGGGAGCTATCAACAGGAGCGTCCCTCCTTCCTGTTTGAATTTCCGGATTACCCGTGGAAGAAGGGAGACCGGAGGGAACAGGTATGCGAACCGGAACGTCCACCGGACGGACAGAGCATCCACCAGAGACGCCCCTTCGTCTCTTGTGCGAGACCCGTACACCGGCAACTTGTTGTTGTGCCGGGACGCCATGAGGTCGATTTCTGGAAGACCCCACCTGTCCACCAGTAGTTGAAAAACGTCCGGGTGCAGGGACCATTCCCCCGGATGAACGTCCTGGCGACTTAGAAAGTCCGCCTCCCAATTGAGCACTCCCGGGATGAAGACCGCTGATATGGCCGGAAGATTGCGCTCCGCCCAAACCAGGATCCGAGAGACCTCTACGAGAGCCGCCCGACTGCGAGTTCCTCCTTGCCTGTTTATGTAGGCCACGGTGGTAGCGTTGTCCGACTGGACCTGCACCGGGCGACCCTGGAGAAACCGCTGTGCCTGCTGGAGAGCATTGAAGACCGCACGGAGTTCCAAGATATTTATTGGAAGCTCCGCTTCTGTCGGCGTCCACCTGCCCTGGAACAAGTGTGGACCCGAAACTGCTCCCCAGCCCCGAAGACTGGCGTCCGTTGTCAACAGGACCCAATTTGGAACCCAGAACGGACGTCCCTTGTTGAGGTGGGTCGTCTGTAACCACCACGTAAGGGACAGGCGAACCTCCTGGGTGAGCACAATCGTCTGGGACTTCAGAGACTGAGTCAGCCCGTTCCACTTGGACAGGATCAGGTGCTGCAGAGGTCTGGAGTGAAACTGGGCGTATTCCACCATGTCGAACACCGACACCATGGAGCCCAGTAACCTCATCGCCGAGTGTAAGGACACCCGGCGGCTGTGCAGACAACTGCGCACCCTTGACTGTAAAGCAGAGATCTTGTCCTCCGTCACGAAGATCCTTTGCTGTCCCGAGTCCAATAAGGCTCCAAGATGCAGAATCCTCCGAGACGGGATTAGAGTGGACTTCTGCCAGTTGATTAGCCAGCCGTGCCGTTGCAGCAGTGCAATGGTCAGGTCCAAGTGGCGTAACAGGAGCTCTGGAGATCCTGCCACCAATAACAGGTCGTCCAAATACGGCAACATGCGGACTCCCTGCAGCCGCAGAGAAGCCGCCATGACCGCCATCACCTTGGTGAAAACACGTGGTGCTGTTGCCAGGCCAAAAGGTAACGCCCGAAACTGGAAGTGGTCGCTGCTGATTGCAAACCTGAGGAACTGTTGATGGCGCCAAAGAATAGGGACATGCAGGTAAGCGTCCTGTATGTCCAATGACACCAAGTAGTCCCCAGGTTCCAGCGCCAGAATGATGGACCGTAGGGTCTCCATCCGAAACTTCGGGACCCGCAAAGACTTGTTGAGTGCTTTGAGGTTGAGAATCGGACGATATGACCCATTGGGTTTCTGTACCAAAAATAGATTTGAATAGAAACCCTGGCCCCTCTGGGAGAATGGAACCGCCACTATAACTCCAGCCTGGAGCATAGTGTGCAATACCTTCCGCAGCTCCGTAGCCTTGTTCCGGTCTGATGGGAGACCCGTGGTGAAGAAGCGAGCCGGGGGTCTGTGCCGGAAGGAGAGGGCGTATCCGTGGGAAACCACCTCCAGAACCCAAGTGTCTGTCGTAGTAGTCGACCAACACTGGGCGAACTGTAGCAGGCGGCCTCCCACCCTGGGATCCCCCAAAGGGAGGCCCGGACCGTCAGGCCGCAGGCTTGTCATCTGGCTTGGGGGCCGGATGTCTGGTACTCCATGCCTGCTTCCGGGGCTTGACCGATTTCTTAGGGCCAGCCTGTCGAGGAAACGACTGTGGTTTGGGCCTGCCCTGGGCCCTAGATGACTGAAAGGACGATGGTCCCGAACCAGAAGGAGCAGCGGCCGACGGGAGACAGACAGATTTGGCTGCCGCCAGCGTGGCCACAATCTTATCCAGATCCGGACCGAAGAGAACTTCTCCGGTAAACGGCAACGCTTCCAGACCTTTCTTGGAATCTGCGTCCGCCTTCCAGGATCGCAGCCACAAGGTGCGACGAGCAGCTACCGCTGCTGAAGAAATTCTAGACACTAGAGTACTAATGTCTAGAGCCGCCTCGTTGATGTAGGTGGCCGAATCACGGAGATTGCCAATCAACTCCGCCTGATCGGCCGGACAGTCGGATTCAAAAGAAGCCTCTAATGAATCCGCCCAGCGCTCCATCGCTCTGGCAACCCAGCAAATGGCCATAGCCGGCCGTGCTGCCCCCCCTGCAAGGGAATAAGCGGACTTCAGGCAGATTTCTACCTTGCGGTCCGTAGCATCCTTAAGGGAGGACATGGATGGCATCGGCAATGTGGCACTACGGACAAGACGGGTCACGTGAGAATCCACCTGTGGAGGGGATTCCCACTTCGCAAAATAATTATCCGCGAACGGATAAGCCACCGCCAGGCGTCTCTGCGGCTGGTATCTTTTGCCAGGTTGTTTCCACGCCTCCTCTAAATGGTCCACCAACTGACCCGAAAGAGGAAAGACTGTGGCATCGCCCTTCACATCTTTGAAAAAGGCATACTTAGATTTAGCCGCTGGGGGAACTTCGTCCTCAATCACCAAGGCTGTGCGGACCGCCCAAATAAGTCCAGGAATATATACTTTGGACTTAGCATCAGCGTCCTTAGTATGGAGAGGTTCCTGATCGTAAGGATCTAGAATCTCCCCATCATCAGACGTCCCTTCGTCATCCTCATAAGGAGCGGACAGAGACGCCACCGGCCTTTTATGAGACCGCATCACAGACTCCCCTTGCAACACATCCGACAAGTGCTGTACAGAACTCGTCAGGGAGTTAACCCACGCTGGCTCCTGAGAACCCGGGAGCGGGGAAATAGGGAGACTGTGGGGTACCACCAATTGTCGTGGGAACCCCTGCATGGGTGACGACACCACAGACTGCTGGGACAAACCCATCGGAGTAAACGCGGGCTGCGGAGCTAACTGGCCCACTAAAGCTGTTAACGCCTGAGCGAAACAAGCCCAGGGCGGCTCCTGTACCGGTGCTGTAACCGTAATAGGCCGCGCCATGGACAAACACTGCCGGCAAAGGCCCTCCGCGCTACCCTCCCCCTCCGCTAACGGTACTTTGCACGTGGTACACTGTAGCCGGAGGGGAAAATCACTTTCAGACATGATGGCACCACGTATGTGACCTCTCTCACCAATTAAGTATTAAATAGGCGAGAGACCACCCTGCAGCACCGCACCGCAAGGGCTTTAGCAGAAAGAACAGGGACAGTAATAAAGCTGACAGTTTAGAGAAGAAAAGATTACAGGCAGCAGCGCTAGCACAGTCACATACAATGCAGAAAAATAACAATTCCTGCACTAACAGCGCTGATCACTCAACTACACAGACACAGGGCCTGGTAGGACACAGCGCTGCATACACAGACCTGACCACAGCGGAGGAGAGGTATGCGGGGGGACCCAGACCACGATGCTTCCTTCCAGCGCTTCCAGCAGCGTTCACCATGCGTTCTGGAGAAGATGGCCGCCGAGGAGCAGAGAGGAGGCTGGCCTGGGGGAGGAGCGCTGCCACAGGACCAGTCGGCAGCATGCAGAGAGGGCTGTGTGCAGCGGGGGAGGCGCCGGCTGTGAGACAGGGAAGGCGCGCTCCCCTGGCATGCATTTAACCCCTGGGACGCCGCAGCGCTACCGCTCTGCTGCGGTCCGCTGTCCCAGGGGGTAGTGGAAGCGCAGGTTGGTCGCCTGGCTCCACGCTGCAGCCAGTCCCCAGGGAGCCCCCTGCCTGGGGACTTAGGACCATGTGATCAGCGGGGACCCACCGCGGGACCCCGCTGCTTACCTCTGTCCCCCTTGAATCCGGCCATGGTCCGGAGCATCTGGGGTCACCGCTAGCTGTGACCCCAGACGCCCACCAGCATCCCCGGATCAGTACCGGCGTTCTGGTACCGGCGGGGTGTAGGGAAGACAGCATGGACGTCAGGACTGACTGTCCATGCTGTTCATCCAGTTGTGCAGCCACAGCTGCATGAAGAATAAGCTTCAGGGGCTCTTCTAGCCCCCACTCCAACAGGTGCACCCGACTCCGGCCGGGCACCAAACTAAACTGAGGTGCCTTGGCTCGGGGGCGGGGTATAGGAGGGGGACCTAGTGCATCCTGGGAGGCTGAAAGCTTAACTCTTTGGTGCCCTGCGACTGACGTCACACCTATACCCCAAGGTATCCTGTGGATACCCTATGGACCCTGAAGTAGAAAAAGGCTTTATTAATATACACTCATACAATATAAGCACAATCAATGAAGAAACCCCTATCAGCTTCAGCTGTGAATCCGCAATCAGCTAGCGCTGGCGAAAGTCACCATCACAGTCAACATGCATTTTAACAACCTCAGGCTACCACAATTGATATAGATTTCAGAGCTATATATATATATATATATATATATATATGTCTCTGTGTGAGTTTGCGTCTGTGTGCAATTGCGCAAATAAATCCACACTGTATACGGCAATTCCCAGTATTATTCTACCCATCCTGTCCACATCACTAGGAAGAGGTCAGGATGCGGAAACACAACCCACTCTTCCAGGAGCCCAGGGGACTACACAAAATGTGTGAGTCTCCCGACGGTTCTGGAAGAGTAGGTAAGTATGGGTGAGATGCGAGAATATCTGAATAAGTGCATATGTGTGTATGCGGGCGTCCTGGTTTGTGGGCGTGAGCAGAACCAATTTGCATGTTTTAAGCTATGCAAACTGGCATGAGTCTAACTCCACATACAGCCCTAGAATGCCCAGGAGGGGAGTGACAATTTCTAATGTTGGGAGTAGTAACTAAAGAACAACTCTCACATGTCCATATTTGACAGGGGCTGCTCTGTAATCAAATAAGAATTAAAATATTCCAAGGACTCTGCCACCTAACAATTAAGCCTTATTGCAGTTCTCCAACATACTGACCATGTCCAGCTATTCACTGAAGAAATCAGATTAATTTCCAATTATATAACTGTAATTAACTTGTTCAATTTGGTTTCAGGCTCTACATCTTCTAATTGAGGTATTCTATTTTATTATTTCAAAAATTGTTAGAGAAGCAATTTAATATATATATATATATATATATATATATATATATATTTAAATCAGTTAACTATTGAAGTGGATCAGTGCTGGCCTTCATCTCATGGACTACTAGATGGGAAATCCTGACAACACAAATGGATTATTGGTGGTGTCATTAGTAACGTAAGGGTGGGTGCATAATTATGAGATGGAACGATATGACTTTGCAAGTAGCGGCAGCAGCCGCATAGACTCAAGTGTCCGATTTCCAACTTGAAACGTTATGAGGTATGTAGATGTGTTGATTTAACATAAAGAAGTCCATTATTTTTGCCAGCTGTGTTTAGCTCTAATATCATTTCTATTTATTGCTCCTGCCTTCCCCTTCACCAAATTCCTTCCCGGTACTAAGCCAAACCTACATGGGAATTGCATGGAAGACACAGTGCCAGGAACATTTGCAGGTACACATCTTGAAACAAAAATTGGGAGCTTCCATTTTAGGAGTACAGTGGTAAGTAGGTAACAAATGTGACCGAATAAACCTAAAGGGACTTGACAAGGAAAATTCCCTTTACTATTAACCTGCTTCACTGCTAAGGCATTTTTGACAGACAACATAAATAAAAAGATACATCCTTGATATCAGCACATGGAGCCCTCACATGTTTAAAAGAGGGGGCATTCATTTCTCTCTTTGGGTGTAAGCCTTGTACTTGAATATTATATTTGCACTCTAATTTGAAAGAGACTTTTCTGAGGGTGCACCCCTTCATATCACATTCAGAGTGGTGGGGTGTGGGAATGAGACCTAAGCTCACCTTTTCTCCTATCTATTTCATGGTTATTTATGGACTAATGGAAACTGAAGAATAAAAATAGTTAAAGTGTAGTTGTGCCTTCACTACTGTAATCAGTTACGGATTTTTACATTTTTTATAAATTGTTATTTTTCTGATTCTCTCTCCAGTCTTCCCCAGTGATGTCTCTTTAAATAATGATGGCTAGTTTTTTATATGTATAAATGTATTCATTATCAGCACTCATGTTGTGTGTCACATTTTTTTGTTTTTTTCGGAAGGCGAGTTTGATAAAGAAGAGCAGCATGTCGGTCTGCTTTATACAATTAAATAAGACAAATCTTTAATTAGAGGAAATAACACATTCAGCAAACGGATTTCTGCTTAAAATATGTTTTGCAAAGATTGCACGGGTAATTAACAAATATATCTTGCAGGGCTTTGAATTTCTAACAAGCAGCTAGAATTGAGCACCTGAATGCATACATAAATGTGCAGGTTTTTTATACTGCTTATTTATGTATTTTGAAGATAAAACCCATTAAAACAGGCAGAATAAACAAGGACGCCACAGCAAAGGGGGAGATGTATCAACCCTTTGATAGAGATATGAGCAGTTGCCCATAGCATCCAATAAGCTTTTGTCATATTTTATAGTATGTGCTAGATAAATCATAGTTAGAAACTGATTGGTTGCTTCTCCACTTTATCTCTCCCGAAGTTTTGATACATTTCCCCTAAAATGTTTTAATTTACACTGCACAATTGTTACTTTTTGTTTACTATATGAAAATAACTAATCTAGTGGATGCACCCTGGTTGGCCAAGGCATGTGAAAGCCTCTCTGATTGGCTGCTTGCATGAGTAAACTTCATGTTATTAATAAGGTTTAATACTACATCTTATTCCACGGATCATTGTATAGGACATGGAAAAGTAGCCGTACATAGAAGAAAGATCAGGGCAGCTGTTAGTGAGTTTCTAAAGATGGTTTGAGACCAGGGCTGGTGGGGTAAAATAATGATCAACACTTACAGTACACTCCAAACTAAACCTGGTAACTCACACTCAGTAATGTCATTACCATCAGTTCCCTTGATCACAGACGCACCAATGAAGAAATATTACACTATGTGGACAGCATGGATGGCGTAGTGGTTAGTCTTACTGCCTCACAGCACTGAGGTCTTGGGTTTGATTACTGCCAGTGGGTAAGTTCTCCAAGTGTTAGCGTGGGTTTCTTCCAGGTGCTCCAGTTTCCTCCCACAACCCAAAAACATACTTATAGGCATGTTTTCTAGCAGGAATTGAACCTAGTGTGTGCACATGTGGTAGGGAATATAGATTGTAAGCTCCACTGGGGCAGGGACTGATGTGAATGACCAAATATTCTCTGTAAAGCCCTGCAGAATATGTGTGCCATACAAATAACTGTTATTTAATTATATAATTAATAATAATATATAAGCTGCACAGTTGTTACATTTTAATTATTAGAATGAAATAACAGTTATATTATAATGCCATTTCCCACAAAGCTCCCTGCAAATGAAAGTGGACTGCATGCAGGTGCCCCTTATGACTTCATACTAGAAATTCCCTGTTACATGGCGGATTATGGAACATCCTTTAAAATAAAAATAGATATGAGAAAGCGGAGGGCATCTCTGAATTTTTGCTGTATTTCGTAATAGAAAACAGATATTAACAAATCACAGCAAAGTTTTTGAGATCCTCATTGTGAATGTAGCAGCCGTACTATGACAACTACCTGGGGAGAGCTCCTGACAGGTACTAGTAGGGAAGAGCAGAGATTGCTGCCAATACAGATAAATAGTGCTGAATGCTTCTGTCGGGAACTTATTACTAAGCATCTGGAGAGTACAAATGACAAGCTGGCAAGCACAATGTGATAGTGATAGCAGCTCTTACTTTATTGCCAACCTCTTCGCCCGGACAGGCTCTAATCAGCGGCACTGTATCAGCAAAGGTATTTCGTTTTGATTAATTAGCGATATGTAGTAATAAGAAATTATACTATACGGAGAACAGCAATAAGAAATAATACTTAATCATTTACACCGATGATAAATTGGCCTCTAAGAAAGTAAGTTTTTAGAAAAGACAGGACTTCCATTTAGGATCACCACAATGAGAGCTATTTCCTGATTCCTGCCCTTAATTGCTTTTATTTACTGCATGTTGCAAAACCTCAAAAACCCTATTGGTTGAATCCGCCCTACCCAATATTATCTCCGAATGCTTCATCTCAAATGTGAACAAGCCTGGTCAGTGGAGGCATGATCTTGTCCCAGTTTGGAAATCTTAAATGTTGGTAGGTATGCAGCCACAAGTGTACACGTGATAGCTTACCAACAAAGTACAAAATAAAAGTCAATCAGTAAAACAACTGGTAATTTAAGCCCCTTGTCCCAAAGAGCTTACATTCTCATATGTTAAAAAAAACAAGACCAAAAACAGGAATTACACTTGAAGGCCAATGGATTCCGTATTTCGCGTTCTTAAAGAAAACAGGTTTAAAGCCATGTAAGTAGAATATATGTACAATTACAAAGCACAGTAATTCAAGCTCATGTAAATAAAGTATTCATATAAAAAACCCTCAGAGCATATGTGGTGTTAAAACATATTTAAATCAATTGTTTCTGCCTATAACAATCTACCCATTTGCACTTGCTTTGGGCTAGGTACAATAGGCAGTAGACTGATTTGTGAATTAACTTTAAACCATTAAGCTATACATGTGCCTCCAATAGCTCAAGGTTCTTTACAGAGCAGCTGGCATGAAATACTTTCCACTTATTCACACACTGCTCAGGCTTGCAAACTGCCATTAAACCAGTCTGTTCATTAAATATGACCTTTTTATAAAATCTC
Source organism: Taudactylus pleione (assembly GCA_031769625.1). Classification (NCBI taxonomy): domain Eukaryota; kingdom Metazoa; phylum Chordata; class Amphibia; order Anura; family Myobatrachidae; genus Taudactylus; species Taudactylus pleione. Next base: position 7,268,063 of record JAUIMM010000201.1, read on the forward strand.
TTAAAAATTCCAAAAGTGTTTTTTCCAGGGCTGTGCCAAATCAACAAAAGTGAATAATAAGGACTAATTCACATAAAATGACACTTGAAAAAAATACAGGTTACATACAATGAAAATCATATTTGAACTGCAAAATACATTAGTACACATAAGGGTAAATTTACTAAAGCGAGAGTTTTTAGAAGTGAGTTTTAGAAGAGATGTTGTCCATAGCAACCAATCAGATTCTAGCTATTATCTTCTAGAAGGTGCTAGTTAAATGTTAAGTAGTCTCTGATTGGTTGCTATGGGCAACATCTCTTCTAAAACTCACTTCTAAAAACTCTCACTTTAGTAAATTTACCCCATAGAATGCATTTGTGCCATACCTAAAACTCTGAGCAATGGTGCAGTTCCAATCGCCCCCTTTAGGAAGTATCCAAAATTTACACCACTGCAAATATATAAAATAGACCTCAAGATGGCAGCTTCTATAGGACGCGCATACTTCCTGACTGTCTGATAGTCTCTTCTCTAGATGGTCACTGTGCATTGGATATTATGTATTTACTATAATCTATTCCACAATGCTTGGGGCCAACGGGTTTTTCTTTCATTTAGAGGACCAAGGCTAAAATATACTAGGTTGTGTATCAATGTTTCTTACAGTGATTTTAGGAGGCAAATGGTGATAATATCTGTGTGTATCGCTGAGCAGCAGCAAATATCCCCTTGTTGCTTTCTGGTTTTTAAAAATGTCTAAAATAATGGCTCAGAATAAGAATCTCATACATGTTAAGGATTGTTTGTGCTTCCATTTTTAATGTATACACTCATCCATAACCAACATAAACACAGATACTGTCATAGGGGCTTACTCAGTTGGCCACATTAATTTTTTTCCCGTGGCGCATAAAATTGCAGCAAGTATTTTAGCTGCGGTAATTTCAATAGGATTTAACACATATTTTTTCTCGCAGCCACTGAGCAGGTGCAAAGCCAGGAAAAAAATCATTATTTTAAGGTAAAAATGTTGGGACTTGGTTCAGAACTCCTGAGAATCACCCCCCTTCCTTCCCTAATAATCAATTAGTCAATTAGACGTTTTCAATTAGCTTAATTGGGTCAATAATTATATGTAATTATTGGAGTGATACTCTGCAAAGTGCAGAATGATAGGTTAAAAGATGGGGGACAGGTATATAGGGGTGCTGCATGGATGAGACAGGACAGTGTTTTTTAAGATCGAAGGTGGAATTATTATCAGATGGAAATTGGCTCCTGTTTGCAAGCCGCATTATATACCAATTACCATCTGATGACTGCTACAAGCACCAGCGCCGCATTTCATACTACTAGGAAAACTCCAGGCATAGTGCTAGCTCTAGTTCTTGAATAATAGAACTGTGGATCAGTTTGTGGTTTTATTCAAGCGTGATAAGGATCTGTAATTTTACCAATTGGTGAATATAAAATTTTCATTGTCCCACTATATGCAGTGGTAGGGAAAGTATATACATAACATTTTATCAAGAGTTCATAAAAATTGGTGCTGACGATTTGTTCTATAATTTGTACATGTGTATTATTGTCCATTATTGTCCATTATATTGGTTGTATTAATTTACAATTTTAATACAATTTATTTTATTAATAAATATGAATTTCCCATACTTAGGAATTGAAGTTTTACATGTTTGTGCTACTTGATCGCCTGTAACTGTTTATAGACACCACCTTAAAAAACTTATGTGATTGTATTGAATATTTCAAAATATACTCTAGTAGAAGCAGCATTATTGTCAAGGGGAGGTTACTTCTTGCTGATATTACATAGATAATTGAATTGTGCGCCCCATTGTTATCTCCTATGTAAGATAATATATTGAAACAATAATTTGTGCCCTTTTTTTAGCATTTCAGGAGCAATAAAAATTACTAAATATTTTCAGCTATGTATCAACATAGAATAGGGTGCTTAATATAATGCCAGAATGGAACACATAGTAGGTATAAAGTAATCTAACTCCTGAGTGGACAAAGCAAATAAGAATATTAAGTAGCACTGAATCAGTAACAACTTCAATTATCAGTAACCATAAAAAGCCAGATAATACTCATTATCTTCTGACAAAACCACGCTATCAATTAGTGGAGAAACGCGTAAGAATTTCTATATGTTGTTTCTTATTCTATGTAGCCTTGCTTTTATTTCTGCTCTCCACAGAGGATTATTTATTTGGAGAAGAATGGTGAGAAACTGATGTTCCAGGGCTGCATGGAGCTCACATGTATTTTAACACGTGAGTTGACTGGGATATGTGAAGCAAGCATGTGCTTTGTCTGTGCAGCCATTCAGATGCAGTATGCTACACTAAAAATTGCCAATATTATTTGTAGAATTGGAGAGCAATTATTGGGGTAGATGTATTATAGCAGCACTTAACGTGCCGCTATAACGCTTCCCGCTTCGCCTCTTCACCGAGGCGAAGCAGGAAGCACTACCGATGAGATGTATGAACATCTCATCGGCCGGAGAGGGGGAGCGTTAACTCCCCCCTCCAGCGCTACCCACTAGTGACTACAGCGCATCAGCCTAGTGCTGATGCCCTGTGTGTCAGTCCCGGACGGCTCCATTGAGCATGCGCGGGATCTCGCAAGTATCGCGAGATCCCCGCGTGCAGCCTGGAGCCGGCAGCCACCACAGCAGGGACAGCGCTGTCCCTGTTGTGGGGATAGGCTAGCGCCAGGCTGTAGCTTTCGATAACGATAACGACAGCTACAGCCGGCCGAACGGTCATGCGTTGTGACCGTTCGTACATGGCCCTGCCGCTCGGTGCTGCTATCTTGTAGATAGCAGCGTCGATAATGACAGGGGCGCATAGCGTCCCTGTCATTTACCACCCAGACCCCCGATCATACATCGGGGAGAAGCGGTATCAGCGCACATAACGTGCGCTGATACCGCTTCTGGGCTTCGTACATCTCCCCCATTATCCTATATCCAGTTTCTCATAGTTGACTTTATTGATTTAAGATGGCTGCTTCCATAGATAGAATTTAAAAGAAGCTTTTTATATGATCTGTAAACAAAAATCCAACTTTACAGGTAAAATAGGGAATGTTTGTTCTGGACTGTAAGTATTGCCATAGAAGACGTTTTCCCTGTATCAGTGTAATATCTTTTCACATGGGACATTTATTCATATTCTGTTGGTCCAGGTGGATGGTTGATGCATTATTTATCTAATTAGATAAGCAATTATAGCTCATTTCAGGGTTACTTTTGTTTCATTTTATTGATTAATTGATTATGGTATTACCTTGCTTTTTATGGTTACTAATAAATTATTTCTAACAGAGTTATTTCTGATGCAGTGCTCCCTAATAGTATTCTTACTTGCTTTGTGTATCACATCATCCTATGATGTCATTTTGTTGTGTTAATTGTCTGCACCATACCCCAGGGATGCTACAATGGAAGGAATAAGGGATATATTTACTAATGTGTGGGGTTTTAGAAGTGGAGATGTTGCCAATAGCAACCAATCAGATTTTACTTGACATTTATCTAGCATCTTCTAGAAGATAACAGCTAGAATCTGATTGGTTCTGATGTCACCTCAAGGTTTTCTGTGAAGCAACATTTTTTTATATAAAGGTAACTGTACTGTAATTACCTGTATGACATGCATAGGGAATAGGGGCCTCATTCAGAGGCGGTCGAAGGATGCAAGCGGTCGCTCCGAAACTGGGCGGCCACTTGCATCCTGACCGCCCGCCTCTGTTGCGGTCGTTAGGCTGTGGGTTAACACCCACAGCTCTAACGACTGCTCCGGTGATGGTCTCGATGGTCAGAGACCATCGGGGCTTACGACGAGACCCTAGGGTAGGGTCTCCCTTGTCGTAAGCCCCGGAGAGCTTCTGGCTCTGTCAGAGCCGGAGGCTCTCCACTGACATCACTAGTGATGTCAGTGGGGCCGCCCCCAAACGGTAGGCATTCCCATGGGAACGTCTCCGTTTGGGCTGCCACCCCCCCCGGCCCGCCTTCCAAACGGGGCGAGCTGTCAATCAACATCGACAGCTCACCCCCTTTGGATCGAGACCCGCTACGACCGGCGCTGTCGGTCGTAGCGGGTCTCACGCATGCTCTGTGGGGGGCCATCGACCCGGTCCGAGCGCATCGGCGCTAACGACCGGGTCTGAATGACCCCCTAGTTGTTTTCAGGGGCAACTATTTGTCCCTCTCAAAATATTATAACCTTCTACATTTAATAACTACATATAGGAAAAGTCAAAACAGAAAATACCAGCACAATAGGTAAAATAAGAACTGTAGACTCATTCTACACATAACATGATCATTTCCATCAATTAATAAAACCAAGATTACAATTGCTTTTATTTCCTAGCAAGACAGTAGGAAGCCACAAAACTCATTACTACAAATAATAATGTGCATGTGAACTGTGAGCAATTAATTATTAGCTCAGTGTAGTTAGTGAGATAAAATTATATTATACTGAATCATAGCTGAAATAATAAACTGTGACATCAGAGAAATAAGCACTTAACAATCCTGTATCAATCAGCAGCTTAATAAATAATGCAGGAGCAGATGAGAAGGGGAATGTGTACAGGAATGAATACTAGATAGCATGCAGCAACACTGTAAGGGATCAGTGGGGTTAAAAATGAATAGTGCTGGTGAAAATTGTGTCCAGCCATGCCACTAACCAAGATAAAGTACCCAATATGTTGTCATTTGTTGGCTACATATAAATACACATTATTCCATTAGCTGGAAAGACTCTTTACATCTCCATATCCAATAACCCTTTTACACCAAAGTCCCGGGTGTGACCCGGGATTTGGACAGACCCCTTTTTACACCGCCGTGCCGATCCGCGCACCGTTCACACCGAAGCCGAGTCAGTACTGACCCGGCTCTCCTGCGCAGGTGAGCAGCGCTTCTTCCCCTCCCTCCCCCTCCGTGACCCTCTTACCTTACTCCGCAGCGGTCTGGAGGGCGGGTGGGGCGTTATTGCTCCATTCTGGTCGGGCCGGCGATGGTTTCAGTGGACGCTTGGAGATGATGCTATCTCCGAGCGCTGCTGAAGTAGGCCAATCAGCTATCATGTGGCGCGTCCCAGGTCAGCGTGACCCGGGTTGCACCGTTTACACTGCTGGGTGACACAGGAATGACCCGTGCTCAGCCCTGCAAGCTAGCCGGGTCGGATCTCCGGGTCACTGGACCCGTGTTGATCCGCTTACATAACAACAATCCAGGGTTGAAGCGCTTCAATGCGGGATTTTTTAGTCAGTGTAAAAGAGGTATTACAAAAAAAGTAAAATGTAATTACTATGAAATAATAGACAAGTGATATTAATAAATGTATGAATTGTAAATTTTATTTGTATAAAAAGTGATGTGAACATTTGAATTGGTATGTTCTGATGTCATCACTTTAGTTTTAAGAAAATAAAGAAATCAAACTGAAAACACAGGGTCTATCAGATTATAAAACTTGAATTAACAGAGAATAGTATAAGAATGTGTTAAATATTTACATCCTTTGCCTCCCAATACCATACGTGTCAACACCAATATGATTTATGTGTAAAAATAATAAACTATAATGTGCACTGAATTTTTTTTTGTTACATTTGATAAAATGGAGGATTCAGCATAGCATCCAACATGTCTGAAAGATCCCCATACTTACTGCTCCGATTTCAACTATCTAACAAGCTGACAGACTGAAAGCAGCCAATATGGTTGCCATAATCTGACTGTGTATGCTAACAATATTGGTTGTTGTCACTAGAATGTCAGATAACACTGTACAACAAATTAATACTTTTAATTTGTTTCCTTTCTAAACATAGTCATACATTACTAATTTGAGGTCAAGAAAAACTAAAATGATTTCAGAATGTTTTTACTAGCTCTATTTTTTGAGCTACGCTGCTTGCACTATACTGTATGTACATTAGTAATATAGTCATAGTGAAAAGCTATTTTAAAATAATCTGATATTTTCTTGATTGAAAATAAATAACAGTTGTTTTAATTCAATCAATCACAAATAAGAACACAAAACAAAACAAACATACAGCATACTAAACAAACATACAGCATACTAAACAAACATACAGCATACTAAACAAACATACAGCATACTAAACAAACATACAGCATACTAAACAAACATACAGCATACTAAACAAACATACAGCATATGAAACAAACATACAGCATATGAAACAAACATACAGCATATGAAACAAAAATATAGCATACGAAAGTACTATCTAATATAGTGGCCTATTCATGGGGGTGCTTTCTCTTTGCTTGTCTCTTGTACTCTTCTTCTGGGGCATCTCTTGTCACTGTCCAACAGTAGTGATCACCTACCCTGATATCTTTGTTCCATTGCTGAAATGTCTTGGTGGAATCGCTCACTATGCTTGTCACTCAGTGCACCACAGTTATCTTGTGTGGGTAATCCCGTGAATCGCATATATTTGAATAGGGGAGGGGACAAATAACTGATTCATTTAATTGGGTCATTAGGCCCCACCCCCTCTGTGCGGAACGTAGATTGCTGGTAAGATTCTCTCCATTCTGCCCACTTCACTAGGAATACCCCTACATCCTCATAAATGGGCTATACTGTATCTCGGAACTCAGAGCTAACAGAGTTTTAAATGTCATATTCATTCTTTGCATGCTGAAATCAATTAGAAGTAACTATTTTCACATCGGAAACATTTTCATTGTTGTGCAGTGTAATTGGTCTGTCGTTCTAACAGACAATTTAATCCCAAGGTGTACTCTATGCCCAGCATTAGACACAAGGCAAAGTGATGTTATAGTGATTACTATCACCGTGCAGCATTTATTATGGCTCAAATATCCCACACCTCCAAAATAACATGAGGGTTGAATATATTGTGAATATAATGATCTGAAGATACTCGAACAACTGATTTATTAATTGTTTCCCTAGTTTCCTCATATAATTCATATAAATGAAAAATATGATTCTTCAGCTATGGTATCAAAAGAACGGAAACAAATATTACACAATTCACTGGTGGGGTCCTATGGCAGTGAGATGGTTAAAGCATAAATTGTTCTGGACAGGTTAGCAATGAAATAGGAAACATGTTTGTGGTTTAAAAGTCTCCACATGCAATAGCAGAAGAAATCTAGAAATAATGATACATGTCAATGTGCTCTATTATAAATGCATTCATTCAGTATTAAACAATAACTTTACCACAGCGTGTACAATTGTTTCTTTGAGTTTTTGGATGCAGCACTCAGCCATTACCCTGGGCCAACTATACAAGCACCTGTAAGTAATGCTTTGTGTTTACTAACAGGTAATACTGGTAACAGTTTGCCTTTTAAGGAAAGTCATAATGCATGCCAAGCATAGTTTGTGTGGAGGAGCGTGAAATGCCAGTTTAGCAGCCATGGGGGGTTGATGATTAATGCAAAGAAACCTGGGCAAGATGACTCATGTAAATAAATAGAAAAGGTTGGGAGAATACACAGCTCCCCCCTCTTTATGTGGTCATCTAATACTGCTGGTAACAAAGACAGCATAGATTTAAGAGGATAAAGTATATCACTGTATGATAAACAGGGTACATCTTCTCTTTGTGATTCTGGTTAATGCTCCTGATGGACACGGGAAAAAAAAAGAACATTGACAGTGACAATGGGTCTGATACAGCACAGATTACAACTGCCTAATCGCAAGCAATGAATCTGCATAAATATGCTAATGTCTACCACCGCTCAGTCAGCATAGAGACGCCCACTACTGCCTTCTCACATCCGTAATACCTCGCAGTCCTACGTATACATCAGTAACATCGGAGCTCTGACCTGTCTCAGATTTGCAAGTCTCATCGCATGCAGTGAGTACTGCATAGGTAATCTCAGTGGATAATATATGCACGCCCATGCAACAGCGTTCAAACGGACAGGCACGCCTGCATTTCTGCAAATATCCCCAAACGCTCATGGCCTGACACTCACTCTGCGATGGATTCCACAGTGTGTCCGTAATCGCAGTACAATCGTGGTGCGCACGCACTGCAATGTATAAGCAGTGCGCAACCATCGCAACGATCTGCGTACACGGTTGCCATTGTGATCCATGCTGAATCAGGCCCAATGTTATCTTTAATAAAATAAGCCCTGGAAGCTATGTAGCTGAAATGTAATTACCTAATTCTAGTGTTAGGGAGTCTATGGCTTTCCAGTCATGACTGAATGTAAGCACACACCTATCATCCTCTGATAGTCATGTATTCCTTTAATAATTATTTATGCCCAAATAAAACAATATACCACCTATAAAATATCCATACAGAGTACAGTAAAATTAATGTGGGATAAGCACCGCTGCTTCCTGGTGGGTTGAAGGTGAAAATGTAAAACGCCACATTCAATCAGCGCCAAGTGCAATCAGCGCCACGGCATGACTGTTGGTGCAGTTTTACATTTTCACCTGCAACCCACCGGGAAGCTGTGGCTTACAAAAGCCGCTGCTTCGTAAATAAAGCCCAAAGTCTTTGGATTCCAATGCACATAGAGCCTGATTCAGAGTTGAACACTATGCCGATGTTCATGCAGTTGAGCGATTATTGATGGTCTGCGCATGTGTCACAGCCGCATTACATACATGCGGCGAATTAATTGCGATCAAGCTCGCTGTTAGAATTCACTCGGAATTGATTGACAGGAAGAGACCGTTTTGTGGCTAGTTATGTGAAGCTCCGGACAAAACATGGGCGTGTTGGGGCCGTTTCCTGGGCGTGTACTAGTTAGTATTTGCGATTGCGCATGTAAAGAACAAAGCTCCAGCGTCTTGGTTACTGCGCCCATTTTGAGTGACCATAGACTCACTCGAGGAGTCGTTCTTTTCAGGATCTGCGTCCAATGCTGCGTTTGTGTACGCAGTTGCGGGCAGATGCCAGGGCTCCGGTGGGCGTCTCAATACAGATTCCGCCGGCTGATGCATTAACATATTTTAGCAATTGCTAATCGGCAAAATTTTAAATGCGTTTGCCTTCTATATCCCTGTTCTAAACAACTTTATATGTACCTGTTCTGATCAACCTGGAAAGTCTCTGTTCTGATACTTTGTATGATATTTTTTATTGTACGATTTGTTAGGTTAGCATAGTCTCTCTTTTAGTCTCTTTTTAGTCAAATGCACATTTGGAGATAAAAAAGAAATCATAGAATAATTAATTACATTTTATTTAACAAAATGTATGTTTGACTCCATTTGCAGATATTAGCGCAGAACACACTCCTGGCATTCTTTCTGGAAATCAAATATTGTTCAGGAAATAAGCAATATGTAATATTATGAATGGTGTGGCATAATGTGAACTGGGAACACTACAATGTGGCATAATGTTAATTTGGGTCTCTACAATATATCATAATGAGAGCTTGAGGCACAACAATATGGCATTATGGGTATGGGGGTCACTACAATGTGGCATATTGAGTATATCAGCACTTAGTGGCATCATGTGAACTGGAAGCACAGTGAAAATATATTAACTAGGGTCATTACAAATATTGCATAATTGCACCACCAGGGCTGGATTAACGGGAGGAAGGGGGGGGGGGCGACAGGGGCGGTCTTCCCTGGGCTCCCACACCCACCAGGGTTAAAGTGTGCAGAATGGGAGACGGAACCAGTTCCGCCGCCATCGGTCCACCTAACCCCGGCACCGCAGGGAGGCTGTTTGCCAGGCGCCCGTTGAGATTTCGTTACCAGCGGGCGCCCGGCTCCCTCTCCACAATGTCACTGGAGAGTGTCACTGGAAAGTATCACTGGAGAATATAGGTAAGGACCGATGTTGAATGTCAATGGAGAGTAAGGATCGATGTGAGTATCACTGGAGAATATCGGTAAGGACCGATGTTGAATACCACTGGAGATATAACCGCGTGGAGCCTGGAACAGCGGTCTGGTGCAAGAACGACTAGGAGTAGAGAAGTTGTTCAGGCCACTTCCTGTTTCCCAGAGTCCTGCTTTATACTCTAAGGTAGCTTGCTATAGGCAGACAAAGTCAGCTGACTGACAGCAGGAATTCTCTTGGTGGAAAGTCCGGTCAGCTGACAGAAACAATATGGCAGTGCCACCGACGGTGGCCGTGGGCACCTCACAAGGGGAACGCTGGAGTCCTCAACCCCTAGAGAGAATAGACAATGCGGTCACCCGCCACCGTACCTAACTGCGCGGCTGATCAGAGGAAGCCAGCGCCGCAGTAAGTCGCAGCGGATCCCGGATCCTGACAACTGGGACAGGGGCCCCTTCAATATGATGCTATGGAGAACACAAAATTTGAGTTACTTCCCTGCCAGTAGAGTAGGAGGAATAACACAGTTACCTTGCAATTATAAACATACCCAATAATGGACAGCTTGAACCTGGGATTAGAGCACATCATAGCCTGTGAAGTTTCCTTAACTTAAATTGCTAAATTTTTTCGGGATTTCTGTGAAATTCCTAAGTTTGGTCCATCTTAAGGACAATACTTTACAAATTTCTACTGGATCTAGTGCATAGTTCCTAATTTGATATGTATACGCCCCTGATGAAGTCATAATGGATTAAACGCATTGGGTTGTGAACTGATATCAATTATCAGAAAGGAGAAACCTGTATTGTTGAAAATCTGGCCCTTAGGGGTCACAGCAGGTCCTTTGCTATCTTCTACTGTTAAAATCATTGAAGAAATTGTGCAAGCTTTTATATGTACACATTTTTACAGGAAAAAAAAGAAATTCTATATGTCAAGTTGACAAAAACTTTTAATAAAATCATTATTCAAAGATCTAACAGTGGGCCATTGGGCCATTTATTGGGTGCCTTTTTGGTGAGTGGGTCTTTTCTAGAAAAGCATATTTGGAGCCTATGGATTACTAACATCTACGTTGAAGTTGGTCCAGTCTATTAAAGAGGACAAGTGATTGGTTTCGAATGAAATCTTCCTTCAAAGGGATCATATTGGACATTCCATTGGTGTGGATTCTGAATTGTGAAAAAGTCTGAAATTTTTCAATTATTCAGTCAATGTTATAGATACCTTTTGTGATTTGCGCCCTCAATATATATATTTGTGTTGTTTAGAATTTGGTTCCCACTAACAGGGGTTCATTTTTGAGGTGTAGCATATACATCTTAGGGCAAAATAAGGGCATTTTTTTCTGTATACCCAATAATGATATACAGTTTTAATATGACCATTATAATGCTTTGTTGGCACTCTTGGCCCCAAGCAGAGCGATACTGCAGAGCATATGGCCAACATATGTCAGTCATTGAGCTGTGAAAGAACCGATTATTAATGTGTGTTCAAACTAAAGCAGGAGCAGTATACTTAATAGCCTAGCCCCATAGTAAAATTTGAGGGTCGGTCACCATGCTGCTCTTTTGATCATGTGTGCGGGCTAATAGAGCACAGTCAGGTATTGCTAGGGCAGAAGATCAGAGCAGGGTGGCAGGGTGAGGCCCCTCATCTCTGGACCCCACAGTGACCACACCCCTGAACGTAAAAGTTCTTAAGTGGAAGGAGGTTCTGAAAATAATATAGGCTATGTTGATGTTACATAATGCCGTTAGTTATAGTTGATATATATATATATATATATATATATATACTGTTTAAGAGCCTTTTAAACACTGTAGTTGGGATTCTCTCCATTTATTCATCAAATACACTTAAGAATCCATGACACAATACTTTGAACTTAGGGCCTGATTCAGACCCGCTCGCTAGGATGGGTTCGCACGCAGACGTCAGCTGCCAAAGTATGCAAATTCCGCGATCGCTAGCAAGACATTAGCACGCCCTCTATGTCTTGCCGTGCGATCGCGGTATGTATTTAGACGCCCACCAGCCAGTCACAAGACACCCACTTTCCCTTAGTAACACACGTCATTACCAGGAAGATTATTAAACAATCAGTAACATCGAGTAACATCGGACCCATACACAGCACTTGTGGCTGACCATACCCTACCGCAAGCACTGCGAGTGATGCAGTGTGTAATTCAGCCATGTGACGTGTATGCTGACGCTGCATCTTAATTATGTACACCCCTGAAATAGCATTCAGATGCATAGACATTTCTGCGTTCGTACCACCACACCCCCATTTCCATCGACCACCCTTCACCACCCACAAACGGAACGACCTGTCACTCATGCTTGTGGAGCATCTGTGTACAGGGGGTGATCACTTCGCGATCGCATGGACTGGTTCGCGCACTGCGTCTTATACGCATTTGCAAATTGCAAACATCGGCAGGCTACGTGCGAACACAGCCTAGCGAGCGAGTCTGAATCAAGCCCTAAATCCACACAATTTATGTGAAAGTCAGATAACATAACTGCTAATATTAACATGGAATTAATAATTTAACTGTAATATTAACTGTAATTAATAATTTATTTTGAGCTCAAATTTCAAAGAAGGGGACATAACCTAAAGGTGCGTATCCACTAGGCGATTAAAATGAGCGATTGAACAACAACGAATTGTTATTGTTCAATGGTTTAGTAATCGGTCACAAAACGTGCGCGCTCCCGCTGGTCGTTTTCGACATCAATCATCGCCTGAACATGCAGGTCAATCTGCCGTTAACGAGAGATTGTGCATATTCGGGGATGAGGGAGGGTGCCTACACTGAACGATATATATCGTTCAGTGTAGGCACTTACAGGATGAGGAATGACTGTACGATTACAATGTTGTAATCGTACAGTCGTTCCTCTATCAGCAAGTGGATACGCATCTTAACTTATAGTACGCAACATATAGTTTCATATTACTAGTCATTTTAATGAAATTCAAAATATATTTAGTTTCCTGCTTGACAGGCAAACTTAAACAGAGATGGGCTGCTAAATACACAGAGGTAAAGTGAAATGTAATCATGCTTTTCTGCATTGTAGACAAGGCTGACTGTTTAACTTAGTTATTAAAGATGTAAAGTGTTCAATCCCCAACACATTTTTCATATTTCTGTTCCATAGATAAATTTGAACTAGAATGAAGTAGGAACCAATTTCTCCCTAGGTATTCTCCTTAAGGTCTCTTGGCTAATGATAGCTATCTCTGGGTTCACCGGGCAAAGCTTTTATCGGGTCTCTCTGGCAAAGACTTTTCTCGATGCCTATTTGACAACTCACCTGCCCCAACAACACATTTTTGTTTGTAAGTGCACTAATACAATCTTATTGCAGTGATAGGAAACATTTGATAACACAGCCTTATAACAAACGGACCCGTAAGTATCCAGTACAGTGACAAATCCATGTACATTTCCAGAATTTGCAGACAAATTAAAAACCTAATTAATACACACTTACAGATGACGGCAACAACGAACGACAGCGGGGGGGGAGGGGGGGTATAGCGGGGCCTTTCGGCAGCATGGCATCATTAACGATATCCCCAGACTTAGCTGCATGTTAAGCCGACTGGGGATATCGTTATTGTCCTGCAGAAGCGGACCATACACATTAGACGATATGAACGATAGATGGTTGAACAATATTGTTCACTTTTATCGTCTACTGCAAATGGTCTCCAACGTTAATTGGGGTGTGAGCTACTATAGAAAAATTGTAGAAAAAAAATTCTGGCTAATAACTGAACAATTGAAGGTAATTTACTGAAAATTAGAAAAATGTTTCATAGAAAATAAAAATGCATTTAATTATTACAGTGATATTGTTGTAGTGGGTAAATAAAATTTAAGCACAGGCACATTTCACTGTTAATTACTGGTTTCAAGGAGGTACGTGCAGTAGAGAAGCAAAAGATATAGGCAGTACTGCAGTGTGATTTTCCGGTAGGGCTGGGAAGAATCATTTGCTCCGCCGTAGCGTAGACGCCGTGAGTGCAACCACGGGGAAGCAGGTCAGGTGATTGCTGTAGGGGTTGCAGCAATCACCTGACATGCTTCCCTGTGGCTCCACCCATGGCATCAATGTCACGGGGGAGCACACATCAGAGGTCACTTACGTCTAGTTGACTCAGCTGTACTGCCGCTAGGTGAGCTACCAAAATTAAGGCCGCGAGCTACCAGTAGCTCATGAGCTACAGGTTGGAGTCCACTGGTCTAGTGTGTACGCGGCATAAGTATGACAGAAGGGACTGGATTTGGATCACTAGTAAGCAAAGATTTTGTCACAGGGTACATCAGGTCGTATTATACATGTATTTTATATGCTAATTTCAAAAATGGTCTTAGAATCTTTCTATCTCCCATAGTTTTAAAGTTACATCCCCTTCATATACAAGCGTGGTTAATAAATAAGGTAACAAGACCTCTCATTGCATAAATTTATACAACTTGTACATATATGTAAAATCAACAGTATGACCTTAGTACAAATTATTTTTCCACATGGCCTCTACACTTGTCTAAGCATTTGTTCCAACAGTACACCAAGGCATCTATCCCGGCATACAAGAAATCAGTGTCAAGCACCTGAAGCCAGAACATGAATGCTTGCTGAAGTTCACCATCAGTTTCAAATCACCTTCCACGCTGGTGCTTCTTCAATGGTCCAAAGAAATGGTTAAGAAGGGTTCAGACTAATAAAGAGTTGATTATAAACAGAGGATTGGTGTTATTTGTCGATTCTTCTAAAGTTAGCTTGAAAGCTGTGCTTCTCCACAATGGAAATAAGTTTCCATCAGTACCACTAGCTCATGATTCTGATATGAGGATAAGAATAAACAGCGCTCTGGATCTCTTGTCAGGAAGCCTGTTGTGATAACCCTAGCAGCTCCACCACAATAGAGGTATCCCACCTCTACATAGACATAAATCAGAAATACATTGGTGCTGCGCTCTGGGTTATGCTATCTGGGTGGTGTGTGGCGAAGTTCCTAAAAGTTCCTTAATGCCAATCTATAGGTAAAATGTTCTTTAGCAACCGAACAACCACTAATGTCTCAAAAAAGTTCTTATCCCTACTCGGGAGATGTCTATAATTATGTCCACAATGTTTGATCAGATCTCATGGGAACCCATCCTACAGATTTTAGCAAGACATTTATTTTGAGACTATACTATATAAGAACACACATCACACAGATTATTA
The DNA here is from genome assembly GCA_031769625.1 of Taudactylus pleione. Classification (NCBI taxonomy): domain Eukaryota; kingdom Metazoa; phylum Chordata; class Amphibia; order Anura; family Myobatrachidae; genus Taudactylus; species Taudactylus pleione. The sequence continues at coordinate 7,283,210 of JAUIMM010000201.1, forward strand.
AGACATTCTTCCAAGACGCCTCATGTTGGATTGTCATGAGATCTGATCAAACATTGTGGACATAATTATAGACATCTCCCGATTAGCATAACCCAGAGCGCAGCACCAATGTATTCATGATTCTGATATGAAAGAAACAAATGAGAGTATGAAACTCCTGCTGGATAAAATCAAGTATGAATAATACAAATGGAATGTCTGTGGTGACTTAAAAAGTCATTGCTCTTTTGCTTGGACTAAAACTTGGTTTCATAAAGTACTGTTATTTTTGTTGTGAGTGAGACAGCAGAGACCAGATAAATAATTATCCTCAGAAGCAGTGGCCAAAGCGAACATCACTAACCCCAGGAAAGAATGATGTTGTCAGTACACCACTTGTTGATCCGGAAATAGTATATCTACCTCAACTCCATATAAAGCTTGGTCTAATGAATTATTAAAGCAATGGTTCAAAGTGGACTTGGATTTACATACTTAAAAAAAAAGCCAGAGGATCAGTGATACAAAGATCAAAGAGGGGATCGTTATAGGACCTCAAATAAGAGAACTGATTAAAAATTAGAACTTCTATGGTCATTTGAATCAGGCTGATAAAGCTACCTGGGAGTCTTTCAAATGTATTTTCCTTAACTTTTTAGGGAAACATAAAGCAGACAACTACTGAGAAATAGTGGATAATCTTTTAAAATCTCACAAGACCATGGGAGGTAACATGTTTCTGAAAACATATCTTCCCAGCAAATCTTAGAGCAGTCAGTGATGAATATGGCGAACAGTTCCACCAGGATATTTCCATAATGGAAAAGCAGTATCAGGGAAAGTGGATAAGTGGAGTATCCAAGTATGCTTGCTGACTATTGTTGGGATGTTCCAGAGACAAAATACAGCAGAAATTCCTATACTTCTACATTTTAAGGGGCCTATTCATCAAAACATAATTATCACTTGTGATAATTATAGTTTGAACTCGCTGCGAGTTCAAACACAGTTTAGGGGGCATTCATCATGCCTCATGCCTGAAACTATCACTTCCGATAAGCTGCTGTTTCTACAAAGACAGTTTTTCGTAAGTGACAGACTTTTTTGCCGCTCCTCTTCAGTTTTCACTGCCAGGCTGTAAAGCGAGTCTAAACTGGAGCAGGTGAAGAGAACCTGCCTCCCTCCCCTCACCTATGTGCCCGCACACCCACTCGCCCGAAAACACCTGCCCACCCAAGCACTCCTGCACGAGCACACCTGCCCAGCAAAGCCCGCCCGCAAAGCTGCTGCTGCAGCCGCCTCTGTACGCCCCTGCCCCAGCGGCTATAGTGGAGCGGGGATGATGGACGGAGCCCCGGCAGTGAACACAGTCATGCAGCCTGCGGGGGCGCCCTCAGGCATAATACAGTGGAGCATCGAGCAGCAGCTAGGAGGACCACCCACCCTCATCCTCTGCTAAGCTTCTTTCGCTGCCGGAGACTGTGCCCCAACCCCCTACTCTCTCACCTGCAGCAGCATGTTGGTCCTCTGCCCTCTCCTAGCCCAGGGTCACAGGAAAATTGCTCTAGGAGCCGGGAGGGAGCATCAGGCAGGTATGAGCATGATGCGCCATACCACGTGGGCGCGTCCGGCGACGCGGGGTCCGGTCCTTGTCAGCGGCTTTGTGGGAGGAGGGGCACTCTGCCCCAAACCTCCCACAGTCTCCCCCTCTTTTCCTTTTGTGGTCCCCACAAAGACCGGGTGGCACGACCATTCGAAATTGGGGTCTGCGAACCGTGGTGGCTGCACTCCCAGGGTGGACCTCCGGACTGGAGCCTCGGGTGACGGAATGGCTGGCTCGGCCGGTGGTGGGATGTCCTAGGGTCCGGCCTGCGGTGTTCACGTCGCCAGTGCTTCCAGTAGGGGTGGTTAGGCACTGGCCGGTTCCTCTGCGACGACAGAGGGGTTGGATGCCTGGGCAGGAGGTCCCTTCACTCTCCTGTCCGCCCTCTTCGTTCAAGAAATGCACGCTGCCTCTCATGCCAATTGATTACTTCCTCACACTTCCGCCTCCAAGATTTTGCTCGCGCTGCTCCCCACCTTTGGAACTCTTTCCCGCTTCTCATCTCCCATCAGACTCTCCACCTCTCTTCAATCCTTCAAACGGCTCTCAAGACCCACTATTTCATCAAATCCTTCCAGCTCTCATCTTAACTTGCTGCTCCTTCCTCTCTGCCTACCCCATCTGTGTCACCCGTTTGTCTGTCCCTCCCCCTTAGAATGTAAGCTCCTATGAGCAGGGCCCTCTACCCTCTTGTGCTTCTCCTTACTCTACCTTCATCTACTTCTTACTCTCTACCAGGTCACCTAACACTTGGTTGCTTTGCATAATAGCTTATCTGGGTGTTATGGATCTTAAGATCTTAATTTTCACCTACTTTTGTAGAAATTAAGTGATGATGAATAGATGAATAGATCCCTAGGAGTGAGTTAATCATTTACTATGTATGTATTGTTAATAAACATAATATTGTAAACTTTAATTGGGTGTCACCAAAATCCTTACGTGATAGAGGCATTCTAATACAATGTTTGAATTCAGCACATAAAATACTATTAGATTCACCCATATTCACTCTTGTGACAAAAAGTAAGAAACATTACGGTGTAATCATTCAAGGCACTGTACCTCACCTAAAGTCAGGTGCAAAGAAACATTTACTGACATAACCCAAACAAAAAAGTAGCATGGGTAATTATTATATTTCTATGTAATTTCATGTTATTTCAGGTAATTTACCATGGATAGCCTTTATCCTGTTTGTGGTGATTGCTATGGTACTTTATCATAAGGGAAACTTCTTCTCACGTACCATTCTCTCCAGTAGAAGTTACCTTGGGTTTGGTAAACACCATTGCATTGGTTGACAGCACTGCCCCAAACCTCTGACAGCAGGAACCATAGCCAGCTAGCAATTGGATTTTAGTCAATAGCCAATAGTTCTGCACTACTGTATATTATGTTATATTCTATATATATGCATTTTCACAAAGACAAAATTCAATTGGGCTCATCCAAGCCATCTATCCATATGACAAAACCAACAATCCCTGCCAACCTAGGACATTAGTGGAACATAAAATTTTTACTTGAGACAAAACACCTGACAAAAGATTTAATCAACAACTTCTCAGTGTGAGCTACTTTATGCGGGGACTGTGTGGACGTGGGTATATGAATTGTCATACTATACAATTTCTGTGTAACAGTTGGATATTTTTATCTTTATTTGTTATATTGGAGATTATTCATACATGGTTTGTTACTCCCATTAACATATCATGTGCAGTGCACAATTGTGAATAGGATGGGCCAGTCTGTTGTATAGGAATAAAATATCTTGCCAAGTAGGACGTCCTCCCTAATTCCTTGCAGCATACCTCATCCCTACTGTGCTATTTGCTGAACTTGGTATGTGCCAGCCAGTCAGCTCTGTGTTCATTTTTACAAAGCCGGGGAATTCACAGTCTAATCCCCAGGCAAACAGCCTTCAGCTCAGGTCACCGACAGCAGAAATATTTCCAAGATGTATAATCTGAGTGTGGGCTGGATGCATAGTAAGGTCAGACGGGGGATGTTAAACAAGATCAGAGAACAATCTAGCAGCAAAAAAACAAATAAAATTATAATAAGGTAAAATCAGTGAACAATAATATAGTCACTCTCGGAGCAGCTCAGGTCTTTCATTTTGTTTGTACACCTTTCCCTTTGGTTGAATTTCAGCAACCTGCAGGGTGTTCTTTCAGTAAATAAAGCAAACCAGGCTTACTGCTCTAGGCTGATTTCCAAGCCTTCTAAAATTCGCTACGGGATCCAAAAATTCTAAACTATCCTCCCACACCTCAAAATGTAAAAAATAAATAAATAAAATAGTGGAAGAATATTACACCTTTGTTTGCTAAGCAATTACAGATACAACACAGTACGATCATTTGTCTCCCTCATCTACGGTTTTCACTTACTGGACAGACAAACCAGTTTCACCACTGAGTGATTTGTTTTTAAGGAAAACAATTTACTGCACTGATACATTTAAATGTCATTTACAACATTAATATTATTATTTATTAACAGTTACTTATATGACACACCCATATTCTACAGCTCTTTATAGAGAATATGTAGTCAGTCCCTGCCCCGTGGAGCTTACAGTCTAAATTCTCTAACACTGGTTAAGTTTTTTTTGTCAGAGTTGAATTAACATACGAGTATATTTTTGGATTGTGGGAGGCAACCTCCGCAAACACAGGGAGAACATACAAACTCCACCGGTAGAGCCTAACCACTATGCCAACCGTGCTGCCAAATAAATGATGCTCATTGCATCACTCCCCTAGTCACAAACAGGCTTCAATTTATTTAGAAGTCTGTAAATGTATTTAAGCTATTTTCCTACTATTAAAATTGACTTCTTGTGCTATGTAAAGGCAACTTTAATTTCAATATACTGTAAAAATATTGATATGCTGTCAGTCTGTTTAATGCTCCCAAAGGGAGCAAAAGGGTTCCAGGCAGCCGCGGTCCAGCTGGCCTGGGGTCGCGCCACGACCCCCTCCCCGCGGCTGCCGCTGCATGTGTACGGGCGATCGGCTGTGCAGCACACCCGACGCGATATGTCTGTGAACAACGTCGTTGTCAGACATATCTCTGGTACACACTGGCTGACAGGCACCAGATAGCCGATCAAATGATCGGCCAATATATCGGTCAGTGTGTACCCAGCTTAAGAAATGCAATTGATAGAGATGTTATAGAGAGGTTTTTAGCTTAATGATTGCTCTGTGAGATATTGCTATAGTGAAACCATTGCAGTACCGTAATAAAGCAATCAAAAAGCACAGCCATAACAATAAAACCACCTGCCTAATATTGTATACAGTGCCGGCTCGAGGCAAGTTCGACCAGTGCGGTCGAACGGGGGCGCCACCCTATAGAGGGCGCACCCCTCCCAGCCATTCCCAATTTCAGCGGAACAGTCCCGTTGGGCACCTCCACCGCCGCCGCAGCTGTGCCGGCCCCAGAGAAGAATGGATGCCGCGCGCATAGCTGGGGGCAGTCCAGCTACTGACGTAATGCTGGGCTCCCCCGCAGCCTGGCGTTAAATGGGAGACTCGCCGATGCATGGACTCCACAAGACCTCTAAAGGTGTCCTGTAGTATCTGGCACCAAGATGTTAGCAGCAGATCTTTTAAGTCCTGTAAGTTGCGAGGTGGGACCTCTATGGCTCGGACTTGGTTTTCCATCATATCCCACAGATGTTCGATCAGATTGAGATTGGAGGCCAATTCAACACCTTAAACTTTGTTATGTTTCCCAAACCATTCCTGAGCAACCTTTGCAGTGTGTAAGGGAGCATTATGCTGCTGAAAGAGACTACAGTCGGGAAGCCGACGGTCGGCATTTCGACTACATACCCTCCATACGGTACATAGCTAGTATCCTGGTCTTTTAGTTTTGTATTTGGTTTGAGTTAGGAACTTAACACTTTATTTAATATATATATATATATATATATATATATATATACAGTCAGGTGCGATAAATATTGGGACAATGACAGAATTTTCATATTTTGGCCCCTATTCACCACGACAATGGCTTTGAAATGAAACAAATACGATGTGCTTTAACTGCAGACCTTCAGATTTCATTTGAGGGTAATTACATCCAAATCAGGTGAACGGTGTAGCAATTACAACGGTTTCTATATGTGCCTCCCACTTTTTAAGGGGCCAAAAGTAATGGGACAAACTAAACAATCCTAAATCTAACTTTCACTTTTTAATACTTTGTTGCAAATCCTTTGCAGGCAATTACAGCCTGAAGTCTGGAACGCATAGACATCACCAGACACTGGGTTTCATCCCTGGTGATGCTCTGCCAGGCCTCTACTGCAAATGTCTTCAGTTCCTGCTTGATCTTGGGGCATTTTCCCTTCAGTTTTGTCTTCATCAAGTGAAATGCATGCTCAATCGGATTCAGGTCAGGGGATTGACTTGGCCATTGCATAACATTCCACTTTTTAGCCTTAAAAAACTCTTTGGTTGCTTTTGCAGTATGCTTCGGGTGATTGTCCATCTGCACTGTGAAGCGCCGTCCAATGATTTCTGAAGCATTTGACTGAATATGAGCATATAATATTGCCCGAAACACTTCAGAATTAATTCTGCTGCTTTTGTCAGCAGTCACATCATCAATAAATACAAGGGAACCAGTTCCATTGGCAGCCGTACATGCCCACGCCATGACACTACCACCACCATGCTTCACTGATGAGGTGGTATGTTTTGGATCATGAGCAGTTCCTTTCCTTCTCCATACTCTTCTCTTCCCATCACTCTGGTACAAGTTGATCTTTGTCTCATCTGTCCATAGGATGTTGTTCCAGAACTGTAATGGCTTTTTTAGATGTTGTTTGGCAAACTCTAATCTGGTCTTCCTGTTTTAGTGGCTCACCAATGGTTTACATCTTGTGGTGAACCCTCTATATTCACTCTTGTGAAGTCTTCTCTTGAATGTTGACTTTGACACATATACAACTACCTCCTGGAGAGTGTTCTTGATTTGGCCAACTGTTGTGAAGGGGTTTTTCGTCACTAGGGAAATAATTCTTCTGTCATCCACCACAGTTGTTTTCCGTGGTCTTCCGGGTCTTTGGGTGTTGCTGAGCTCTCCGGTGCGTTCTTTCTTTTTAAGAATGTTCCAAACTAATGTTTTTGCTATCTCTCTGATGGGTTTGTTTTGATTTTTCAGCCGAATGATGGCTTGCTTCACTGATAGTGGCAGCTCTTTGGATCTCATATTGAGAGTCGACAGCAACTGATTCCAAATGCAAATGTCACACCTAGAATCAACTCCAGACCTTTTATCTGCTTAATTGATAATGAAATAAATAAATGGAATAGCCCACACCTGTCCATGAAATAGCTTTTGAGTTGATAGTCCCATTACCTTAAAAAGTGGGAGGCACATATAGAAACCGTTGTAATTCCTACACCGTTCACCTAATTTGGATGTAATTACCCTCAAATTAAATCTGAAAGTCTGCAGTTAAAGCACATCTTGTTTGTTTCATTTCAAAGCCATTGTGGTGGTGAATAGAGGCCAAAATATGAAAATTCTGTCAATGTCCCAATATTTATGTACCTGACTGTGTATATATATATATATATATATATATATATATATATTGCTGTAATTATTCCAGCCCATGGTGCTCTCCAGATAATAGATTTTGAACTATGTAAACGTAAGTACTAAAGGAACCATACTATCTATAATTAGGGCAATCAATTCACCCAGTTAGGATAATAATTTTCACTTTTTGTCCTTTTAGATATATACATACATCTTGATTACATCACGTCAGATACAGAGATTTAAATTCCCAACTCTGCAGATATGTCCTGTGCATTAAGTGATAGAACAGGAACTTTGATCAGCAGATACATACAATGTAATTTCTGGTTGTAGCATCTATGATACACAAAGATGAATGAAGCAGAGAAGCAGAGGTTATTTATCAGAATCAGTATACGTGTGTGTACAGAATATTGTTATTATGTTTTCTCTCTCCGGTGCAGAATGAGTTTTGAGTAAAACTACTGTTATTTGTGTCATTCTTCCACAACACTAATCAGCATAGAAAGTAGTGTTATTTTACACTGTTCTTGCATAGCAGTAATAATACTTAATTTTACTTACATCTTTTCCAAGGACTCTTAGTTCAAACTGTGTCTCTTTGAAATGTATCTTTGTAATTCTAGGCCTATAAAATAATCAAATTTAATAATAAGTTGTTACGGAAATAAGAGCAGCAACAACAATAATACATGTAAAACCAAATAAAATCTAAAATCATATTATTTGGTTCTGGCTCCAAGACACATTCTGTACTTTGACCTCAATCATTTAAAAAGATGCTTTGAGAACACACGTGTTTAATTGAATTGTTGGCAAGCAACTCCTGAGGTACTTTGCTGGTTTGTGTCTAGAATTCTTGGAGTAGGGTTGAGCAACAGGCACTGCCAGCAGCAAGTTACATAACTAATGATCTTGATGTTGAAATTCTGCTGCTATCTCCCTGTGCAAATAGCTACATTCCATTCTTCATGTAAATGTTCAAGGCACGTAGTATAAACAATGAGACAAATAGTGCAGATACAGTATGTATAAAGTAAACCTTCAGCTGCTTTATTAACCTTTGTACACAAATTATAGTTTTGTGCACCCGCTGACAAGAGTAATGTGCTTGCAAAAATGGGGCCTCTTAATGTATTTGCAAAGCACAAGCAGTTAATATGTACCTATTGCCTACAATCGATGAAGGTAGTCATTTTGTAGCCTGAACCAGCATCCGTGAGAATGCAGCCTATCAACTCTGTCTTAACAAGTTAGCAGTGAACTGAAAGGCTGAATATTAGTCCACTACACAAAATGGCTGCCTTCATTGTATTTAGGTGACAAGTACACTGCAATAAAACTATTAAAATCATGCACCTTTCAATTACTATAAACTTACCAGAAGTATTTCCCCACATGTTTTTTATTTTTGTATACAACCAGCCCAACAGGGGTGAGGCCTAAAAAATATTCAGAGCTGTTTTCTCCCTGGAAGAAAGAATAACGTGGTTAATTCAATGACTGCTCATTAAAAGCCAAAAGATGACAGCAACACAAAGTTGGTCAGAAAAAGTTGGTCGGAAAATGGGCATATGTGCTTCCGCATTGCGGGCAGGAAGAAGATTAACATACTTGCCCGAATGCATCTGGCGGTGTGTCAGACCCCTATCCATATTCATGTCATCATCACCAGCGCGCACTTTTACCAGCCTATATTAGGTGCAAATGATCCGCCTGGAAACAGGCATATTCAGGCCTACATCTAGTTCTACATAGTCCACAGTACCACAAATACATCCTCATTGACCTTTGTCTATGAGAGAGTGCCCTGTTACAGCCCACTAACGCCTCTTCAGTCATAAGTGTACATGCAATTGAAATGTGTATGAATCTGTATAGGTCATACTTGTTCGCCAACAGTTCAATAACAGCTGTTGTTTGAAAACGTGCACGATATGCTCCGCAAACAGGGCGTACGGTCAACTCAACATTAGGATCAAATTCTCTCAAATACAATATAGAAATATGCATCCAGTGGCACCTCAGCTCTACTTCAGTCTGAGACAGCCATGCCCCAGAAGTTCCAGATTACCCACACGACAAGTGATAGTGCCTGAAACTGGTAAGGGAGCTTAGTTACTCCTGTGAAACAGATTTCATCAGAAATATTGCATCAGGATTATTGCTGGTCAGTGTCACATATTCTTGTTCTGAGGGAATATCACCATTCAGTACTTATTAATCAGTAATTATTAAGATCAGGTGGGTCCCAGTGATAATATCAAGGCTACCATTGGCATGTGCATCTGGGAATCAATGATCATTGCCGCTCCAGACAAACAGATGCACCATTATCGGTAAACACCACGCTAAGCTGAACTGCCAGTACACTGATTGTGGTACACACAGTACAATAAAAATGCACAATATGAACGATAACGATATCGGCCATATTGTTATCGTTCAGATCGTTAATTTTTTAATGCCCAACGACCAGCGATGAGCGGGCACGTATGGCATGCAGGCCACCCTGGTCGATATCGACCAGGTTACATAGGGACCCGCGATTGTTGATCATGGGTCGCAAACCCGACATTGGTGGTGTGCTGGATGAACAATAACGATCATCCAGCATACCGGGAAGGTGCAGGATGATCAGTCAGCGATATCGTTATCGCTGACTGATCGTACCGTGTGTACGCACCATAAGATTGCCACTCGGTAAGCAAACGCTAATTGTATTAGTAATGATCAGCGGCGCTACCACTGATTTATGTTCTCAGCTGAGAAAATGGGGCTAGTGTTATCCACACAATGTGCTAGATCCTGTGTATGAGATATTATGTTCACAGCTGCAGTCTCTAATTAACATACATCAATTATTTGCATGTTAATTTACGCTGACTTAACTTTATTATAAAGACAGCTAATTACTTTTATTGTTACTGAACTTCTACATGGAGTCTTCCGGGAGATTTTTGGGACAGAGCAACTGAACTTGTTCAATTATTAGTATAATTAGCTCTTATTGGTGATCCAAAAGGTTTTTATATTCTGGGAATACATTGGAATTCTCAATTAATAATAATAATATAGAAATATAGAAATATATATAACGTGCGGCTCACACCCCTGCCATGATCGGCGCTCAGCTCCGATCGGGCAGTGCTTACTTTATTTAAAGCTGGCAACGCTGGTCTCTGAAGCAATCATAAGCCAGCGTTCCCAGTGATGTAGCGTGCGGGTGACATAATGACGTCACGTCTGGATCTAATTAGATCCAGTCAGCGGGAGCGTGTACGCGGGACGGTAGGAGTGGAAGACAGCGTGGAATGGAGCATTGCCCAGCGGCCATCGTGAAGAAAGGTAAGTACTGCACATGTGAGTGGGGCTTGTTCTATACTGGGAGGGGGCACAGCATAAAGGGCTCTGCATAAGGGGCATTACTGGGGGCTCTGCATAAGGGGCATTACTGGGGGCTCTGCAAGAGGGGCACTACTAAGGACATTACTGGGGGCTCTGCATTAGGCGCATTACTGGGGGCACAACATAAGGGGCATTACCGTGGACACTGCATAAGGGGCATTACTAGGGACATTACTGGGGGCTCTGCATAAGGGGCACTAGTAGGGGCATTACTGGGGGTACTACCAGGGGCATTACTGGGGGCACAACATAAGGGGCATTACTGGGGTACTGCATAAGGTGCACTACTAGGGAAATTACTGGGGGCTCTACATAAGGGGCATTACTGGGGGCTTTGCATAAGGGGCATTACTGGGGGCACTACTAGCGACATTAGTGGGGGCTCGGCATTAGGGGCATTACTTGGGGCATTACTGGGGGCTCTGCATAAGGGGCACTACTAGGGGCATTACTGGGGGCACTACATAAGGGGCACTACTAGGGACATTACTATGGCACTGCATAATGGGCACTACTAGGGCAAAAGAAAATACATAAGTGCATATTTTTTACAGCGCCGTAACAGTGCGGTAATGTGCCCTGTGCCGGCTCTGCCCCTAAACCAGTGACATCATGATGACCGCTGGCTCTGGGAAGTAGAGCACTGCCCGTTGACGCCCCAGGCAGTTCTACAGGCTGCTGGATGCTCCAGGTGGCGTTGCAGTAGTGCTAATGGCTGCAGGCTGCTGTTCTTTTGCACCCTTCAAGCCACATGCAGGTATTGTGGGGTAGAGACAGTGCGGCACACAGGTCCCTACGCAACGGCACAGTTTGCACACCCCAAGTTACGGCCCTGCTCTTTTTACACTACTCTTTGCCTAGCCCTATGGAAACAACCCTTTTCCCAGTTTGGTGAAGCATTTGCATCCTCTACTTTAAAGATAGCTGACTGTGAGTTGTGCCAGTACCCCCTTCTATTTTGTAGTCCCTCTCTCATTTTGTTAACAGTGAGTGCTGGGATTCATAGGAGCTAAAGAGACAGGATACGGTCATAATCCTGACAGTCGGGATGCCGGTTCTTAGAATGCCGGAGCTGGAATCCCAACGGTAAGTACTAGGCTTAGGGGGAGAGCTAGGGATTAGGGTTAGGCACTAGGGGGAGGATTAGGCACTTAGGAGTGAGAGTTACATTTAGGGTGCGGGGGAGGGTAGGTTAGGTTTAGGCACCGGGGAGGGAGGGTTAGGGAGATGGGGAAAGTTAGGATACTGACCGACAGCTGTTGGTATCCTAACCCTGTCAGGTTGCGATGTCGGGATCCCGAGCGCCGGCATCCCGTACCCAACCCAAAGAGACATCCTTGTTTTCAAAGATGTGTATACACCCTAAATTACAGAGGAGGGCATACATAAAAGACTAAAAAAATTGTATAAATGGGAGTTACACACATATTACTCTTTAATTAGTCTGTGTAAGTATATCTTCTTTACAACATATCTGTGTTTATAGCTAACATTGTGTAGCTGTTTTGTGTCCCTGTATTACAATACATACTAGATGGTGTAAAGCAACATGCACAGCAGCAAGCTGGATTCTCCTCTGTATTATTTGTAGCTTTCGGTGAAAGTGTTATATGCATATACTGTACATGGTCAGTGTGAGGAACACTGTTAAACATTGTAATGATGAAGGGACTGCAATTGGCAATATAAAGAGAGAAAGTGGTCATTTAAAACAAATGTATGTAGTATATTGTAAGTTTGTAATCCATATTATGGGAAGCAACCCGAATAGATCCCATAAGAGTACAATCTTTATCACATTACTGATGGGGAACCTTTAACATATTTTGCATGGTTTTAAATATAGCCACATTATAAATGTAATAATAATTTCCTTTTCAGAAATTCAGCCAATAAAAGCTTTTCACAGTTCATTTCGTTTTCTAAGTGAATGTAAATAATATATAGTATTATTCATATCCTGTTCATTGAAGAATAAAATAAATATGCTTTCACATTATGAATGCCTGAAGATTATGCTTTCAATAAAACGCTGTCTATGGAAAGCTGGATTAATTTAACAAGCAATAATACTGGTAATGTAACAAAATCCCTGAGATTAGAGTACTGAAATGGAAACATTTACATTAGTGAAACCTTTATGTCTGCAGCTGAATGGAAGGGTTACATTTAATGTATCTGGTGTGGTACAGTTACTAAGGACACATTATTGTCAATTAATAGTTTACACAGATAGTCAGCATGCTAATATGAGACCAAGTGTAAAAGTCAACAAAACCAGTCTATTAGGGAAGTTATTTATTTTACCGGAATAAAGTAGGAGATCTTATTTTTAAAGGAAACACCAAGACCATGAGTAACACAAATCATTGATGTACAATCATGTACCATTTTAATATAAATCAATTAGACAGCAGGATAAAGCTGGGATGTGTGCACAAAGGCGACCATCCATTGGACATCGGCCGCACCATCAGACATTTGAGCAATCCTACAGTAAGCTTGCTCAGAATGTCTGTTGAAACATGGCCGCTGGTGCCAGTGGAACTGTGGCCCTTATTCAGAGCCACTCGCTAGCGGCAGTACGCTCGTTCCGAGCGATGTTCGCACATCTGCGCATGCGTACGGATCGTTATACGCATGCGCGAACCAGTCAGTGTAGCCGAAATTCATGTGCTCGCAATATAGCGAATGCCTGCTATTTTGAGTGACAGAATGAGGCGTATGTGGGTGGTAACAGGGGAAGGTGCTTGAAAATGGGGAGTGGAGATCCGAACGCAGGCATGCTTAAAGGTCAAAACGGGCGTTTTAAGGGTGTGCATAATTAATACAGCAGCGTCATTGACCACGTCACTGGGTTATTTTATAGCCAGAACTGCTCGCAAGATTGTGGTAGCAAAAACCAACCACAAGAATAGCGAGCAGTTCATACGCTGGTCGATGTACTCGATTAATCTAATAAATAGCGGACATGACGTATGGTGCGTGCGGCCAGGGGGCGTTTATAACAAATAAACGAGCGTATGTTTTGCTCGCTCATTCAGACTTAGAGGTGTGAACAGACTGCAATTTGCGAACTGATCATTTGAATAGCCACCCCTTGTTTTTGAACGAACGACCGCAAATAGCGAACGGCTCTGAATCAGGCCCTGTGTCTCCTGATGCAGTCCCTGATACTGGTAGCACCCCAAGAGACCCACCGCCATTAGCCACCCCCAGTCAAAGCTCCTGCATACACACTTATGCAATTTTCAGGCCAATCAGTCGATATCGGGATAACTGCATAGGTGCGTTCCCTGCTTAACTCATAGCAACCAATCAGATATTTGCTTTTATTTTTTAAACTGTACAATAAATATGACAGAATTGTATTGGTTGCTATGAGTTCTTATTGGAGAATGCAGCTGGACCCAGTAGAGGGTCCACTATCTAGTGCTTGTCATATTATGTTGAAATTAGTCACTTAGAACTGACAATGTTTCTTTTTTGGTCCTGAGCTGCTTTCAGTTTGTTTGTAAGATCAGCAAAGGTCCTGCTGAATGCAATGACTAATATAGACTACAAATGAGGGCTGATGCAGAAATGGATGTAGATCAGGAATACATTGCTTAAAATCATGAACACAAAAAATGCATTGATTTGCTCATATACAGAGCAACACACCTAGCGAAATGTGCCAAGAACTGCGTGTGCCTGATTTGCTACTAGCCATCATGATCAGCGAGCACTTCTACCTGCCCTATACTAGGTGCAAAATATGTGCCTCCCAAAAGGATTACATTTGTAGCCCACATATCACACTCTCACTGAACTTTGCCTATGTAGAATGCTCTGTCACAGTTCCGAATCGTCCGCTCCTTTTATGAGGACGCGCAATGTAAATTCTCTCAACATTTGCTCCGCAGACAGGCGTATATTTAACTTTGCATCAGCCCAATAATATCTATAATTAAACAGCTAAATTGTGAGAATATATAATAAGTAACAGAAATAAATAGAAATGAGAATAATCTGTTCTAGAATATAAATCCTCATATCGCTATTGCTTTTTTTATTCTCTTTTTAAAGATAGCTGTTCCATCAGAAATACATCATTGTTCTAATTTTTCTGATCAAATTACTGTTTTTTTATATTTTGCATAAACACTGAATAGTAATTATGATACCATTATTAATCAAACAAAAAGACACAAGTGTCTGATGTGCAGGCACACAATAGTTTTGCAGCAAAGAAACATTAATTGAGACAACCACATCGAGCAAACTCCTCCCCAGATAGTGCTCCGGTCGGGATAGAACCCATGGACCCAGCGCTGCTAATTCTAATGCTAGCAATTCTTCCACCCAAAGTACTGTATTTCTTCATGAATACTGTGAGGCAAACACAAGATAAATTTACATCTGCCGCACATTTGATACTTAAGGCCCCTATACATCAGCGATGGATTGGGCTAATTCCCAATCACCTGGCGCCGGAGTCTGGGATTCTGGGAAATACAACATATTGGACTTCCTTCATTTGCCAATCTGAATCGAAATATGATCTTGATCAGCAAATCTGGGACTTTTAACATAAAGAATTTCACCGATTCCCCAATGGATCGGTGATCATCGTTGGCCACCGAGCGGCATTTCCAACCGTTGGTTCCTGTCAGGTAGGGGAATCGGTAAAACGACCACATGATGTATGGATCCCTATAGATGTATTGATATAATTTGAACAGGAGCCATTCAGATTATAGACCGCAGCAGTATCTATTTAGGTAATAAGACTTTTGGTATACATGGAAAATACATCAGGGCATGTACTAAACCTGGAGAACAGGGAAAGATGCTGCAACAAACAGTCAGATCTTTCCTTTCCTTTCTGAGAATCGATTATTAGCAACCTAATTTTGTCCTTCACACAAAAATTTCAGCAATTATGTCTATAAGAACTATTTTCTCTTTGCATCTTTCTAAATGTTGGCTGAGCAACATATTTAGAAGTTGCAGCCTCCTGCGGCTGAACAGTTGGGAAGTTGTCAGAGTATTATCTATTGCTATCTGTCTTAATCTTGTGAGATAATTTATACAGTGAATAAAAAAAGGGAGAAAATGCTTTTTAGATCCACCCATATATTTCAATTCATAGCCAACACAGAACTGAAGATACAGGAGAGTATAATGTTTAAACCACAATATCTAGCACCTCTCTGTGGGGTCTATTTACTAAGCAGTGTTAGGAGACAGAGTGAAAAGTGATAAGATGCCAGGGAATCAGCTCCCAACTGTCATTTTTCAAAACACAGCCTGTGAGATGACAGTTGGGAGCTGATTGGCTGGCACCTTATCACTTTTCACTCTGTCTCCTAACACTGCTTAGTAAATAGACCCATGTGACTTATCTAAGGGCCTTTACAACATAACCACACATGTGACTACAAAATACAATAGTGAACAGCCACCAACAATATAAAATATATTGTTTGTACAGTATCATGTTTACACTTTTCACTTACGTAGACTGGATGAAGGTCAACTCCATACATTTCAAGGGATTTGGCAACTCCCAAATAATTTGATTCAGCTATGGAAGGGACCTGCCCCCTGAAAAACAAAAACAAAACTGTGATCACATAACATTGTTGACACCATGTGATCAACCATCTATATCCTGTTCATAAATTTGATGTTCTGCGTGCTTATGTAGCCATAGGATACTACCTGCAACTAATATATATATATATATATATATATGTGCCTTACCAATAAAAAACAAACGTGCTGCATTGTTACACAAGCTGCTGCTTTACAGTAGATGGAAGTACATAAGAGACAGAATTAGTAAGTTTAATTATCTGAGGTTTCATTCTCATGTAATTGCAGGTTTCCCACCTTAATAAATAGGCTCTATGGAAATGACTATTGATTTTAAATAAATGTTTTGTTTCCAGCTGCATTTATTGCTACACACACTTTCTGGCTCTGCATTTAGTGGGAGCAGAAAATAGTCCACAGTGACATTTTTTATCCCACTCAATATACATCATGGCTCACTACGGTCCATTTACAGAGCCCCTAATGGGTTCCTCTACTGGAAAACAAAGGGAACTTCAACCTATATAAGTGCTTTGATTAACAACATTTCATGTCAGCACAAAAAGATCACACAAAGATTGCCCAGAACACCTCCATTTACTGCTAGTCAATTGCTGAGCAGACAGTATATGGGAGAGATGTTCTCTGCTTTAAAATAATTAACTATTCTAAATGATGTCCTTATAATCACTGATGGGGTCATGCGAAAGTGGAAGATCAAGGGTCTGCATAGCCAATCAGCTTCCAGAAGGAGTGACTGAAATTGTGTCAATCTCATTAGACACTGACATAAACACTCCTATTAAGCCAGTGGACAAGCTTTTATTGTCAGCCTGCAGTAATTGAATAATAAAAACCTGAAAAATCAAGAGGAAGCACACGAAAGAGCACAGTGCTTTGTTTTTATTATTACTAGTTTTTTAAAAAATAAATAAATAAACAGACACACACAATAATAAAACGAGCATGGCGCTTCTAAAAGAATAAAAAAATAAACAAATAAACTGTTTCTATGGACACGTGTAGTATATACAATGAAAATGTTGACATTTTAACCATTATCAGAATTCTTAATTACACTGAACTATATAGAAAAAGACTAAACACGGAAAATTAAAACTGCCTCATTCTGCCCCAATACATTCACATACAGCCCATTGTAGAACATACTGGGCCTGATTCAGAGATGGTCGCTGTTGCATCCACTCAAGAGCCCTTTGGCATGGCTGCGATAATATGCAAGTTTGTTTCAGCCTTCCTCTTGTGCACTAGTGTGCTCCAGAATGTGCAAACCTTGAGATGAACATTTTCTGCTCCCCTTGTTGCAGCAACACAGCCAGTAGTTCTAGACAGTCCACCATTGTGCCCAACACCTGTCTATGGCAGGTCTGGTGTCTCCACCTCAACATGGCGTCTCTGGAAGCGGCTGTGTGTCTGAGAACGCAGCCCGCTTGCAGTGACACGCCCTCGACACTCCCAATACACGTCCAGGTGATGGAATGTTTTGTGCACCCTTCAGACCATCTACCAAACACCGCCCATCGCTTCGCCCAGCTGTATCTTATACCAGCGACTCCATATGCATTAGCCCGATTGTGAGTACAACCAGTGTAACATATGCGCCATAGGCATTGGAGTATCTATAATAGGTGCAGGGTATGCAGTGCACATGGGCCACTGGGTCCAGGGGAGCCCATGCCGCACACACAGCACCCATGTTTATTACTTAACTCTCCAAAGTTCTGCTTTGGTGCAGCAGCACTAATCACCAGGAAAATGGTGCAGCTGGCATTTTCCCAGAGATTTGTGCACTACAGAGAGGAGGGGCCCGCAATGGGTCTGCACACGGGCCTTCTCCTCCATTAAACCACCTCAAGCCAATGAAGTTTCCAGAGAAATTCGGTAAATGAACAAAATAATAATAATAAGTAAGTGATCTATGTTTTCTTTGGAACATGCTCAATATATGAAATTTTAAAGGTGCACATCATTCTTAGTATGTGCAAATTATTCAATTAAAATATTGTTTGAGAAAAGAACATTTGATTAAAATTCACAGAGTAATTTTATGTGGATTCCCAGTTCTGCAGACGCCGACCTAAGGACATTGATGATCGATGATATGTCGGCGGATCAGGGAAATTCAAACATCCCTGACTTGCCAATTTTGACAATTTTTATTAATCAATTTTGGAAGAAGTTCCCCTTTGATTTGTTATTAAAAAAAAAAATAATAATTCAAATTAAGCTTATACCTATGTAAAAATACCTGCTTTTTTTGAGTACAATAAAAAATATTTTGGTTTCATGGTGAACTTTTAACAAATTTTATTTATGAGTCATCCATTAATTTCTTTCAAGTGCTCTACAATTACATTCTGTTGAGCTGTAAAGAGACTGAATATGTAATTATTACAGTTGCTTGGTGTGGCATATGGAGCCCTAAAGGAAAAATAGATAGATAGATTTAGCATTTAAATGAGCAGTACCAGGCCACAGGTCACAGCAAGTACACAGGTTATCACTAACATCAGGTTCCTTACAAAGCACTGCCATTGTTTAACTGACAACTATTTGAGTGAGCTACAGTACAGATAGTGATGACCTACAACAGATAAGCAATTACCTTAATGTGCTACAAAGACACATCATTCTAACTAATTAATAATGTCATCATACATTTCTATCTCTTTCTTGCATCTATGTATTTGTAAAATGTTACATTGACGGACAATATAGAGTGTTCATTTTAGCACTTGTGGGAATGCCTGGGGTTCAATGTGTCAGGTTAACTGTAGTGGAAAGTGTTCAGGGCTCTTCCTACAATAATTCCTAGGATATGTATCTTTAGGCTTACACTTCAAACCTGTTTGGGTAAACAGTATGGGACTGATGCACAGTTGAATGCAAGTCATTTTTGCAAAGTTTTTTGCTTTCGCACTGGGCATGCACTGTAGTATTGCTGAATCATCTACACTCACGGCTGAAGGAGTGCAACTGGGTGGTAACGGGCATTCAAAAGGGGCCCATATATATCCGATACCTTTACACCTGGGTCTGGGCATCGGGGAAATCCAACATTATGGATTTCCTTGATATGCTGCTCCCGACAAAAAAATAATCCGGAGCACCAAGTCAGGGAAATTTTAACATGCATAATTTCCCTGATTCCTCCACAGATCGCCAGTCATCGATGCCCATCGTTCGATTGCGGCCCGTTAAGATCAGTGAGGATGTGCATTCAGAATTGCAGGTACGCATGTAGACCTTTCCTTTGCACCAAGGATAGCGCTGGTGCATGTGCTCACTGATGATGGTGATGGATATCAACCCAAGCATACGGATAGGAGAGGTCTGTACAGAGAGATCAGTAAAACTCATAGGTATTTGCACAGGGTGTACACACACCCTCGGCCATCTAGACCCCAACCCATAATGCTCATATCTAGCAAGTGTTGGGATCGGCAGACAGCAATCCTGGCAGTGTACCTGTGGGCAAGGCTTTGAAGCAGTGATGTCAGTGGGCGCTCCAATCCAGCAACACTGCATCATCGTCTGATGCCCAGGCAGAGCATCCCTTGGATGCTCCGTGTGGCACTGCAGTAGCGCCACTAGCTACAGGGTGCTGTTTCAGGCACCCTGCAAACCACATGCATGTGCCGTGGGGCAGCGATTATGCTGCCCCCAGGACCCGGCACCCTGGGCAATGACACTATTCGTACACTCCTAACTATGGCTCTGCTCCCAACTCTGAATCAGCCCAAAGGAGCACTTGTAAACTGAGCTGAGCTGGGATTGCAAACATACATCTAATAAATCACAAATGAAGATCTTTGTGGGTTTCAAATTATAGACATATTTGTGTCATTTGACCTAAGTTGAATAATGTATGCTTTACCATTTCAGCTTTTTGTCCTAATGCAGAATGATTGTAATTACCGCATAATCTGTAGTATGTATGTCTGCTGTTTATGATGCAGTATAACGAAACAATTTCCTTTTAATTCTGTAGTAGAAATACAGCGAAGGCATAAACACTACATTTTACTGTATTTTATAATGGGAAGTGTTGAGTTATGGGTTTGCAAACATACATCTCTGATAATTAAAAGACTTTCTTGGAAAGATCATGTTGATTATATTTATGTTGAAAACATGAAAATGTATCTTGGTACTCACGCTGCATAAAACATTGCGGTTTATTTCCAGAAATGAATAAAGCTACAAAAGTTTACTGCGATAAATAAAAGCAATAATACCGTACGTCTCAATATAGAATCAGTGACACAAATGAGAAGCAAATGCAAAATCGGTTTTGTTTGTTAAACTTAAATAAACTCATGAATTTATAACTGAGAAATTCATGTATACACCATAGAAAAATCCATACCTTAGGGGGAAAGAGCTGCATGAAAAATATATACAGCTAAGCGTATGTAAAATGAATGACAACGCACCCAGCCAAGAATTTATTTTTTGTTTTTACTCACTTACCATTTTATCTGTATTATATAGCAGTTTATCAGGAGAATACTAAACGCATTTTAATGAAATCTCTACCTTGCCGCAATTTTTCCTCTGTTATAGGCCAGTAAATGGTAATAATAAACTAAATATTACTCTATCTGCATATAAATTCTACAGCTGAAAGGAAAATGTGCAGCAGCGACTGGATGTTACCTCAGAAATCTTTATGAAAAACCCATTTCCATCTACAATACAGCACAGTGCTGACTGGACATGTTAGGAAATGAAATGGAAATTTATTGCAGCCTGCGGATGACATAAGGTTGAGTGCCAGAAAACACACAATCATAGGGTAAACCAGAAAAACTAAATTGAACAAATGTATGAGGGTGTTCCTGCTGCTGGGGAACTCTGTTCTAGTGCTGACCCTGCAATGTACAGACACTGCACATCGCTTAAGTGATGTAACTAAAGGCCTGATTCATTAAGGATCGCTATTGCGATCGCAGCTCTGTAATCGCACACAGGTCTGCTGCAAATATATGCTAATGAATGCTATTGCAATGCCGTCGCACTGCCAGCATAGAGACGCCCACTGACTCCCACTACCGCTACCGCTATCTCACATCTGTAATACCTTGCTGACCTCCATAAACACAGCAGCCCTGACCCTACATAGAAATTACTAACCTCGTTGCACGCAGTAAGTACTCAAGCTGCGTATGCAATCGCAATGGCTAATTTATGCATGCCTGCATTTCGCCGACCCCCCCCCCATCACCACCCCCAAATGCTCACTGCCTGTCAATCACTCTGTGATGTCTCTCCGTGGTCTTTGTGATCGCAGTGATGCCTTCGCGCACTGCGATGCATACACATGCACAGTACACAACAATCGTCCGTCTGCGTATGCTTTAGCAGTGGCGATCCATGCTGATCAGGCCCCAAGTCTGTATGTCCCTAATGCAATGTAACCTCTATAAAAAGGTGCTGTACAGTATGTAATATATTATTATAGTGGAATGTAGTACTAATAATAGCAAATTGTAAGGGATACAGGAAGTAAATGAGGGTCTACATACCAGTCAAACAACTGAGGAGGAACTGGAATTGCCCAATATTGTTTTTGAATTTGTAAGCTGCTTTAGTCAAAATAACAGATAGAGCCTGACATTATAACAGATAGAGTGTGCCATTATAACAGATAGAGTGTGCCAGTATAAAAGATAGAGTGTGCCATTATAACAGATAGAGTGCCAGTATAACAGATAGAGTGTGCCATTATAACAGATAGAGTGTGACAATATAATAGATAGAGTGTGCCATTATAACAGACAGAGTGTGCCATTATAACAGATAGAGTGTGACATTATAACAGATAGAGTGTGACATTATAATAGATAGAGTGTGCCATTATAACAGATAGTGTGCCATTATAACAGATAGAGTGCCAGTATAACAGATAGAGTGTGACATTATAACAGATAGAGTGTGACATTATAATAGATAGAGTGTGCCAGTATAACAGATAGTGTGCCATTATAACAGATAGAGTGCCAGTATAACAGATAGAGTGTGCCATTATAACAGATAGAGTGTGACAATATAATAGATAAGAGTGTGCCATTATAACAGATAGAGTGCCAGTATAACAGATAGTGTGCCATTATAACAGATAGAGTGTGACAATATAACAGATAGAGTGTGACATTATAACAGATAGAGTGTGCCATTATAACAGATAGAGTGTGACATTATAACAGATAGAGTGTGACATTATAATAGATAGAGTGTGCCATTATAACAGATAGAGTGTGCCATTATAACAGATAGAGTGTGACATTATAACAGATAGAGTGTGCCATTATAACAGATAGAGGGTGCCATTATAACAGATAGCGTGTGACATTATAACAGATAGAGTGTGACATTATAACAGATAGAGTGTGCCATTATAACAGATAGAGGGTGCCATTATAACAGATAGCGTGCCATTATAATAGAGTGTGCCATTATAACAGATAAAGTGTGCCATTATAACAGATAGAGTGTGCCATTATAACAGATAGAGTGTGCCATTATAACAGATAGAGTGTGCCATCCAGAGATGCATGCAAGTCTTTTCGGCGGATGGATCTTGCGATTTGCAGCACTAGGTATGCTTCGTAGCTCAGCGTATGCATACACAGACAATTCAGAGTCATCAGCATTTCAGTCCCAACCCCTCTTGGGCTGAATGGGTGTTACTGGGTAACATTGGAGCAATGGAACATAGGCTGAATGAAAGCATACAAGCTATACGGAGTTGTGCCTACACATACTGATCATAAGTGCATGTTGATAATGATAACAGCTATTCAAGCAAACAAAGGTAAAGGTGCGATGTGGTTACACTAATGCCTACAATTCAGCATGTGGGCAAATATCTGCATTTAGTTCCGTCGGCTGTACTTGCGACAGTGAAAACCCCAGCGTCTTTATTAGTTGCTATAGATTAGATTAATCTAAATTAGTCTACAAACCACCATTTTACTAAATAAGCCGATGACTTTCAGTTTTGTTCACACAAATGAAATAATTTTTTCATGCTCCTCTTCTTAATGTGGCATTGTCACCACAAGGACTAATGGCTCCCAACCGCAGATTCTGAGCATGCAGCAAGCATAAAAGGGCCCCCTTATATACCTTATGTATCTTACCACTAAACAGGTAAACTACAGAATAACAAATCATTTCTTAGAAATTGTGTCTTTCACAAAACAGCACCCCATACAGATGTGTCCTCTTGGATCTTTGGCGCTCACGCTGCAAACGCCATGCGATTAGCCGCGGCTGCCACTTTACTCTATGCCACTCGCTGCATTCGCACTCTGCAATCTTATGGAGACGTGGGTGTGAACGCAGCGCGCGTACCCATTTGCGGGTGAACAACTCGCGCCATGCGTGGCACGATATGTTGCCCAAGCGGCAAAGATGCAAGAGGACATATCTGTACATAAAATTAAAACACTACCCTCATTAAAGGATTTTGTTTTATAAGAGTTAAAGTGTTAAATCTACTCTTCCAGTGCTGCAACTTTCTCCTTGATACAGATCAGATCTTGAAGTTATAACAGTGTCAATGGAAAAGGTCAGAGGGGGCAGATAATTAGTAGGCACTGCAGTGTGTTAGCTGTTGGGCACACCCAGTATTGCTGGAGGCCCTGCAAATCATGTCACAACAGCCACCCTCAAAAATTGACAAAAGTATAAAGTGAAAAGTGCCTAAACTGTGCTGGATCTGTGTATCTATGAGTCTACATAATCTTCATAAAATGTAAATGTGCAGCCTATTTAAATTTTCATATCAGCCTAAATTGCCGCTATAATTATCCGGAAACAGTAGTTTCCGCATGATTACCACTAAATAAAGTGACAAGGCTATTTATTAAGACTCTAATGTAGAAAATACCAGGATGTAGTCAAAATACCGAAGGCCGGGATGCCATCTGTTGAAATCCCGGCATTTGAATCCCGACCAGGGACTAAACATAGGAGGTTAAATCCAGAAGTCAGCCTGCACACCGACAGACGGCATCCTGAGCGGAGGTAAGTGGGGCGCCCTTAGCTGTTAGCCGCGGGGGGGAGGGTTAGCATTAGGCACCAGAGGGGGGGGGGTTAGGGTTAGGCTTTGGGGGAGAGGTCAGGATTAGACACTACTGGGGGAGGGAAGGGTTAGGCACTAAGGGGGGACGGTTTGGTTTAGGCACCATGGAGGGAGGGTTAGGGTTAGGCACTAAAGGGAAGAGCTAGGGTGCGGGGTGGGGAGGGTTAGGGTGTAAGAAGGGACGGTTAGGTTTAGAAAGAGAAGGGGGGAGGGTTAGTATACTTACCCGACCCGTCAGGATTCCGAGCATTGGAATGCCGCTGTCGGCATTTTGACAGCAGGCATCCTGACTGCCAGGATATCATACCCAACCCGAAAGTATTGCCTGCAGCAGTACATTGCAGCCCTCATACAATGTATACAATGTATGGGGAAGTTTTCAGAATTTAAACACGGGAACTAACACTATTTTCAGTTGGCGTTAGCTACCAATGGGAAGAGGGCCCGGAGTGGGACGAGGGATCCCAAAGGATTTTTAAGGTCACACGTGCAGTAACGCTGCCCTGGATGGAACAGGACAGTGTAAACTTTCACCACTACTATTTGCGGGGAATGTGTTCATGTTAGGCTTCCCCAGGACTGCTCGCTTATTGCAGCAGCTGCCCGAGGACAGGGGGAATGATCTATATCTCAGAAACCCATATCCAACTGGTAACAGGAACGTAACATTTATCACTGTGTGCTGTGGACATTTACTGTGCCTCTGTGATAGTTAAAACAGAATTCTCTACAAGAATGTTCAGTAACTAGTGTATAGCTAATGAAAACAGCGGGGAGTTGTGCCATCCTTGTAGAGAATAAAATATTATAATAGTGTGCATATGAGGTCAGCAGCTACAAAATCAACTAGTGAGAGTGAAATGTGTCAATTGTCGAAACAAAGCTCCACTTGTTCAAATAGCGCTGAAAGGCCATGCACAGATGAGCCTGATAGGGATCCCCATTGCAGATAACAACAGTCACACTGTAGAATGATTGTTTTATGACTGTTCACACAGCTGATTTATCACTGCTCTAATAACAAGATCATAAGAGTGAATGGGTCAATGCTTTAGAGGTCGTAAATATTACAAAGAAAATACAAATGAGTATATGTCTCCATTTAAACATTACAATAGATTAAATAAAAAAAGCGTTCCATTAAGTTAAACTGTGCTGTACTTTTAAATTAAGAAAATATACCCAGTGCAGTTCATCATAGGTGGCATCGGCCTGTGTACTGCATGGTGAACAGATTATAACAATCTGTAGTAGGTTTTATGGAAAACATACTGCAGGTGTGGGCTGGGCTGGAATGCCACCAAATGTTTTCGGACACATTCTGCCTCCTTTGTGGCCCAGAAGATGTGTAGCTTGATGTGTTTGAGGGCCGCCTAAGCTTAGCATATGCGGTAGCCTAATCGACAGGTTCCCACAGGTATAATACTGTGTTAGACGGTGACGCTGCCGCATCGGGTAGTAGCTGATGTAATAGCCTATCCATAGGCCTTATTGGATGCAGTATGTGGATTTCGGGCACAAGCTGGCAATGTTTCAGTCTGCACATACATCAGAGTTGCACTGCGCGTGTGCCGCGATGGCGGTCGTACTGTGGATTAGGACGCAGTGTGATTGACAGACAGCGACCATTTGGGGGAGGTAACGGGGTATGGTGACTCAAACGCAGATATTTGGCGACTGTTTCAGTGGCATGCTGCAGCCAGCAACTGCGTCTTCTTACGTGGTTCTGGCCCCAGTGTCTTACTTGCACAAGGTTGTTCAGATGTCCGATGGAGCGACCGATGTTCGTCAGATGCTGCCGCTTTGTACTCAAACTCACCAATGATCCAGAACTTCTGTGACTACTGTGAATGTATGTGTCAAGGCAGCATTATGGCTGGTGGCCGTGCCAATGTCGGTGCCCAGCAAATCTAAATAAGTGCCCATCATCCCCCTGCCACCATGTTAACATGGGCTCCCACAGACCAGCCAGAATGTGGCTCTTATGTAGGCACTTAAAAGCCCTCCTCTGTACCCAGGAAAAGCATCAGGAAGAGCGAAACAAAGGATAAGAGGCCATTTAGTGGGGAAAAAGAGAAAGACGACAAGAGCAAGAAAAGCAAAGCAAAGACAAAGAGGAAGAAAGAAAGAATCCAGGTAAGTGTAGGTTTAGAATAATATCAGATAAAATAGTATATGTCTATATAGCTTTTTTAACTTTAAAATGAACTTAATTAAATTAATTTTGAAAAAAGTTTATTGTTTTTCGATAAATGATATGGACACCACTGAGGCACATAAGCGCCACTATCCCGCTTGAACTGCTGTTTTAATACTCCCTCATGAGCGGATATTGTGAGAGATTTATAAACAGTGATTCAAGCAGAAGTGACTAAGTGCTGGTGAGCTCCAGTGGCACCCATGTAGTTTCCAATTAACTTTCTTTTTAGAAATTGATAAAAATGGATTAAAATAATACTGATTAGAAAAAAAAAATTGTTCCCTATAACTTTTCTTCATACAAGGCACTGTTGCTATGAAGGAATTGGAAATTATATCATTATGCTGTTTTGTTTTAAATACTAGGTGTTGGGGGACTTTTCGTCCATTGATAAATCACCCCATGTGCTCTATGCCTAAAGGGCCAGTGCTTTGTACTTCCCCAGCCTAAAATTTGCCAGCCAATCCTGGTGTATGGTCAGTATACACTAATGCTGGCCAAACGCCTGCACGATTTTGGGTCGATTGCCTGATTTTCGACGAGTCTTTCGATGGATCCTGTGGAAATCGTGTATTTTTGGAGTAAGATACGATCCGATGTGCACTCCCGCATCTCCTATAAACGGATCTTATGATCAGACGTGCAGCACATATGTTCCATCCTATCGTGTGCAGATCGCACCGTTTATTTTGTGCATGCTATGCATCGTGCGTCTATTTAAGTCATTGCAATGACTTTTTCCCTGATGAGCGCGTGAGGCACATGATCGATCATACGACAGATCGTGTGCTAAGAAAAACAACAAATATGCTGCCGGTGGCTCCGGGGAGTCGGATGGTGAATCTGATCTGATGCTGGTCGCGCAGGTGTATAGCCAGCATAATAGTTCAAGCGCTGGATGGATTAAAAATAGAACAAGTAACATATAACGTCCTCCTAGTGTGGAATAAGCATCAGTGGTTAGAAAGTGTAATATTTGGAATGTGAATTAGATGGCCTTTAATCCATAAAAGATGACAATTTGTAATGATTCACAGGGAGGGGCTAATCGAAAGCCGATTTTTAGGGAACTATCTTTCATAATAAAATAAATAATAATCACAGATCTCCTTGGTGACATACAATATCCATATAATTTGCAGAATTAAGCATTTCCCCTAATAAACAAACAAACAATTATATACTTTACAAATGCTTTTGTTTTCTATAATTATGACTCATACAGGGCACTTTTGCTATAAAGCAATTGGAAATGATATCAATATACTGTTTTAAGTAAAATAACATCTATCATTCTATAGTTATCACAATGCAAATTGTCCCTTTCGAAATGTATACTTTGCAATTTGACCAGCCCAGAATAAAAAAATGATGACGTTATTGACTAAGAAATTTGTTTCACAAACCCCTCAGGCATTAATTTGATCTGACTGACAGTGTTTTATATGATGTCGCAACATGGACTTTCAACAAATTAGATATTATTAGTTCTAATAAGAAAAGAACTGCATAACAGAGTTGAAGTATCTAGGGAACATAAATGTGATGTACTCTATACCAAGGTGAATACACATCAAAGAAAAAGGTGAGCCTGAGGTGAGCACATAGCTACAGGCAATAATGGATAGTCAGCCTGTTTAAACTTCTAACAATGGCAGCGATTAGTCAGCATTACACCAGTCTTCCACCAGCCTAACACAAGCACAACCACAATATGTACTGCAGGGAGCAATAAGAAACAAGAAAGCAGAAACATAATAACATTGTCAGTGATAAAATGCACACGGTTGCTTAGAGTTTAAACATTAACAACCTGTTTTTACCAATTAATTACTTATTATAGAAAAGTGTTCAATATTTTCAACGTGGATAAACTGGGACTAAAGCACACCAGATACCTAGGGGTTACTAGAAGTGGAGATGTTGCCCACAGCAACCAATCAGATTCTACTTAACATTTATCTAGCACCTTCTACAAGATAACAGCTAGAATCTGATTGGTTGCTATGGGCAACATCTCCACTTCTATAAACCTGCACTTCAGTAAATATACTCCCTATAGTGGAAGCCACCATTTTCCTGGTAACCAATGACGTCAATGGTTAATAATGAATTGATAGTGACACCGCTAAAAATGTAGTCTATTTTAATGAATTGCTAGGCTGCTTATCCACAAATATCAGTTCAGTCCACAAAATGCCTGACTCCATGAGTTGTCTGTCTTATATGTCTAAAGAAAAATTACCAACTATGGGCCAAATTCAATTACCCGCGAAAAGCAGAGGTCGGCGAAAAGCGTGATGTTTTTGCCTCATTCGCTTGTTTGGATGCGATGCTTTCGCCATGCGCGTCCCCGTTTTTCGCCCTATTCAATTCCAAAACAGGTGAAAACGTGGATAGGTGACTGTAGTGAATAGCAAAACTAGTGAAAAGGACAGCATATTTTGGGAAAATCAGTCTGTACCCCATAAAAAGCCTAACTGACCCTGGGAATCAATATAGAAGAGTATAAATAGCCCTAATTAAAGTATTTAGTAATCTTTTATTGAGTCACAGGGCATATTTGCATAAGTGTGGAAAAATTATTTAAGGCAATGTCTTTTTGAGAAAAATAAGTACCAGAGTTAAATTTGGGGTACATGTAAATGGGTTATAGTATGTCTCTAAAGTGAAGATTTAAACATTTTTAAAAATACACCTGCTGCAGCTTCCTCTCTTCCTCTCTTTTAGCCCCACAAAATACCAGGCCCCTACTTTTTACCAATTTCCAACACTTTTTACATTTTCGCCCCACAAATGACATGTGTTTTTAGGGGTGAATTAAGATTATTATAATTTTTTTTGCCTAATTAGTCATTAGTGATGGTGTCAAAAGGGTTCTGAACCTAGGGCCTGATTTAGAGCCGCTCGTAAGCGGCCGCTCGTTCGCTCCGAGCGATGTTCGCACATCTGCGCATGTGTATGGGTTGTAATGCGCATGCGCCAACCAGTCAGTGCGGTCGGAAATCGTGTGCTTGCAAAATAGCGAGTGCCTGCTAATTTGAGTGACAGAATGAGGCGTTTGTGGGTGGTAACAGGGGAAGGTGCTTGAAAACGGGGAGTGGAGATCCGAACGCAGGCGTGCCAAACGGTCAAAACGGGCGTTTAATGGGAGTGCATAATTAACAAAGCAGCGTCATCGACCACGTCACTTGGTTGTCTTTTAGCCTGAACTGTTCACATGATTGCGGTAGGAAAATGCTACCACAAGAATAGCGAGCAGTTCATACGCCGTTCGATGTACTCGATTAATCTAATAAATAGCGGAGATGACGTATGATGCGAGCGGCCAAGGGGCGTCTTTACAAAATAGTGAGCGCATGTTTCGGACGCTCGTTCAGACATAGAGGCGTCAACAGACCGCAAAGAGCGAGCCCTCAATTTAAATAGCCAGCCCCTTTTTCAGAACGAAGGTCCGCAAATAGCGTCTGACTCTGAATCAGGCCCCTAGTCCCCACATTTGTACCCCAAAATAAGATACTCTGAAAACAGGCAGAAACTGCGGATTGGCGAAAACTTTTAGCCGATCTCGGCTTTTTGCGGCTAATTGAATTTGTCCCTTAAGTCGCAGAACATTTTATTTCACAATTTAAAAATGGCTGCATAGGGAGCATGTGAATGGGAGCTCTGGGCCTGATTCAGAGATGTACACTAATGCGATAGCAGCTGCGATAACATACACAACGCACCAGCGAAAATATGCTAATGTTAGCAAAGATCACCCAAGCATAAAGACGCCCACTGGTGCCTTCTTACCTGCGTGCGACGACGCATACCTGCGTAAATATCAGTAACATCGAAGCACATCGGCGGCCATCTTACCCTGCAGCCTTGGGAGCTCTTCTGGCACGCAGAGCTGCGCATGCACTCGCAGTGGCTAATTTATGCACACCCATATAACAGCGTTTAAACAGACAGGTACTCCTGCGCTTTTCTGACCATTCCCCGCTACCACCCCCAAACGCTGACAACCTGTCAGTCACTTTGTGATGGGATCCACTGTGCGTCCGCAATTGCAATGCGATCGCTGTGCACGTGCAGTGCGGCTTAAAAACACGCTCAATGGCAAATAATTACTCGATCACCATGAAAATTGCATTAGTGTCCATCTCTGAAGCACGCCCTCTAAACAGAAGCTTCAATCTCCCGGACTGCGTCTTCCGATTGGTTAGAATGCTCACACCCTCCCCACCTGCATCAAAAGCTCTGTGGTTGTCAGCCGGGTCTGTGAGGCAAATCACACATGTGGAAGTAATTAATGCATGTGGAGGTTTAGACCCTTATTTGTAATAAGTGGAAATGCTCCAAATGGCAATTTGTGTAAATATTTCTTCAAAATTGGAAATATTACATTCGTGTTACAGTATTCTCAAATTGAGGCTAAATTATAAAACGGGATGCTGGATACAAAACATCCTACGCTGACTGCGGATAGTTACAGAGGCTTGCTATAAGTTGAAGACTAGTATAAGTAACAGAGAATTATAAGTAAATTCCAACCTAAAACAAATCCTGCTGTTTTCATCCATTACATCTAGAAAGCTTGAGGGAGGCAATGACCTTCACTCCTAATAAACTTGTGTCAACACATTAACATGCTGTATACACGTCTGCCAAAGCCCAATAAATCCAGAACACTAGAGTGTTTTTGTGGGAGTCATTATGCAGACTAAGCCTAGGTCAGGATGCCAAGGTTACACAGAAGTCACTAAGGCAATGAAATGGTCAGGTGCAGTAAGACATGTTCCAGAGCTTCTATACTTCTATATATGCCACACAGGCTTATTAATAACAGATCACTGAGTAAGACAGAATAAAAGAGAAGGACAAATATAATAATTGCCCTCTGATTTTGGTACATTACACTAGTATGAAACAGTGTATAAACAAGCTTATGAACACTCATTAATGACCCTGCTTTAATGGTTCTATAATATAATCCCACGTTATACTTGTAATAACTCTCTTGCCATCTTTGTCAGTTTATCCTTTGTAGTTTGTAAGTTTTAAATGACTTGGTCATTTAACACTGAAGCTTTGTGACCACCATTCACCACAATGCATAATAATGACATGTTTAAGTGCTTACATTAATGTTTTATGTATTCGCTCAATGGCATCTTCCAGCTCTTCCTTCTGGTCAGGCGCAAAGCGATACTCCGACACATAACTCGTTATGTTTTTATATGGATCATAGTCACCAAGTTCCGCTGGAACAGACAGAAGAAAAGATTATTTTCTGACCACTTCATGACTCTAGTAATTCTCTTAATGTGTGCAATCTGTTATCTTAACTTTTTTTTGTACTGTAACAGTTATGATGGGGCCAGTTCCCCACACCTAGATACAGCATCATGCCATTACCCAGGCTTGTAGCATAACTGTGCTATATCTTCATAACTAACCTATTCCATATAGTCTACGTTTTTCCTCTGTTTGGTACATAATCTGTATCCCATAAGAGATACATAGAACCTGTCTTTTCAGCTCAGTACAACATGAAGCTCTGCTGGAGGTGCAATGTGCTTTGAAACAAATAAGTACATCAAGATTTCCACCAAAGTCATTAGGTTTACACAGCAAGATGACCACATTTACAGAGGAGAGGAATATTGCACCACCCGATTGGAGAAGTTGGGCAGAGTGATGGAGCATCTTGCAAAGTATGGAGTAGGCGCACTGGTATGACTGTCTTAGAGCACAATTCTTGGAAGCGAGATAAAGAGCGGGAGAATAACAGAAACATTTTATAACAGAAGTGGTTCTAAAGTGATAGGGTGTTGGATTTTGCATGTGACTTTGTGCCTCTTTCAGTTTTTCCACCTCTCCACACACATAGGCATACCACTCATTAGGGGTGGCAACACCTGAGAACATAGCGTAGACGTGCTGACTGATTTACACATGAGGAAACAGCTACACACGGAGGTGCTGATGTAAAACACAGGCACTGATAAACCGTTCTGAGATCCAGAGACATAAAAAGTGCACCCCATATTTAATATGGAACACCAAGGGTTATTCATTTATCACAAAATAATAATATGAAATACAGTATATGTAATAGGCATGTGCTATTACAAATGATCACTTCCAACAAAGACTAATAAATGCTGATTAAACAGAACATTAATAACTATTTATTAAAAGACATTTAAAAAATATATTTGAGTCAAAAAAGATATAGTTAATTAAACATTCTTGAAGCCGATTGCCATAGTGGAGACCCCTTGTCCACACAGTATTAGGAGATCTGGAAACACCGTCTCCAAAGTTTTGGTGATGAATAGTTAATAATACCTGAATGTTGTGATGGGTCTGTAAGAACCCTCTACCCAAGGGATATTTTTTTTATTAATCTCTAGTCCCAATCCCCACCAGGTGCCATTTTATTATGTCATCCGCGAGTGCTCAAGGCGGTGTTGGCGAGCTAGAAAATGAATCATTAGTCACAATTACTGTCACCAACACTTTTACAATAGCATTATTATATTTTTAGTTTTATTATTGTTTTACACTTGCTCTTCAGCTTCAGTAAGAGGCTCAGCTTTGTTGGGTCTCCATAATATCCATTTCCAGCTGTTTCTCTTGCTCATGGCCGAACATAATCAGGGTTTAACCTGCCAGGGCTGTGTGTTTTTTAGTAAGACACCCCTGTGAAAGGCAGTGAAGTGGAGCAATCAGCGATTGCGGTGATTACCCCTTATTAGATAGAGCACATCATATACAGAGGCCCTTTCCTTTGGGAAATCAGACCTAAAACTAATTCTGCAGGAAGGATAGAGGCAAGCATTTTTCAAAGTATTTGAAAGAAATTGTTAGTCTGCTAGGAGTTATAATGCCCATGCTTATCATTATTTCCTGGAATGACACAAAATAAATATTCACAAAGAAACAGATTAATAGATGGAAATATTTATTTATATCCTAGGCTAGATTTTGGTTATCTCTGGGATTGACATTTTAGCATTTGTATGGCGGAGATGCACTTCAAGGTTGTTTATGGGTGATAGAAAAACAGTTTCAAAGTTCTCTATCTATTTTCTAGAAATGCTTTTTCCATTATAGAGGGCTAAACTCAGAATGTTATTATACTGGAGTCTTTCAGTAAAGGAGTAAACAGGAACTTTCTGCTTGCTGAATCTTCTATTGAAGGATTGTCCTTTTCAAGCTAAGGCACTATGGCCTGTATTTGGGAAAGGACACCACAATAATGGTTACAAATAACAAGATAACTCAGCTTCCACATAAAATGGCTGATAATACATGTATTTGTTTGTTTTCTTCTGTACAGATTTCTTGGCCCACACTCTTTCATACCAACTGTATTTTTGCCTATACAAATCTGTCAGTATTTGTTATCTGATGCAGGACAGTGCTAACCTCATTGAAATTCCTCACATTCAGTTGCCTTCATCCATCCGGCAAGTCTATAATGTGCTAGGAAAGGATTAGACTGTATATTATACACTTTCAACAACAAACAAAACAGCAAAGAAAGAAAAGTCATCGTCACCAGGGACATTTGAGAAGATGCAAATACTGGGATGTTTTAATTGATGGCTACTTACTAACAAAGTGCATGTTTGCAGTAACCCATAGTTACAAATCAATTAATTGACTTGTGCAAGCAAGTCAGTGAAAGCAAATATATATATTCCTCATTATGGGTCCCTGCGTATTGCCAATGCTATCCTTTTGTTAGTAAATAACCCTCACTAGGTTTGAAATAGTAACATTGTATTTGCATTAATTTTAACATTAAAAAATTAAGATCTTCTTACAATTACATGTATAATATCCACTTGTTATTACTTGTTCACTGATATTAACAAAAAAATAAGTTGGACCCCACAGACTATCAAATAACAGTATGTGTAGGTGACTGGGCAGTAAAAAAGAAAAACAGACAGGAACTTGTGCAAATATTTCTCCATACAGCGCTCCAAAGCTAAAGCGATCGTGCTACTAAGAGGATGCCAGCTGAATGTCTACAGTACATGTGCATTCACTTCTAGTGGCAATAGAGTTGAAGAACACAAGTAGAAATCTAACATATGCATAAGTGATTTGTGGGTTACTATTGAGTATGAAAATGTTAATTCAAAGTGTGGATTATCTCTGGTTTCCTCACACAGCCCAAAGACATACAGGTACTGTAGGTGAATTGTACATGTGTCTGGTGTAGGAAAAGTAGACCGTGAGTTCCACTGGACTGGAGAATATCTATCTAGATATACGTATGTATGTTTGTATGTATATGTGAAGTTTTTGGACTATAAAAGGGCCGGCAAGTCACTTAACAAGATATTATTTCTTTTGAAGTTTTACAACCAATCAATTTTGCATATTTTATTAATAATAGAGGGGAAAATTCTAAGTAAAATTATTTGTCATTTAAATACTCAGTACATTTGTACCCATCTCGTATACAAAGTCTAGCATCATCTTGATTACTTTGCTCACATATCACTGACCACAAGAAGCCTGACAGCACATTGCAGCCAACCCATTTGGATTACATGATATAACTGTGCTACCAGAATGTCACTTAAAGTTAACAGCAACACTACTTGAATTCATTTTAATGGTTGCCATGTTGTTTTAGTATGTTGTTTTTTTGTTTTGTTTGTGGGAGAGGGGATAGAAAAAGTAATATCAGACATTGTATTAAATGTCATTAAGTGCAATGTAGACATTAATTACAATTATTCTGATCCACTCTACAGTATGCTGAAACCTTTATCAAAGTAAAGCGGCCCGTACACGGTGCGATTTTTGCACGATATTGGCGATTTATAATAACCGTCACAACCAATCACGTGCGGTATATGTACGATTATGATGCACGTCCCCGCCATCGTAAATCTGCATCGTAGATCTTATGGAAAAACTGTAAGTTTACGACCTATCGTGTACGATGTGACACACATCATATGCTGTTTTGTTTGATGTACGATCCGATGTACGAGGTTTTGCATAACCCCTGGCCACTCCCCCCTCTATTTTGAAAGAGACGATGCATCAGTATCATATGATCGTATGTACAATCGTACACCATTTGACCAAATAATATAGAGAATTTCAAGGGAAGAATCTCAAGGGAAATCGTACAACACATCTTAACGTTAGGAAATCGCACCGTATTTGGCCGGCTTTAGAAAACAATTTACAATGCATTTATGAAAATTTACAATGTAGGAACATTGCAGTTCAATCCCTTAAAATAGTCCATACAATATAAGCAAGTGTACTGATACAGAGAGGGATTTGCTAGTGGCAGGCTACAAAGAGCATAGACGGTCTTATCACTAAACAAACACAAAACATCGTATATATGAGATTTTCAGCATGTGCAGAAAACAGTGCTTAAAGCAACACTTAAGCCGTATACAAACATGGATGATAACGATATCGTTCAACGATATATCATTCATATCGTTCAGTGTGTATGCAGTGAACAACCAACTATGGCCCTGATTCAGAGCCGCTCGTTAGCGGCAGTACGCTCGTTCCGAGCGATGTTCGCACATCTGCGCATGCGTACGGTTTCTATTACGCATGCGCGAACCAGTCAGTGCGGCCGAAAATCGTTTGTACGCTATATAGCGAGTGCCTGCTATTTTGAGTGACAGAATGAGGCGTATGTCGGTGGTAACAGGGGAAGGTGCTTGAAAACAGGGAGTGGAGATCAGAACGCAGGCGTGCTTAAAGGTCAAAACGGGCATTTTATGGGTCTGCATAATTAAAACAGCAGCGTCATCGACCACGTCAGTTGGGTGTCTTTTAGCCAGAACTGCTCGCAATATAGCGGTTGAAAAAACCAACCCCAAGAATAGCGAGCAGTTCATACGCTGTTCGATGTACTCGATTAATCTAATAAATAGCGGACATGACGTATGGTGCGAGCGGCCAGGGGGCGTTTTTATCAAGTAAACGAGCGTATGTTTTGCTCGCTCGTTCAGACTTAGAGGTGTGAACAGACCGCAATGTGCGTACAGATCATTTGAATAGCCACCCCTTGTTTTTGAACGAACGACTGCAAATAGCGAACGGCTCTGAATCAGGGCCTATGCGCGCTCCCGCAGGTCACTGACGGTGTCTTTGTCGTCCGTACATGCAGGCCAATCTGACAATATCGTCAAGAATTGCCTGTTCAGAGATGTGGCAGGATGACTTCACTGAAAGATATCTTTAAAGATATCTTTCAGTGTGTACACCCAATATTGTTTGTCCTGCACTACAGTAAGTTCAAGGGAAATCTTTCACCAATATCGTTCACACAGCACATCGTCTAGTGCAGTGGTCTCCAATGTTAATTGAGGTGTGAGCTACTTTATAAAAATGAAACCTCCTGAAGAGCTACTAAAAGAGTAGAAAAAAAAATAACTGAACAATTGATGGTAATTTACTGAAAATTAAAAAAATGTTTCAAAGAAAATAAAAATGTATTTAATTATTACAGTGATATTGTTGTAGTTTGTAAATAAAATTTAAGCACAGGCACATTTCACTGTTAATTACCGGCTTACGTGCAGTAGAGGAGCAAAAGTTATAGGCAGGGCTGCTGTGTGATTTTCCAACAGGGCAGGGCGGGAGTCACTCACTACGCCATAACGTAGACGCCGTGGGCGGAACCACATGGAAGTACGTCGGGTGATTGCTGTAGAGGCTGCAGCAATCACCTGACGTGCTTCCCTGTGGCTCCACCCATGGCGTCAATGGCACGGGGGAGCACACGTCAGAGGTCACTTACTCCTAGTTTACTTGGCAGTACTTCAGCTAGGTGAGCTACCAAAATCAAGACCGCGAGCTATATGTAGCTCGCGAGCTACAGGTTGGAGACCACTGGTCTAGTGTGTATGAGCCTCTACACTTAGACAGTTTCACTGACTGGGTGCTTCCCGGTAGTGAAGCCCCGGGAACTGTAGCTGAAATACATTTTCCCGCTGCTCCTCCATTTAGGATGTAGAAGACCTACACGTTCCATGTTTTAAAATGGCTGCAGAAGGATGTGTAACCATGAGGAGCAATAAGAAGCTGCAACCCCAGTGACTGGGGACTTTTACTGGTCTACATATTTACCCTACCTCCACAGATTTATACAGCCCCTGTCTACTTGCCAGATCAGTGAGAACGTCAACAGAGCTCCATGATTATTGGGATTTTTTTTCCTTGGAATGCGTCTTTTAGCGGATTGTGAGACTTTAATTACAATAGATCAATTAGCCCTCATACTCAAAAACATCTACTAGAATGTGACTGTGTTGGGAGTAAAATGTAAAATGGATTTCATGTGTAAACACCAAAAGTAAGAGTCATCTGCTTACACATACAGCTCTGATCTATGCCTATGGGTAATATAAGGTTCTCTTCATGTGTAATAAAATCGATAGATTAAAAATCTGCAAATTAACATAAAAACACATCTATTGGAGTCTAGCAATATTATTTCTATATACCAATTACACTATAAAGAAAAAACAAAACTCCAATACACATCTGTATCAAAATAGGTGCTGTGATCTTCTAAAAGCAATACATATAACAAAAAGAGACGATAATAATAATAATATGTTATTAAGAAATATGTGAAATAACAGGTGTATACAGAAAAGTAATCTCTTGGTGGGTACCAGCTGTAAGTACGTCTGACAAAGATAATCTGGGACGGTAAACTGAAGAAACAGGTGCCCTCTGGTTGTAGTATTATTACATATTGGTACAAATATAAATAAAACTGTAAAAGTAGCCTCATACCAGAGGTAAAGAACATGAGGCTGAAGCAGTGTTGAAGGCAGGTTGGCCATAGTTGCTCCTGCATTGTGTGCATGGAAAAAAAGACGTATATTCCTCTCTATGTACAGATCTCTGTGGCTGGACTATCCATGTGCTTGGTGTCACAGCTGTCTCATTATCAGTGCACACTTGCAGCAGACCTATTCCTGGTACAAAAGATCCATCTGAAAACAGGAGGATCTCAGTGTACACACAATTCTGCATAGGCCACAATTCTGTCACCACACCCGCACTGATCTTTGCCTATGTGAAACGAGTCCCATTACAGACCAGTTACACCCCATCTATCACAAGTGGAGATGAGTTCGGTTTGTGTACAACTCTGCAATGCCCACAGTTGTGTACACTTGGTTCTGGTGCATTTGCAGAAAAAAAATGTACACACCGCAAACTGCTTTGCATTGAACTCTGCATCAGCCCCAATATGCATTTATCTCTTTACACAAAGTCTAATTATATACACCTCAAAGCCACTTTTACAAATAAATATATATATATATATATATATATATATATATATTAACCTATGTGTAGAAATGACTACATGTGGAGAAAGCCTGTTTCTTCAATTTAGCACATTATAAGGTTGTTTGTTTGTATTGCAATCAGTTATTTTTCAGTAACCTTATTGTTCTTAAAATTACTCTGCACCTACATTCCTGCATTTTTAATTGTAGTTTTTTTAAACAGTCAGAAAATCAAAAGTACACATCAGACTAACTTTATTTTTCAGCCTTACACTGTATAGCATAGGCTCCAAGCTGTGCAGCAATGTTAAATGGACATGGAAGCCGACCTTGTAAGACATCCTGTTTCACCTGCAAAAAGAACTGATACCTGAAAAATAAAAAATACAAGGATGTTACAGTGGAGAACACATATGCTTTAGTATCACTTTCATCTGGTTACTCCTCATCCAGACCTTGAGCTTGAAAGTCTAGCTTCAATTCCACTATAGGAGGGAAACCAATGGGGTAGATTTACTATGGAGTGGTTTGTCAAAGCCATCCATCATCGGCGGCTTTGTCAGATAGTTTGAAAACGGCAATAGAAATAAATGTTAAACCAGGCTTGTCTTCTAATTGAAGAATAAATGTATAGTAACTCAGAAATATATAGCAGAACGCTTCTCATCAAATCTTATATGTAATGCTTCATGAGGCTTATGGAAAAATCACACTACATTTGAAGCTAAAGACAATAATGGTACTGTGTTAGAAAATCAATTGATGTATGATTTGATACTACTGTGTATTGTTGTTAAAAATCTGATACTAGGAACACTAATAGGGGTATTCAATATGGGAGCGAAAACATAATTTTTGCGTTAATATCGCACCTATTACGTCATTATCGCAGGTTTTAGTTTTACACCGTATTCAATTTCAAATACTTTTCGCAGGTTACAAAAGTCTTTGAAAAAAAACGGGGATAACTTTTCACCACTGAATAGGTGGCGAAAAAAAGAGCAGAATTGGAGTTTAGGGGTACAGGCTTAAAAAAAATAGCCTGCACCTTTCAGAATGACCCCTGGAAACGATCTGTCTCAAAAAAAAAATCGGGACATCCCAAAAAAAGCACTTTGAATTTGGGGGCAAAAAAAAAAATGTTGGAGAACAAAGTTAAAAACTAGCGAACTTGACTCTGGCGGGGTCCCCAAGTATGCCCCAGGTGTTTTTTTCATTGCAGCTCCTTGCGCAAGTGGGTTTTTCATGATTTTTTCAAGTCTCTTTAGCAACTTTAAAATATGCTGACCCCCATTTTCAAGTACCCCAAATTTGCTGGGCATAGTTATTTTTCCCCCCAAAAAAATCTAAATGCTCTTCTGCACCACTTTCTTCAAAGTCGCATTTATGCACTTGCGCGGCTATTAGAAACCCCGACTTCCTTCAGGAGTTAAAAATGGGGGTAACCATAGTGATCCCCCATGTCTAGACATCATTAGGGGGGGTCCCAGGCATGTTTCCCGAAAATTCCCGTTTTTGTTAACTTGTAAAAAAAATTTGTAAAAATGTAGAAAGAAATTGACATAAGCCCCCCCCCCCTCCCCCCCCAAAAGCAAAACCAGCCCCAGGCTTGCCAGCCAGTGGTGGTTTCTAAAAATATGGGGAACAAAATGTGTAGGGTTCCACAGTATTTTAGAAACCAACACCAGGCTGCAGGGACTAGTGCTGGTTTTAAATATAGGGGGCAAAAACGACGTGGGGTACCCCCTATATTTAAGACCAGCACCAGACCCAACCGACCGGGGTGTAATGCCACAGCCCGGAGACCCAATCACCGGGGCTCCAGGTCCAAAGCATTACACCCCAAGTCGGTCAGCGCAAGGCGGTGATCACGGGGGAGTCAGGGACCCCCCAAAAAAGGGTCCCCCCTCTCCCGAGCACCACAGGCTTACGCTGAAACCTGGGGCTCATCCCCATACCCCTGGAGCGGCGGGTATGGGGGT
Source organism: Taudactylus pleione (assembly GCA_031769625.1). NCBI lineage: Eukaryota > Metazoa > Chordata > Amphibia > Anura > Myobatrachidae > Taudactylus > Taudactylus pleione. The sequence continues at coordinate 7,323,957 of JAUIMM010000201.1, forward strand.
AATAGGGGGGCCAAATAATGTAACACTATTGTACTTTACAGTGGAACTACAAGTGCCAGCATGCCTACCATCTTGCACTTGTGGAACTACAAGTGCCAGCAGACATGCGGCACCTGTAATTTCACTGTAAAATAAATAGTTTAAAAAAGACAAAACACACACACCGTGAGTCAGCCCACGTGGGAACTGACAGTTGCCGGAGCCAATCAGCGGGCACTCTACAGTGAGCGCTGCCGCTGATTGGCTGACGGGACTGCAATGCCCCGTGAAGTGCCGGCAGCGGCCATTCGGGAGCTATCTGTATGTGTGACAACACACATACAGATAGCTTGTAGCGTGGATCGGCTAAATGCGTTTTTCGTTTTTTTAAATCCCATGGATTACTGCGGAGAGCAGCGCTGGATGTAGATGAGTATGAAATCTTCCTTAGAGGGCCAAATTTGAAGGATTTCTACTGGAGAAGGGGACAGAAACTTCTGGTATAGGTAAGTATGTGTGAATGGGTAGGTGTATATAATAAACTTATACTGGGCACGGTGTGTGTGTTTTGTCTTTTTTTAACTATTTATTTTACAGTGAAATTACAGGTGCCGCATGTCTGCTGGCACTTGTAGTTCCACAAGTGCAAAATGGCAGGCATGCTGGCACTTGTAGTTCCACTGTAAAGTACAATACTGTTACATTATTTGGCTCCTCTATTACCCCCATACCCACCGCTCCAGGGGTATGGGGATGAGCCCCAGGCTTCAGCGTAAGCCTGTGGTGCTCGGGAGAGGGGGGATCCTTTTTTGGGGGTCCCCAACTCCCCCGAGATCACCAGCTTGCGCTGACCGACTTGGGGTGTAATGCTTTGGACCTGGAGCCCCGGTGATTGGGTCTCCGGGCTGTGGCATTACACCCCGGACAGTTGGGTCTGGTGCTGGTCTTAAATATAGGGGGTACCCCACGTCGTTTTTGCCCCCTATATTTAAAACCAGCACTAGTCCCTGCAGCCTGGTGTTGGTTTCTAAAATACTGTGGAACCCTACACATTTTGTTCCCCATATTTTTAGAAATCACCACTGGCTGGCAAGCCTGGGGCTGGTTTGGCTTTTGGGTGGGGACCTTATGTAATTTTTTTTGTAATTTTTTACAAATTTTTTTTTATAGGTTAACTAAAACGGGAATTTCGGGAAATATTCTAGGGACCCCCCTAAAGATGTCTAGACATGGGGGATCACTACGGTACCCCCATTTTTAACTCCTGAAGGAAGTCGGGGTTTCTAATAGCCGCGGCAGGAAAAAACACCTTGCAAAGCTATTTAAAAACCCGACTTTCTTTTGCAGGCAAAAACGGGGTTACCCATAGTGATCCCCCATGTCTGGACATCTTTAGGGGGGTCCCAGGCATATTTCCCCGAAAATTCCCGTTTTTTCTCTTAAATGGGGTCAAGGGTCATTTTTTAAAAAACAGGGATAATTTTTCTAAGCACTATAGCAAGTGAAAAAAAATGCAGAATAGGGGTTTGGGGGTGTAGGCTTATAAAAAAATAGCCTGTAGTGTTGGGACTGTCCCCTTAAAAGGAAATGTTAAAAAAAAAATTCCCTACAAAAAAATCGGGACACCCTTAAAAAAATTAATTTGGGTTTAAAAAAAAAAAAATCAGGTAAAAAAAAAGTAACAAAATTATTTCTGGTGGGGTCCCCGAGTATGGGGCGGGTGTACCTTTAGGGACTTAAAAATATGCTAGTACCCATTTTCATGTACCCCAAATTTGATGAGACCACTTAAAAAAATGAAAAAAAAAACCTAAGTGCTCTTCTGCGTCACTTCTTCAATGTCGGGAAAAAAAACACCTGCACAGCTATTTAAAAACCCCGGCTTTCTTCTACAGGCAAAAACGGGGGTACCCATAGTGATCCCCGAGGTCTGGACATCTTTAGGGGGCTCCTACAATTAATTACTGAAAGTTCAAGTTTTTTTTTGCTGATCCAAGTATCGCCGGGTCCCGTTTTCGACGATTTCAAATTGAATACGGGGATACGTGGGAGCGCGCGTGATACTTTTTCGCTGGCAAAACCTCTGATGTGGGGCAAAAACCTCGCTGGCGAGGTTAACGTTTCATATTGAATACCCCTATAAGTATCCATTTGTTAATACATTAGATACTTTGTTCTCCCTTCATAAGACAGTTATAAAAAGTACAACTATAGAGCAACAGTAGTAAATAAACAATCATTTTATTTGAATAATAAATCTATACAGGACTATTCAGATTAATATACATATCAATTCACCAGTGTAAAAATACGTTAATAAAGAGCAATATAGGTTGGAAAGTGAGGCTCTAAACGGCCGATAGTTATATGTAATTTTACTTACACTATTTTTCCTACTTAAATTCTATCCTTTTATATTTTCACTGTTTTAATAAATACTGTTATTTTTACTATATAAATAATAAAGGTTATGTTTTAAATTAAGTGCACCGAACAACAACAATTATTTTTCTTTTATCTTTGATATAATACATTCATTGTTAAAAGGCAGCACCCCCTGCTCCATACTTGATTCTATCTGAATAGTTGAAATAATCGGATAAGGGGATAATCATTACATATGTAATTTTCTTGATTCGTATGAGATACAAATACCTGTGCGGATGATGTATTTTCTTTCGTCATTAAATACTTGTCTTCTAATTGACGTTTTAAAACTATTGGCCAGAACGGGCAAACTGCTCCTTAGTAGATCTACCCCCAAGAGCATGAGCTACCCTGCTATAGTTATTACTAGACCCTGGCTAGCCAGCACAGTACTGATGCTTCCATTAAACACCCCTTGGCTGGGGGCACGAGTAATCAGTAATGCTGCCCATCCACTAGCAGACATGAAAACGACTGCACGATTACGACATTGTAATTTGCAGTCGTTTGTCAGTCTGTGATGAGCCTGCACTGAACGAGCAGTCGTTCAGTACAGGCTCATCCATCATCTGCAAACATGCAGGTCATCAGGTTAAAATGCATCGCTGGTCATTTTAGACATTTTTGCAAACGATTTGCAAATGATTTATGAACGATTGAACGATAACGATATCATTATCGTTCATTTAAATGGTCTAGTGGATGGGAAGCTTAAGACTGGAGTCCCAGTATAATAGCTCCAGCCTGGGACTGGTTTCCACTATAGCAGTGTGGTCATTGTCTTTACTCACGGTATCCCTGTTATGATGAATACCAGCCCAAGTTGTCTAGTGTTGGTTGAGGTTTTGAATAACAGTTTACATTTTTTATTTTATTACACAGTGCAGCATTTGTGGTCTGAGCAGTGGAAGCTGTCAATTATTAGCAGGACATTCAGTTGCATGTGTTTGTTCTGCAAGTGACCACCACAGATGTAATCATTTCCAGAATTTAAGTCAGATAGAAATGTACTTATTTGACTGCCAAAACACAGTACACACATAATATATACTTTTCATTCCTCTGACATGAGAAGTAAAATGTGGGCAAAAAAAATGTATCCTACGCTTTGGGAAACACACTTGACGCAATGGCAATGTGGTTCCTTAAAGAGTCGATGCATACTGCAAAAATGAAGTACATGTTTATTGTTACATGATAGTTTCATGGTAGCTACATCTGCACATATCACTCATGCTGACATGTGCTCCATCGCCCTGTTGCAACTGGCAAATGCTGCTCCATCTGTAGGAAAGCTAAACACTGCAAACAAGACAGAACACATGGAAAACTTCATCTGATCTACAAAATCTGTTATTCCCCAGCTACTTAATTTGCTTAGAACTCCGATTAGCAACTGATTATGCCGATGGAAACCGCTGGCTCCTGACTACAGAAAGCTACAGACTGCAACTGTGACAGTGATCAGACAGATTTGTACTGTGTCCCATCTGCGTTCACCATTATTACTTAGCGAAAGCAATTTAATCATTACAATAAAGTCGCCTGTGTATTCACACAACTTTATTGAAGCTAAAAAAAATACTGAAATATAAATATAGTATTACATTCAACTCTAAACATTATAATTTACAAAAAAAACATACAAAGGTAAGATAAAAACAGGGTTAGTGTAACTTTAACGAACAAACTTCCCAATACGGGAGAATATCAAAGAATTTACAGTACTCACATGTAAATGATACTACTTTATAGTAGAATAGATTATAGAAAACAGTTTGTTTTCTATGTAACAAAAATTATTTATGATTATAATGCTTGAGATATATTAATCCAAAAATATTTGCAACATAGCACTTTGGAGCGTAGCCTCGGTAACAAATGCCATCTTCAGATTTCATTAGCCAGTGAAGCCTATTGGCTACACTATGCAAAGTCTACCATGGCAATGGCCACTCACAAATGTGTGGTCTGCTTTAGCAATCACTGCTAATGACCTGCCGGATGCCCTTACTCAGCATGTGTTTTTTTTTTATACAACCAGGAAATACTTTTTATTGTTGCAATAAAAAATTCAAGTTACGATAATTAATTAATATGCCCCTTTATGAGCTGTTACATGTGATAGGTTTACATGGGCCTTGAAGCACCACAATTCTCATCATATCATATTTATTAAATGCAATAACAGTTTCACTTTTTGCATTTCAAATACTATAAAAAAAATGTTGTCAGAATTGTGGGCCTGATTCAGAGCTGGACGCTCTTTCAGAGCGCTCGCTCTGAATCAGTGCCCTCCCTCTCTTTTTTTAGAGCGGCCTCCATAGCGAGCGGCCAAAAAGATGGTCAAGACCATCGCGACCATCGGGCTTGCGATGAGACCCTTGTGGTAGGGTCTCGTCTGCCGCAAGCCCTGGAGTGCTTTTGGCTCTATCAGAGCCAAAAGCACTCCCACTGACATCACTTGTGATGTCAGTGGGGCCGGCCCCAGACGGTAGGCGTTCCCATGGGAGTGCCTCCGTCTGGGCAGCGACGCCCCCGGCACGCCCACCAAAGGGGGCGTGCTGTCACTCACCATCGACAGCACGCCCCCTTTGTAGCGAGACCCATAGCGACAGCTTGCCCGTCACTATGCGGGTCTCGCGCATGCGTGCGACGGAGCTGGCTCCCTCGTGCGCATGCGCACTTGGCCAACATCGACCCACTTGCGAGCGCTCAGCGCTCACGAGCGGGTCTGAATCAGGCCCTGTGTCAGATTTTTTAAAAATTCCTTCTAAATACCAATCTATTGTTGGGTGCAATTGTCAAGATCTGCTCTTATTCTGTATGCGTAGTATACTCTGCCACTCCTGGCAAATGGACAAACATTGGGGACCCCATTATGATGAGCACACATTTGTAGATACCATTCAGATGAAGGAGAACCTTGTAAGGCTGGGGAGAGGATTTCCTACTCACCCTGGTGTCAGGTTCATGTAGGAAGGTGTACTGTGCTAATTAGCTCATAGTATACCATGTGTTATATTTATACATCAGATGCTGCAGCTGTCCAACTACATGGTGTCCCTGGAAACTGTAATGAAAAGCTGGCAACTGTATACAGTACCTGGTTATCTCTTCCTTCAATTTACATGGATCTTCTGCATAAAACTTAACTCCAAAATATAGAGTGTAGGGAGGGCCCGCTATATATAAAAGAGAAATGAGTAAATATACTTATACCACACAAAATATAAAACATATAAATGTAGTAGAAAAAGTAATGTACAGCATTGTATATCAAGAATGTAACTAGGTTTCATGTAAACATAGAGGAAGGGAGAGAGGCATTTTACACAAAGACTATCTGTACATAATATCCTTTCCCTAAGGGTAGATCAATATATACATGTATACACTGACTTTGTTAGGAACAACTGCTCATTAATGCAAATATCTAATCAGCCAATCATGTAGCAGCAACTCAATCAATAAAAGCATATAGATATATGGTCAAAGAGCAGACAAACAGTGGCAATGAGGATGGATGGTTTCCTTGGCTGAAGGCACTATCAGGTATACTGGATGATCGGAATACATATGATTGACCAGCGGTCAGAATGCCGTCGGTCAAAAGACCGACAACAGCATCCCAATGTTTAGATTCCCGACAGGGGCCGGTAAGTAGGCTAACCCTTCCCCTCACCCTCCCCCAGTGGTGCCTAAACCTAACCTCCCCCCGGTGGTGCCTAACCCTAACCTCCCCACGGTGGTACCTAAACCTAACCACCTCCTTCCCGCACCCTAAACCTGATCCTCCCCGGGTGGTGCCTAACCGTAACCTCCCTCCGGTGGTGCCTAACCTAACCCTCCCTCCAGGTAGCCTAACCCTAACCCCCCCGGGAGGTCAGTAGACCTAACACCCTCATCCCGGCCTAACCCTAACCCGCATACTTACCATCGGGATGCTGGCAGTCGGGATGTGGACGTGTCTTGATATCTTCGGGATGGCGGCGTTGGCATTCTGACGGGCGTCTGGATTCCGGCGTCGGTATACTGATGTCCGGCATCCTGTCTGCAGCATCCTGACTGCATCCCGGATGGGCTATTATGTTGCTGGGACACTTGGGCTAAGGGTAATGTTTTACACAATACTCCAAATCCATTTTATTTCATGACAAAACATCTGGCTCCTAACTCTTGTTACATGTAGTAACAGGATAACTTTTTACTAATTATAGAATTCAAATAATATATATTGAAGCAAATAGTAGTTTTATGTAACCTTACAGATTTTACATAAATTATGATAATTAAGGGTCAAACCTTATTAAGCTTTTAATTAGACATAAGTCAGCATGAAAACGGACAATCCTCCTGAAAGCCAGTGTTTGTTGTCCATGGACAGGTAACCTACTGTAGGTAAAGATCTTTGATGTTTCGGAAAGCACACTCAGGCAATGTACTTACTGCTAATCAGGTCTTTGTGTTCTGAGATAGTCTTCGCAGGATCCAGCCAATACTGCACAAAAACAATATAGAAATGTCTTACTAACAACAGTGAAGCAAATCAAGGAAGAGTAATATAAAACAAGCCAACATTTCCCAGTTATGTAGCTAGCTAGTGATTTTCTAATGCAAAACTATTGGATGGTCACGAAGGTCATTAAAATAAAATCCATCAGCTAAATATATTGTTCAGTCCAACTTTTATTATAATCATTTATAAAATTAACCCTTTCATCCATTTCAGTTGCCAGGATTGCAGTGTCCTCATATAAGGGATTTTCACAGTTTATTAGGGACATTGGGCCTGATTCATCACAATGCAACAGTGTACGCAGACTGGCCGATGGTGCATACCGCGCATGCACCGCAGAGCGCAGGTCAGGATTGTGATAGCTCTGCGATCACGCACGCAGACAGAAAACCATTGCAGACTGAGTGACGTCAGCGTTTGGGGGTGGTGATGAGGGAGTGGTCGGAGAAATACAGGGGTGCCTGTCCGTTTGAACACCGTTTCCTAGGCGTGCAGAAATTAGCCACTGCTACGCCATTTGCACCTTACGTACTCACTACATGCGATGACAGTTGCAATTTCTGAGACAGGTCACACCTGCTGCAATTGTGCGTGAGGGCCGATGTTACCAATGTGTACGCAGGATTGCGAGGTCTTACGGATGTGAGAAAGCGGTAGTGGGCGTCTCTATTCTGGCTGAGCACCTGCAAACATTAGCATATTTTCGCAGCAGTACTGCGTGCGTAATCGCAGCTGCGATCGCAATAGCGATTCGTAATGAATCAGGGCCATTGTGCACATTTCATTTAATAAGTTTTTAACCATTTTCCCAGTGCCTATGCGTGAATGTGACCTAGGCATATGACAAAAATCCTGGAGGAGCAAACACAACCTGCAGGAACCTATTTAAAAAAAGGGATTATGAGGACCAAAATGTAATTAGGAGATAAAAAGCTAATTATACCAAGAAAATTGGAATTAACTTCACACAGCATAGTAAAGAGCAAAGCAAGGTAAAGTTCACCCTTAATACCAGCTACCGTATGTGACACAGCGATTTCACATAGTACGTGGCCATGAATGTAAATTGCAATGAGGTAGTCTGAGGTTAGCACTGAGAAGAGGCCTTATCTGCTGATCACCAGTCACATAACACTTACGCTGTCTGAATGACAAGACACCAGGCTGCAACCAGCACGGAAAGACCATAACAAAGACTGAGGGCTTCCATTACAGAGCAAAGCACAAATTCAATACCATGCCTCATTCATCAGTATGTTATCAAATTGTGCCGTATACTTCTAATAAAGACCCCCGATGATGGGAAGAGTCAGCTATTACAGATGAATGTGGGGATCCAATCATCTTCACAAGAGTGCCTTACCTGGACGAATCCCTTTATAAAGCACCCAGACAAAGTACTATAGTGTTCCTTCATTTTGTATTGTGGCTCAGTGAAGAGAGTACAAAAAGGCACTTGTACATTATTTCTCATTGGTCAGAATATTAAACAAACAAACAAACAACAAATAATCTCACAAAACTCAGAGCAGCTTGACCTGAAGCAAGGGATTGTGGGTGTTATAATTATAAAGAGCTGCTTACGGTAGAGGGCTTTGCTTTTATTTTATTTTCAACCATTTGCTATGGAATATTTCCTGGGAACAATGCTGATCAGACATTTTAGCAGAAAGCTGGCACACTGTATAGTGTAATATTATCTTTCTGTATATAACATACAATATTCAGTCGAGGTATACATTAGTGGGTAATGTGGGGTGACATAAATGCAGACAATACAAAGGTGAAGAGGGCTCTTGAATAGAAAGTTTGCATTTTCACAAATCGATGATTGATGATGGCATCGCTAAGTGACTGGATAATTAAGCAAATACTAATGCGTTTTCAGAACAAGTGATAGGATTTAACATAAATTGCAGAAAATGTATAGCATGTACAGGACTACAATGAATGATGGAGAAAAACGTTTTAAATGGAAAGATATTAAAAACAGATTAATACATCACAGCAAAGGTAACTGGAGAAGATCATTCTGCACTGGGTGGGATGGGCCATACTGGTCTGTATTGTGGCATACGGGAGTAAAGCTAGGTACACATTAGACCATGAGTACCCAGCCGATATATCATGTGCGACGGACCCGGCGAGGGTGCCGGCATCAGCGAGTGCATACACACTTGCAGATGCCGGAAGCGACAAAGCGAAGGCGGGGTGGTAGCGGGGGCTGCGCTGCATTCAGCAGCATGGTATCGCTAGCTACATCCCCACAGCTTTCTGTATGTAAAAAAGATCTGATGCGTTGGACGATCCACGGGAGCACGCGTCGGCATCGTGCGAACACACTGGACGATATGGACAATTTGTCATTCCGATGCGTTGGAATCGGAAGATATCGTCTAGTGTGTAGGGGTCTTAACTGAGGAATGATTCAGAATCAAGGCTTTATTACACAGTAGTTGTAACTTTAATAACTTACTTTCTCTTAAAAATGCCATAGGCATAACTGTTGTGGGCTTGATGCAGAGATGGATGCTAATGCAATCGCAGCTGCGATTTCACAGACCGCAGCTACGAAAATATACTAATAGTTCCAAAGCTTACCCAAGAATAGGGATGCCCACTGCTGCCTTCTCATTTTCATCCAACGTCACATACCAGTGTAAATATTGGTAACATCGACGCACATCGACTAGCCATGCAGTCCTTGCGGAAATACTGACCTGTCGCAATTACAGCAGCTCTCCTGACATGCAGAGAGCTCTCATGCTGCGTATTAGATTGCAATGGCTATGTTATGCACGCCCATGTAACGGCGTTTAAATAGAAAGACACACCTGCGTTTTACTAAATACTGACTACCTGTCACTCACTTTGTGAATGGGTTCTCTGTGCGTGTGGAATCGCAAGATAATCGCTGAGTGTTGACACATGCGGAATAGCAAAAAAAAACCTGGTCCTGCATAAAGATCGGTATAGTGTAGAACATCTCTGAATCAAGTCCTGTATCCATTAATATAGAATTTGAGTTGGCATTCAGAGGAAGAATAAAACAATAAGCCCTGGACAATGCACAATTTATGTACTCTACATAAATATTCTGTATGTGCCTGTGATAACGCACTGTACACGTTATCATTCTTTAATGTTCCATACAGAACACAGCAGAGTTTCAATTTTAATTACACCACAATGCCATATAGAAATCTGTATGAAGGCTGATAGCCCTAGAATGTTGTATGACCATCTCTCAGCATGTATTGGAATATACAGCAAGGCCCTCATTTCATCCTCAACTCACCTAGAATTAAGATCATACATGCAGTTTAAGTGCAACCATACTGTTCAATCATAAATATTGACAGAGTACATGTCGACATGTACATTATGTCAACATATACAATGTCGACTTGCAACATGTTGACACCTATTTTTATCATTAACCCTAATACTAACGCCAACCCTAATGTTGACAGTTTAACCATTTAGACATGTAATATGACCACATTTTGCAGGTGTGGATATGTTAAATGTCGGCATATTAACCATTTCGACATGGTAAAATTATACATTCTGCTGTTGTTGACCTTTTGAACGTCTACATTCTGAATGTAGACATGCTGACTACGTCCCATAGAAGATACCATCCCCTTTACACTGTGGGCCCCAGGCTACAGCCCCACCTCGTAATCAGCCATCGCAGTCTCTACTTTCCACACATAGGTATGTACAGTATATGCATTTATTTTATATTAGCCTAACTTTGCAGTATTTATAAATTGCCCAAATCTCCTGCAGCGCTGTACTGAGTAAGTACTACACACACAGGGCATTATAGACACCGCATGGCTAACATTTACACAAACATGAGACAAGAGGAATGAAAACTCAAACATGACATGGATAGAAAGAAGAGGTGAGGGAACAAGTAAGATGACGGAACGGGTAATTGTTAGACTGGTGTGAGAAGATCTGACAGATCTCGTGAGTGGAGCGAGTTATTATAGAGTCAGAATATAGAGATGAGCTGTAGGCTTAACTACGAAGCTCAGAAAAGCAAAATTCATCATTTTTTGTTGTTACATAATCCACAAAACAACATGAAAAACATCATATTGGCTGCCATCACACCTAAGCCATTAAGATCCCACTAAATCCACTAGAGAAAGTAGAACAGCTTGAGTCATACAATGTGTGAGGTGTGAAGTATTACACTGTGTCAGCATGTTACCTTGTGCTGCTCTCCCCTTAGCTGATGAAAGGTATTAACATGTAAAGGCAGGAATCCTGAAGTGTAGCAAACATGATTTTCACTTTCGCTACTGTCTGTACTTCATTGTGTTTGTCTGTCGTCAGCTATGACAAATGCCCAATCATCCTTTCAATCACTGGGATACTCCAGTAGAGTAGTGCTATGACAGGTATGTGTAGGAAGAGGTAAGCATCTAACCATCAGTGTGGAAATCCTCAAAAAGAGCAAGTTCTAGTACAGAGGACCACAATTTGTCCGCACTAGCGGTTATTTAATGTTATTCAGCATTTACAACAAGCCATAGCACCAAGTTCCACACTAGCCAGAGACAAGCGGTGGTCTGTACCTACTGAAAATGCAATGTTGGTACATTGGTGCAGTATGGAATGGTCCTCTGATTCCCACTCTTAGGACTCGTTTAGAAATGAAATTTGCTCATGTAGACCTGAAAACACTGCAGGGATTGGGACAATTAATTGTGGTACTTGCATCAGGACCTTTGTGTAGTGTTTTAAATTGCTGGTGTAAACCATATTTCATAATAAACTTATGAAGTATGGGCCTCATTCAGACCCACTCGCAAGCGGCTGTCCGCTCGCAAGTGGGTCGATGGTGTGCACTGCGCATGCGCACGACGGAGGGAGCTCCGTTGTGCGCATGCGTCAGACGCGACGAGCGAAGGACTTTCCTTCGCACGTTGTGTCTGATCAAAGGGGGCGTGCTGTCGATGTTGATTGACAGCACGCCCCCTTTGGTGGGCGTGCCGGGGGCGTGCCTGCCAGACGGAGGCGTTCCCAAGGGAACGCCTACCGTCTGAAGTCGGCCCCATTGACATCACTAGTGATGTCAGTGGGAGTGATTTTGGCTCTGATAGAGCCAAAATCACTCCAGGGCTTGTGGTCGAAAACCCCGACCACAGGCTTCTGGTCGCACTGGCTATGGTCGCGATGGTCAAGACCATCGCGACCATCATCCTGCACGCTCGTATGTGCTGTGGGTGGTGACCCACAGCTATACGAGCGTCCAGGAGGACGCTCCATTTTTATGGAGGACGGCCCTCATTCAGAGCAAGCGCTCTGCTCAGAGCGTCCGGCTCTGAATGAGGGCCTATATTCCCAAAAAGCATCACAGAAAACGCACACATATATAAACAAATGGTACCTATTTATCATTGGTAATTTTTCTGAAAATCATGCAGAAACCTTTAAGCTGGACACACACTATACAATGTGTGTACCCAGTGACGGAACAACGCAATGTTATGATACATTGCGCGCACCATACATACTACATATCGTTCCATGCTGCATGTAGTAGCATGGCTTTGTACATTGCATCAGCCCATCTTATTTGCAGCACAGCAGATGGGATGATGCGATGAACAACTGCCATGCACACACAATCAGGTGTACACACTATACAATCCGCACAATATATAGTTCCCATCCCTGTCGTAACAATATATTGTATGATATATCTTATAGTGTGTACCCAGCTTTAGTATCAAAGGCATCTATGACAGCTGTAATACAGGAGATATCAAATATGTCTGCTGGGTTAATTAAATACCCTTATAACACTGCCATGGGTCTCTTTGGGAAGTGCAATGTTCTCCAATTTACCAAGCTACCGTCATTTAGATTTAAATTTAGCCACTGCAGGTTATAGGTCACAGTTTTGCCTAAAGAGGACTCTCCAGAATTCTCCCCAGCAACCTTTAATGTGCACATGTGCTGTCCGATGACTGTGGGATGTAGCCAGGAAGCTGGCAGTCTGAATCAGGCCCTGTGTGTGTGTGCAGCTAGGAAGCTGGTCCTAAACCTGGCAGTAAAGTAATAGCGGAAGTTATCACTTTACTACTCACTTGTTGATAGGATAGGCTCTTATCTGAGCCACAGCACCAGCAAGTAGTGTTTGTTAAATTGTCACAAAACACATCTGTTATCTCTGCAAATAGCAGTAATAGTAACAACTGAAACTTATTGGGGCAAAACTGCATTGGGTAATAATAATACAGCTGTATAATTACACAGTTTATATTATGTGTGTATTATCTCTTCATTGCATTCTTTATCATGGAAAACATACAGAAATAAGATCATTCATTAGCAGTTACACCACTTACTAATCAATTGCAAACATACACATCTGTTGTGAGGGGTGTGATACGAGATGCCGGCGGTCAGGATGCCGCCTGTCAAAAAACCAACAACGGCAACCCGATCGTCAGTATGCCGACAGGGGCTCCGTAAGTACACTAACCCTACCCCCTTCATCCCCTAACCCTTCCTTCCTGCACCCTACCTCCCCCGCATCCTAACCCTCCCTTTTAGTGCCTAAACCTAACACACCCTGTACGCAGCCTAACCCTAACCTCTCCCTCCCCCGCAGCCTAACTCCCCCCCGTGCCTAAACCTAACCCTCTCGCCCCACGTGGTGTAAAAATATACTTACTCGCTATACCAACATTTGGGATGCCGGCTGTCGGGATTCAGGCGTCGGGATCTCAAACCATGCTGGTCTTCTGCCCTTGGTTCGGGATTCAGTCGTCAGGATTTCGACTGCCGGCATCCTGAACGGCGGCATATTAACTACATCCCATTGTGAGTCTGTTCCCAGTGATGTCGGTATCTTTATTGTTCAGCATGGAATTCCTGAAGACTACTGTGACACCTTATGTCAGGTATACACTTGGCCGACTGCCTGACTGACCGATTTGGTATGTATGCTGCTGTGCATACACATTTACCAACTGGCAGACCGATATGTCTGGCTGCAGGAACCAGTTGTGACGTCATTGTCGCAGGCAGATGTACAGGATATACAGATGTGTCCTCATATGCTATTACTGTGGTTGTGCCCTTCTCGGCACGCCAGGTCCCTTACAACCCTGCTTGCATCTAACTAATTTTTCGCATTTTCTTGCCTAAAAATGTCTTAGTCACAATGCAATGCAACAAAACCGCTTCACGAGACTGCACTCATTGATTTGATATGCAGCACTTGTATGCCTGTGTGAGGCGGAGTCTGAATCTGTATATGTATATGAAGTGCTAGGATGTAGCGCCTGACGCTTTTTTTCCCGCCAAGTTCTGTTGTGCTTCAGACAGATTCAGACTCAGTCGCACACAGATACATAAGTGTCGCATATCAAATGAATCAGTGCAGTATCCTAAAGCGGACTATCGCATTCGATTGCGACTAAGACACGAAAAAGAAGCTACACCGCTCGGCATGGCTCATTCGCGACAGGCATCTTGTGACTCATGGTATACTGAGGCTAGTTGTATAAGGACACATCTGTATCTTAAGGGTCCCACACAGGGTGCGATATAGCGGCCGATCTGACAGATTGGAACGATGTTGCAGCTACATCGTTCCTTGTGTGGGCATGATATGGTCTGCTGCATGCTCCCGTGGTGCAATAGATCTGTGAATGACATAATCGCCCCCCGGTCGGGACGATGTATCGCTCCACGGCTGCATGAATGATATATTGTTCAGTGTGTACCCAGAATTAGTCAGATTAGGTTGTTACAACGTGTAAAATGCCTGCTGATTTTTTATTATACAGTAGGTGTCTTTTTCTTTTACTAAATGTGTTGTTTTAATGTATTACTGAGGGTACGAAGGGTAATGTGAGGCTTTTCAAAGATTAGAGTACCGCCAAATAAGGCCTCTGAACTGTATTAGCTTGCCTATCACTCCCCTAAATTATATTTATTTCTGCCAAATAAATTCATGTCTATACAATACTCGTATGTTGAGTAAGCTCTTCTTTCAGTTATATAACACCTAGAACTAGAGCAAACATCTTTCCTCTCCCCTATGATGTATAGTAGCAGAGAGACAGGCCAATTTGTTACATAAACAATACCCATAGATCATGTTTAACATAGTTAATTTAATTTTATGTATTCCCTCGAGATATATATATATATATAATTTACAACCATTTGGGATGTCCAGTCATGTTTCCATATGAAAAGGAAAACAATATTGCTCAACTCGGGCTTTTTACTCCAGCGCAGGTGGTGGAACAAGAGGAACATTCAGAAGACGTAATCTTATTATATACATATAACCCTTTCATTACTAAGCAGGCAGCACAATGATCACACAGTGTAACCATGTACCTGAGTGTTCTTCAAAAGAGGTTATGTCCAGAATGGAAAATAAATTCCACAATGAGCTAAGATGTGAGAACATTAATGTTTCTCTGCCCAGAGTGAAGTAAGGTCAGCTTCTATCAACACGGATAAGGAGATAAATCAGGTCCTGTATAAGATCTGACAGGACAAGTATTTCTCACATACTATACTTTGAAAATACACAGAAGCCATACATTGACCAAATTGCATTTGCAGTGTAGAGTAGAATAATGATGAAAGAAACCTATTATTAAGCAATTGTACATTTCAGCTTCATGTTACAGAAAATAGAAGATAATGTATTCATCTTAAAATGAAGTGATATGCTTGTGGACCTTTATACTAGTCACTAGTGTTCCATTCCTGACTGAAACCAAAGGGCTAAACTAAAAAGTACGATTTGTAGTCATGTGATCTCAGGAGATTGATCACATGACAGAAATCACTCATTTTGTACCTCAGTTTCCTATGTGCTCTTGATCTTCTACACCAGTATTTTTTTAAACACTTTGTATTGTGATGATCTCCTTGAGTCGTACAATGGAGCAATTTAATCATCTCGCGTGGACTTCAGGTAATTAGTCTCCTCCATAGATTTAAATGGGATGAGCAATGACTTGCTCATTTAGAAGACCTTACACAGTTCATTAAAAGGGAGAACACATGACTTTCCCTTTCAAACTTTATGTGAGTAATCTCACGACATTAATTGCATAAAATTATGTAAATCAACTTTGTATTTTCTCACGTGATTCATCTCATGAGACTTAAATCACAGGATCGTGCAGCTTTAGCCAAAAAGCAAAAGTGCTCAAAGCACTATTTCAATGGGACACAATACAGGTTACAGAATCTTTTTTGCGCACACTGAGGGCCTTATTCAGAGATGGACGCTAATGCAATTGCAGCTGCGATTTTGCACAGAATGCATCTGCGAAAATATGCCTTCTCATGTGTATGACGTTGCTTACCTGCGTAAATATCGGTAACATCAACGTACATCGAGCAGCCATCTTGACCTTGTGACAGGTCTGACCAGCCGCAAACACTGCAGCTTTCCTGACAGGCAGAGGGCTCTCCTGCTGCATATGTTTAAACGGTAAGACACACCTGTGTTTTATTTTTACCACCCCCTGTTAACTCCCCCAAACGCTGACTACCTGTCACTCACTTTATGAATGGGTTCTCTGGGTCTCATTCAGACCCGCTCGCGAGCGCTGTACGCTCGCAAGCGGGTCGATGGTGCCCAAGTGCACATGCGCACGACGGAGGGAGCTCCGTCGTGCGCATGCGTGAGACCCGGCGAGCGACGGGGAAGCCGTTGCTCCAGGTCTCGCACCAAAGGGGGCGTGCTGTCGATGGTGAGTGACAGCCCGCCCCCTTTGGTGGGCGTGGCTGCCCTGACAGAGGCGTTCCCATGGGAACGCCTACCGTCTGGGTCCGGCCAAACTGACATCTGACAATCACTCCAGGGCTTGCGGCAACGAGACCCTACCGCAATGGTCTCGTCGCAAGCCCGATGGTCGCGATGGTCTTGACCATGGTAACCCACAGCTATACGAGCGTCCAAGAGGACGCACAAAAAAAAAAAAAAACGCCCTGATTCAGAGCGGGCGCTCTGGTCAGAGCGACCGGCTCTGAATCAGGCCCTCTGTGCGTGTGGAATCGCAACACTACAGTATTTGACTAAAGGCACCAGCAGAAAGGTTATAAAATCTAGGCTTATGTTTTTTGTTTTAATTTCCAATTCGGGTATATCAGGCCCAAAGAAAGAAAATTCCCTATGGATTCAGGACAATCCACAATGAAAAAGTAAAACAAGGTATTTAATGGAGTGTTTAGTTTAATGACACTACATAATCTGTGTCTATGGGGTATATTTACTAAAGGTCAACTTTAGTCGATTTAAAATCAATCAAAATCGATGTTGTGTTTCTGGGGCAAAATCACATATTTACTAATACTTAAAAAATTATCAAAAATGCTATTAGTAAATGGGTGATTTAGACCCAGAAACACAACTTTGACGTTGATCTATTTTTATCAATGTTTAATCGAACAAAACCAACCTTTTCTAAATATACTCATATTAGACACTATTGTGGAACTACATTTCCAGCAGCTCTTGGCTGCTGGTTAAAGTTGCACTTTTTTCTGGGTTTGGTTGCATTATGACACGGGGACAACATGTTCTATGCAACCAGCTCAGCCTGGTGTAGCGTGCTGCTTTTGCATGGAAACCCATATTAGATGTCCTTCCGCGACAGCTGTAACCAGCCCAGGCTATTTCACTGGCACTGGTTACTTTTTTTACATTTATTCATTGAATTATTGTTATTTATATAAAAACACTAAAGAAACAGCAGTAATCATAATAAATTTGATGAATAGTTAGAAATGTAAATGGACGGATCAGTAAAGACTGCACTTGTAGGGTATTCACAGAGAAAAGTTTTGTCTCTGCAGGTGAGGTTCAGAAGCTTCTAAAGTTTTATTCACACATTATCTATAATGCTTTGGTAGTATTGTCCCAAACAGGCGGCTTTGCAGCTCATTTGATAAGCCTGCTTGAGTGGCATGTTTTAGACACAGCTGTATAACCTCAAGGGATGCGTTCACTGAAACTCAAGAAAGATTCAGCTCTGTATAGAATCTGTATGCCTGCTTCTTATTGCCTTTCTTTGTGGGGGAAGTGCATCACCTATAGATATCTGTCAAATGCACTAGATCCAGAGCGATTTTACACTTAGGGCCTGATTCAGACCCGCTCGCGAGCACTAGCCGGCTCCGTCGTGCGCATGCGCCAGACCCGGATAGCGACGGGTAAACCGTCGCTCCGGGTCTCGTACCAAAGGGGGCGTGCTGTCGATGTTGAGTGACAGCACGCACCCTTTGGTGGGCGGGCCGGGGGAGTGGCTGCCCAAACTGAGGCGTTCCCATGTGAACGCCTCCGTTTGGGGGCGGCCCCACTGACATCACGAGTGATGTCAGTGGGAGAGATTTAGGCTCTGTCAGAGCCGAAATCTCTTTGGGGCTTGCGGCAACGAGACCCTACCACAAGGGCCTTGTCGCAAGCCCGATGGTCACGATGGTCTTGACCATCGCGACCATCTTCCTGGCTGCTCGCTATAGCTGTGGGTGGTCACCCACAGCTATGCGATGGCCGCTCTAAAAAACAAGAAGGCTGGCCCTGATTCAGAACGAGTGCTCTGTCAGAGCGAGCGCTCTGTCAGAGCATCCGGCTCTGAATCAGGGCCTTAAATCGATATGCAACAACATTATGTGTTAAAGCAGTTTCAGTACGAAAAAAGAAAATCAACGTCTGCAATATATGTACCATTATCGCCGATGACAATGATGGTATTATGGCATCTCTTATTAAGAAAAGGCTTATCGTTTTTAGCACATATCGGCAATATTATTTGCCGGTATGTGTACAGACTCCAGCGGTGCCTGACTGGGCGCATAGTGGCGCAAACGATGTCTGTCTGCAAATGAGATCTCATGGGGTTTTTTTTAGATTTAGCGAATGTACATTGGGTTTGTTAGGAGTCAGGACTCAAGGTTGTAAGACTGGCTGTACGATGCAGATTATCCGAAGTGCTGATTTAAAACACTCTAACTTATAATTTCAACAATTAAAACAATATAAGGACAAAGTTGGATCAAACATTGTGAGTTCAAAACCTCTTTACTACAAACACCTGGGTCCAAATGTAATAGGGGGAGAGTTTAGAAAATGTGAGAGTTTAGCAGTAACCTCTCACACTATTACATTGGTCGAGTTGTATCTTCACAACGGGAAAGCATCTGGATGAGAGTTTAAATCGTGACAGTTTTTCGAGTCTGAAAAACTCACAAGTTTGCATGTTCTCGGACTATTACATTGGCCAAGATTAAAAAGTGTGAGAAAACTCTCTCATTTACCTAAACTCTCACCCTATTACATTCGGGCCCTGCTGTCTGCATAACCAGGACATGTAAAACTGGACTCCCTGTTTGGTCACGGCAAACACTTCACTTGCTATTATTTGTGCTGGCTCTCTGGTTTTCACAAATATCTCAATGCATGCTGCAACTTTGCAAATGTCAGTTTGCTTATTTACACTTAGGAATAATGTCTTTTTAATAAAGCTCTTTTGCCTAGCCTCACATCCTCTATCTACTTACACAGTCTACTTTGCTATTCAATTTGTGCGCCCATTAAATCTCCACTTTAATTCCGCTCAATAATAAAACTTTTGTTGTTTGTGCATACACATTTACCAACACTGTTCTTTCCCTTGCATTTCTGCAAATCTCCTGCACTCTCTCATATTCATACTTCATTCCTACTTCCAGTTTTCCTCATCCACACCATGGCAATGTTTTCTTCAACTCTCCCCTTAACACAATGTCTCAATGTCTACCTAATCCTTTGTTCTGCCCCCTGCTTCTACCTTTAACCGTCTCCTCGTCTCCTCCACCACCTCCTCCCCTTCTTTCCCCTCGTCTGTTTGACTTCCTCCCTCGACTCTCCCATTACTCCACTTTCATTCTCTTCTACCCCACTATGGTCCTAATCAGCGCGGGTCCTACCCTGTTAGATGAGGGGGGGCTGCCGCCGCTGAAAATGAGATGGAGGTAGGGTGCAATTACTCACCTACTGTTCCCGTCCTGGCCAGGTCCCGGCGCCTGCGCCATCGATCTGTCATCTGCAGCCCCTAGGAGCTGGTTACTGGCTTGCTGAAAGGCAGAGTAGCGGGTTCCTCCTGAAAGCCGCTCTTTGCTAATAGCAGCCCGGACTGGTAGCCCCAGGGGGAGGAGAAGCCTCCCCCTGAGACTGCTTGTATATGTGACTGGCAGGTAGCGCTTCCAATAGGAAGCCACTGCCAGTCACACAGTGTAGCCAGTGCAGTCACTACACTGAGGTAGTGAATTTTACTGGAGGGGCTGCAGCCTCGCAGCCCCTAGGAAAAATGCGACACTGGTTCTAATACCCCACTGCTATTCTTTCTTCTCCCTGCCACTTCACCCCACCTCCATCCACATCTCATTAAACATCCTCCCTGCCCGCCTCCTACAGGTTCTTTTCCTAACTCAGGGGCCCGCACCATCACTATACTCAATTCGTCTCGGCACCCCAAAGTAATCTCACCTCCACGCTACAGCAGCCCAATTCCTCTGAATTTAAACTCTGTCCCTCTATCCTGTGCCCTCTGGAATGCCATATAGGTGTGTAATAAACTGGACCCCATCCATGACCTCCTAACCATTACTGAAACCTGGATTTCACCCTCTGACACCACTTCTCTTGCAGCTCTCTCCTCTGGGATCCTCACCTTCTCTCACACCCCATGGTCTGGGGATCGCCATGGTGGTGCTGTTGGGGTCCTTCTATTCCCCGGTTACTCCTACCAATCCGTACCCTCAGAACCATCCCTTACATTCTCTACATTTGAGGTTCATGCTATACGCCTCTTCCAACCAGTACACCTTCAAGTAGCAGAGATTTACCGTCCCCCTGGCCCCCCCTCCAAATTCCTTGACAACTTTGCTTCCTGACTCCCTCAACTTCTCTCCATTAACCTAGGTGACTTCAATATTCCAATTGATATCCCTACAGATTCCTCTGAATTTAAATGCCTTACCCTCACATCTTCATTTGATCTCTCCCAATGGACCTCCTCACCCTCCCATGTGAGTGGGCACTCACTTGATCTGGTCTTCACTCACCGTTGTGATATTTCTGATTCCTCCACTTTCCCATTCCCTCTCTGACCATCACCTTCTCTGTTTTAACTAATCCCTCTCTCCTTCCCCTCTTCAACCTCCTAAAAACAACAGTACTAAATGTAACAATGAGGCTATCGACACCGTTTCTTTTTCCTCCCTGCTTGACTAACTTCTCTCCCCTATCCTCTCTCCTGCCCTGAACAAGCCACTTCCATATACAATGCCTCCCTTACTCTTGACTCTGTTGCTCCGGTGATCAGTACTCACCCTCTCAGATCCACACCTCAACCCTGGCATTCTGAATGCACCAGATACCTGCAAAAGTGTTCACGAACTGCCGAGAGACAGTGGAGAAAATCACGCTCTAAGGCATACTTTCGCCTATTTCAAATTTATGCTCTAATCCTACAGTGCTGCCCTTTCCCTCTCTAAACAATCATTTCAAGAACCTCATCTCTTTCCAGTCCTCAAACCCTGGTGTCTCTTCGCCACTTTCAACTCCCTCCTCTGTCCACCTCACCTCGCCTCCCCTCCTCACTTTCTGCCCTTGACTTTGCCACCTACTTTACATCTAAAATTTACTCTATACGTCAGAACATCATATCCCACCAGACCCTCAGCTCTCCACTCCTTCTTTCCCAGACCACCCCTCCTCATCTATCTTACCAACTCTGACATCCTTCCCCCCTGTATCTGGAGAGGAATTCATTGCCCTCATTCGGTCCCCTTCCACCTCCCCCCTCCTCCCTTCTGCCTGTTCTCATCTTGCCCACCTCCTCAATCTCTCCTTCTCATCTGGCACTGTCCCTTCTACATTCAAACATGCCCTAGTCTCCCTCATTCTTAGAAAAACCTACTCTTGATCCTAACACTCTCTCTAACTAATGACCCATCTCTGTACTCCCTTTTGTCTACAAACTCCTTGAGCGTATTGATTACAACCGCCTTTCTTTCCTCCACCTCCCTTCTTTAACCCCTTTCAGTCTAACTTCCATTCTCTCCAATCCACTGAAACAGCCCTCATGAAAGTCAGCCATGACCTCCTTGCTGTGAAATCCAAGGGCCATAACGCTCTGCTCATTCTCCTCGACCTCTCTGCTGCTTTTGACACTGTGGACCACCTTCTCCTCCTGCAAATCCTTAATTCCCTTGATGTATGTGACACTGCTCTAACTCTCTGACCGTTCCTTCTCTGTCTCCTCTCATGACTCTTCCCCCCCACTTCCAGTAGGTGTTCCCCAAGGTTCTGTTTTTGGACCTCTCCTATTCTCCCTCTGTCCTCTTTAGGTGAACTCATCAGCTCTTTTGACCTCCAATATCTGATGACACTCAATCTACCTTTCATCCCCTGACCTCTCCCCCTCACTCCTCACTCGTATTGCCAACTATCTCTCTGCTATCTCTTCCTGAATGCCCCAGCGCTTTCTAAAACTTAAAATGTCTAAGACTGAGCTGATCATCTTTCCACCCTCCCACATAACTTCACTTCCCACAATTTCATTATCAATTGATGGCACAACTAGCCTCTCCTCTAGCCCCAAAGTGTGCTGTCTGGGAGTTATCCTGGGCTCCGCTCTCTTCTTCAAATCACACATTCAGCACCTCTTGCAGTCCTGCCATTTCCATCTCAAAAATATTTCCAGGATTAGGCCCTTTCTCACCCTGAATGCTACTAAAACCCTCATCCAGTCACTGGTCATCTCCAGATTGGACTACTGTTACCTTCCACCTATCTGGCCTTCCTGCTGCTCAGCTCATCTTCCTTTCCAAACATTCTAAATCTACCTTCCCTCTAATACAAGCCCTACACTGACTCTCCTTCCCCTTTAGAACCCAATTCAAAGTCTTACACTCTCTTACAAAGCCCTCACCCAATGCTCCCCCATTTACATCTCTGACCTCATCTCCCTTCACACTCTCGCCCGCCCACTTTGTTCAAGAAATGCATGCTGCCTTTCCTGCCAACTGGTTACTTCTTCCCACTCCCACCTCCAAGATTTTGCCAGTGCTGCTCCCTACTTATGGAACTCTCTCTCTCCCTATCAGCCTCTCCACCTCTACAAACCCACAAATGGGTTCTCAAGACCCACCACTTCATCAAAGCCTTCCACCTCTCATCGTAACCCACTGCTATATGCTCCTTCCTCCCTGTCTACCCAATCTGTGTCATGCCTGTTTGTCTCCCCTCCCCGTTAGAATGTAAGCTCTCATACTTTCATCGACTCTTTACTCCCCACAAGGGCACCTAACACTTGGTTGCTTACGCTCTTTTGATTATTTGAGTGTTGACTGCTAATGCAGCAATGTGTATAAACTATGTCCTTGTCCTGCATTGTATTTTACTGTAAGTCACTGGTTTCTTGTTCACTTATTTGTTTAGTTACTTTGTAAGGTGCCTCAGGACACTTTTGGCACCATATAAATAAAGGATAATAATAATAATTCAAGGAGCAGCACACTATGCTGATGCGGTACGGGACTTGTCGAGATCGCTAATGGGGGGGGGGGGGATTTTATCTCCCTCTTTCCACAAAGATGATAATAAATCTCAGTGTTATTGCTTCCTGCTTCCACTCGATAAGAGGCAAAGCAGGAGAAGCTTTAGTGACACAATATGTGCCCTAATAATATATTGCACCCAGTCTCATATTGTACTGCTGTTTTCTATTTTCACCCAAAAGATCGTGAACTCTGTTACTGGTTTTTGTCACATTATTCCTCACTAAAACAATAGGAAGTGTAAGGGAGGTAAACAAGCTTCTCACTTGTAATGATATGAAAAGAAACAACTGTAGAAGCAATCATTTCTTGGAACACATTTAAAATCGCTGGGCATTCATACCATAGACTAGCGCTGAGTATCTTTCTAGCTCATGTCATGCTCTGAATGGCCAGATGGTATAGCATGGATTAAAAGGGCTACTACATAATTGGTGTTCAAAAAAATGTAGCGTCATAGCTGGATGTTCTCATGGTCTTAGCATTTTAGATACAGGTCATGGTATTAAAATTACTGGACAAAAATCCCTTACTCCATATTCCAGAGCTTTCTGCTCTTAATCTCATGTTGCACCTTTTTCTTCCATTCTGTTGTTTATTTTCCCCAACAACAATACAAATAATGTAGTGGTATATCTGTAAAAGAAATTAAGGGATGTTGGAAGTACGGCTTGGGTGTGGACTCATGGATCCCAACTTTATAAACTGTATTGGCAGCTTCAAAGTGGACTGGATTTCATTGCAATATGCGTGAATGACCATGGGTATCAGTACTTTAGCACAAACTGCCCCTTGTGAATCCCTTCCATGTGTGAGCCATATTGAATCAACAGGGAACAATTTAAATAAACATTTGCATAACTGAACATTAGGGCTTCACTGCAATCACATGCATGAGATAGCATGCAGCTTTCCGACTGAGAAAATATGCTCCCTATGGGAGATGTGTAGTTGGAGATTCCAATGGAGATTTCATAATAGAAAGAAAACTATCTGACACTAGTAAACATTCAGGAAAACACAAGTCTAAATCACCTTTGTTACCCTAATCTAAAGCATCTGAACGTCTTTCTTAAATTTGACAGACAGAAGCCGATTTGTTGCTAGGGGCGACTTGTTCACTTTATCTCTCTCAAAGGATTTATACATCTCCCTCATATTCTTCTATTTGCTGTGGACGGTCAGTGGATTCTGTGGACATACCCTGTTCCTGTAAGTGCGAACAGTCCCTCATGCAAACAAGACTTCCTAGTCTGTGGGAAAATATGAGGACTGGTTCCTGCTGATTCGCATCCGGTATGTACTGTAATAGAATCCCCTTTAAAAGTGCTAATTGCAATGCAGGTAAGTACGTAAAATCTATTTTATAGTGCAGTGTATTACTGGGTGTGGTGGGCAACTGGTGAGGCAAGTGGTGACCCAACATTTCTTAAAAGATTTTTTTGGAATACAGGGCCTGAATCAGAGATCGCTGTAGCACAGCTTTATTTATTTTTATTTATTAACAGTTTCTTATATAGCGCAGCATATTCCGTTGTGCTTTACAATTGGAAACATTTATAGAACAAAACAGGATAATAACAGTCAGACATAGATGTAAGAGGGCCCTGCTTGCAAGCTTACAATCTATAGGGAAATAGGCACTGATACACAAGGATAGGTGCTATATATTGCAATTTGGTCCAGCCAGAATGCAGAGTTTCTTAGTTGGCTGCATGATCCAGTCACATAGGAATGTCGGCCAAATGTCAGGAGAATGTGAAAGAAATACAATGTCTGAGGTTCTGTGTGGACTGTGAGAGGGGATGTAATAAGACATGGAAGCTATGAAGGTTATGTGGTCGGTTCTGGAATCTGATAAGCTTGTCTGAAGAGGTGAGTTTTCAGGGAACGCTTGAAGGATTGAAGACTAGAGGAAAGTCTTATTGTGCGTGGTAAGGCATTCCATAGAGTGGGTGCAGCCCGAAGAAAGTCCTGTAACCGTGAATGGGAGCAAGTAATGCGTGCAGGCCCGCTGAGAGCCACGGCGGGCCCGGGTAATAGGGGGCGTGGCCTAATCGCAGGAGGCGTGGCCACGCCCCCTTCCCGGGAAGAAAAAAAAAAGATATGCAGCGCCGCTGCACGCTGGGGAGGGGGGCGCTCTGTGCCCCCTCAGCCCTGCTCAAAGCCAGGGGGGGCGCGATCAGTGTGATCGCTCCCCCCACAGGCATAGGAGACTGCTGTGGCTGCTGCTCAGCAGCCACGAGAAGTCTCCACTGCAGCTCAGCACACGCTGTGTGCTGGGCTGCTGTGAGGGAGGGGGAGCGGTGCCGGACCCGGGCCCCCGCCGGGCCCCTCAGGAAGCCCGGGCCCCGGTAATCTGTACCCGCTCCCCCCCCTCTCGGCGCCCCTGAATGCGTGGGGATGAGAGATGCATATCTTGTGCTGAGCGGAGAGGTCGGGTTGGGAGATATTTTGAGATGAGTGAAGAGATGTATGTTGGTGTGGTTTGGTTAATTGCCTTATGTGTAAGTAACAGTATTTTGTATTGAATACGGTAGAAAACCGGCAGCTAATGGAGGGGCTGACAGAGCGGGGCAGCAGACGATGAACGTTTGGCAAGGAAGATAAGCCTCACAGCTACATTCATAATGGATTGTAATGGCGATAGCCTGTTTTGGGGAAGACCAGTAAGGAGACTATTGCAATAGTCAATGCGGGAAATAATGAGTGCATGGATTAGAGTTTTTGCAGAGTCTTGTTTGAGATATGGTCGAATTTTGGATATGTTTTTTAGATGTATGTAACATGATTTTGGGACAATACGAAACAAATCAATGATAAAATCAGAGAAATAAAACGATAGAAAAGTAATGAAAATTAAAATATAAATGGCTGCATTAATCTCTGTGTCCCATTATTATTGTGAGATGTAGTGTGATCACAGCCACAGTCCGTTGCTAGCCGGGGGTCGCGTAGCTAGCCAACATTTAGTGCTTGATAAATATTATTATTTGCTACATCTTTACCAAAGGACAATTGTGTCACTGAAATAGAGACAAAGTAACTATAAAATTATAACAAAGTGTCTTGTTGGATACTTTCATTAACACAGGCTCAATTATTGCACAACTGTAACATATAAGATATTATGGGACATACAGATCTGGTCTGAACTTGCAGTAATACCTCATGTGATAAATATGCACATTGTGTCCCTTTAGAAAGATACAGGCAGCAGTGTTGCAATTGAGGAACATAGGTGATAATATACTTATGTGCTTCTCTGCAATTGAGTAATATAATATAAACGCAGTATTGTATTCATTCAAACTTCAATAGTTCTGCTTATACTCCACTGTGCATTAATTCACTAGTCATTATATACACACACTATGTCTCACAATAATAATGGGACACACAGATTAATACAGCCATTTATATTTTAATTTTCATTACTTTTCTATCATTTTATTTCGCTGATTTTAACATTGATACCTTAATAAAAGTTATGCTTTAACATTTATATACCTATACTAACTAATAATGTGCATCCAAACAATTGGACTACTTTTTTCTTTTTGTGCTGTGTATGATTTTGGGACAGATTGAATGTGGGGAACAAAGGACAGTTCAGAGTCAAGGATGACACCAAGGCAGCGAGCTTGTGGGGCGGGGTGGATTGTTGAGTTATCAACAGTGATAAAGAGATCAGATTGGTAACTGTTATTGGCCGGTGGAAATATAATTAATTCTGTTTTAGAAAAAATAAGTTTCAGGTGGCGAGATGACACCCAAGATGAAATGGCAGAAAGATATTCAGTGACATGGACCAATACAGATGGTGATAAATCTGGGGAGGATAGGTAGATTTGAGTATCATCCGCATACAGATGGTACTGAAATCCAAAAGAGCGGATTAGTTTGCCAAGAGAGGTGGTATAGATTGAGAATAGCAAAGGACCTAAGACAGAGCTTTGCGGGACTCCGAGTGATATAGGTAGCGAAGAGGAGGCAGAATCCGATAGATACTTCACCTTCGTTTGTGAGGTCAAATGAAGAGAGGGTTCAGGTAGGGAATTGAGCAAGTCACTAGCTGAGGAAGAACATACCATTTCATTTTGGATATTATCAATCTTGTCCTTAAAATAGGAAGCAAGATCATGTGCACAAATAGTAGCAGGTGGCTTTGGTGAGGGAGGGGTAAGAAGCAGTTTAAATGTATTAAAAAGTTGCTTGGGGTTAGAGGCTTGAGCAGAGATAAGAGATTGGAAATATGTTTGTGTGTCCAGAGCAGTACGATAAGAGTTGTAGATAGTATTATATGTGAGGAAGTCACATGGAGTACGAGACTTTCGCCACTGACACAGCTGCTGCGTCTTTGTGCTACAATATGCAAAAGGCGCAGGAGGCGTCTTAAGCAATAAGACGCCAATGACCATCGGGCATCTGAGTAATCCTCAGGCTATTCAGGATTTCTGGCTTTGGCACACAGAGATAATAGGGCCAACACACCCCTTTTTGATGGGACGCTCCATGCCACGCCTTCCCTGCCCCCAATAGGCCACAGCATGTCAATCATCAGGGATTGCAAAAATATGAGCTATAGCGCATATTTTATCTGGTATTGAGGACCGGGGACTCGCTTTTAATGGCTGCGCCCCTGAGGATGCACTTTGCTGCAGCCAATCTCTGACATTCACACTCACACACTGCAGCTCTTTAGAGGGACAGCGCTGTAATTCAAAGCTGGCACGAGTCGCAAGCCAATCGGAGCTCACGGACCAGCAAACAATCAGCTCTGCTTGCTGGTCCTTGAGCTCCAATTGGCCCGCGACCAGTGCCAGACTTGAATGCCAGCGGCGCTACCTCTCAAGGACTGAAATGCGGCTGCCCACCCGTGCAGGCGTGCACACCAAATCCACAGCTGCTAGACGGACACAATGGGAGTGAGGTAAGAGACTGCTGGAACACAGGAGGGGGAACGGAGCATAATGTAAGGGACATTACTGTGTAGCATAATTTGTAAAGGGCTTTACTATGGGGCATAATGCGTAATGGGCATTACTGCGTGGCATAATGTGCAAAGGGCATTACTGTGTGGCATAATGTGTTATTACTGTGAGGCATAATGTGTAAAGGGCATTACTGTGTGGCATAATGTGTAATGGGCATTACTGTGTGGCATAATGTGTAATGGGCATTACTGTGTGGCATAATGTGTAAGGGCCATTACTGTGTGGCTTAATGTGTTATATGGGGCATTACGATCAGGTAAAATAAGTATTGAGCACAACAACATTTTTCTCAGTAAAAATATATATGTAATGGGGCTATTGTAATGAAATTTTCACCAAATGTCTGCAACAACCCATGCAATCCACACATGCAAAGAAATGTCCATAAATTAAGTTATGTGTGATAATGTTAAATGACACTGGGAAAAAGTATTGAACACGCTTACAAAAGCCCTTGTTGGTAATGACAGCTTCAAGACGCCTCCTGTATGGAGAAACTAGTCGCATGCATTGCTCAGGTGTGATTTTGGCCCATTCTTCCACACAAACAGTCTTCAAATCTTGAAGGTTCCGTGGGCCTCTTCTATGAACTATCTTTAGTTCTTTCCATAGATTTTCAATTGGATTTAAGTCAGGTGATTGGCAGGGCCATTCTAGCAGCTTTATTTTCTTTCTCTGAAACCAATTGAGGGCCTGATTCAGACCCGCTCACGAGTGCTGAGCACTCGCAAGAGGGTCAATGGTGGCCCAGCCGGCTCCATCATGCGCATGCGCGAGACCCGGATAGCGACGGGCAAACCGTCGCTCCGGGTCTCGTACCAAAGGGGGCGTGCTGTCGATGTTGAGTGAGTGGTAGGGTCTCGTTGCCGCAAGCCCCAGAGAGATTTCGGCCCCAGAGTGATGCCAGTGGGGCCGCCCCCAAACAGAGGCGTTCTCATGGGAACGCCTCCGTTTGGCCAGCCACTCCCCCTGGCCGCCTCCAAAACGGGGCAAGCTGTCAATCACAATCGACGGCTGCCCCGCTTAGGTGCGAGACCCGTAGCGGCGGAGCGCCCGTCGCTGGCCAGGTCTCGCACATGCGCAGTGGGGGACCGTCGACCCACTTGCGAGTGCTGTGCTTGCGAGTGGGTCTGAATCAGGCCCTATATTCTCTCAGTATTTCACAGGCTTGTCCAAATGTTGTGCAGCAAACTTTAAACAAGCTTTAACATGTTTTTTTCTTTAGCAATGGAGCCTTGCGTGGTGAGGGTGCATACAGGCCATGGCGGTGGAGTGCAATACTTATAGTTTCCTTTGAAACAATTGTTCCTGCTAATTCCAGGTCTTTCTGAAGCTCTCCACAAGTGGTCCTTGGCTCTTGGACAACTCTTCTGATAACAATTTTCACTCCTATATCATAAATCTTGCAAGGAGAACCTGGTTGTGGCCGGCTTATGGTGAAATTATTTTCTTTCCACTTCCGGATTATGGCCCCAACAGTGCTCACTGGAACATTCAGACGTTTAGAAATCCTTCTGTAACCAGTGTCATCAGTATGTTTTGCAACAATAAGGTTACAAAGGTCTTGAGAGAGCTCTTTGCTTTTACCCATCATGAGATGTTTCTTGTGTGATACCTTGGTAATGAGACAACTTTTTATAGGCCATCAGTTGGGACTGAACTCGCTTATATTAATTTGCACTGACAAGTGGCAGGATTGCTTTCTAATTACTGATAGATTTCAGCTGGTGTCTTGGCTTTCCATGCCTTTTTGCACCTCCCTTTCTTCATGTGTTCAATAAATTTTCCCTGTGTCATTTCACATTATTACACATAACTTAATTTATGTACAACATGGGTTGTTGCTGACATTTGGTGTTGTACATAAACCACTGGGTCTGTGTACAACTCTGAATCAGTACCTTTATTCAGGCCAGCTGATGTAAATAGCACCAGTATTCATTCTCTCATACAGCAGCTACTGCCTGGTATATTACATGGCTAACAGAAGTTAGCAGAGAAAATGTTAGTTGAAAATGTTAGTTAACAGTCTTTTGCTCGCAGGGCTAAGTAAATGTGATGCTTCAATCTTATTTTGTTCACCTTAAATGTACATTTTAATCATATTTTACTTTATTTGTGGAGTAGTAACTCATTACACTGACAGTCTTTCTGGAATAGCACTGAGAATACTCAGATTCATTCAATTTCTACCAAAAACACAATGTTACTCACAGACCTGGGTCTGGCTTTATAGATCCACTCTTTCACTGGCAGGGGTTGGATACGCAATCCTGGCGCGCAGAATGCCGGCGGTCGTAATACCGACACCAGAATCCTGACGGTTGAAATGCCAATATCTGCAGGTAAGAGAATTAACTCTAACCCTAAACCACCCTTCCAGCAGCCTAACCCTAACCCTCCACTCTTGCAGCCAAATTCTAATTCCCTTCAGCAGCGTAACCCTAACCCTCTCCTTAGCGCCTAACACTAAAACTTACCTTCAGGATTGCGGCTGCCGGGATTATCGAGCCGGGACTGTCTGACTCTTGTCGGATTCCGGCATCAGTATTGTGACTGCTGGGAACTGAACTACATCCCACTGTCAGAACTATGCTACGTGAATAGTCACTGAGAAGGGCCCTCCTCTCTAAAGTAAGTAAATAAAAGTCTCTTCTATATTGCTCTCATCGCCCTAGTCTCTTATGGTGGGTACACACTACACGATATGCTCCCTGAGCGATATCGTGAAGTGTTGTCCCTGGCAGGCTGTGCTCAATGTCGTTCATGACATTGAGCACAGCCGCTGAACGATATCATTAACGATATCGTTCAGCGCCAGGCTCTCTCCCCTATTCCCTGACATGCAGCAACCTGACGAGATTGTCAGGTTGGCCTGCATGTCAGCCCGATGAACGATGATGACGAACGACCCGCGGGAACGCGCGTCGTTGTCATCGTTCATCTTTTTGGGGTTAAAAATGGACGATAAAGTGGACGACTCAACGATAACGATATCGTTATCGTTCAGTCGTCCACTTTATCGCCCAGTGTGTACGCACCATTACTGCTCCCTTGAGGTGACTGTCTTCTCGATGCACCATCTCCGTGCTGGTGGTGGGTGGGATACTAAGGCAGGGATCATGGTGCACAGACACAGCGGGCGTAGATCTCACCACCAAGTCTCATGAGAGCGTCTGCAACTCACCTCCAGGCCCAGGAGATCCTGTGACAATGGCGAAAGTGAGCACCACGATGGAGCCTCATGCAGTTGGTCTGGACCCCTCCAACAAGTCCGGGTAATCAGTACACCATCCACATCCCCCCCTCGGCCCCTGTGGCATCCCTGGTCATATACTGTGATTCCGCTGCTACCCTCAATCCACTTCTCTCTTTCCTGCTCTTCGTCTATACCTCTGCTGCCGTCTCTTATTGCTACTAAAGCTTTTTCTCTGCCTCTCCTGCCAGACAGGGCCAGATTAACAATAGAGCGGATGGAGCTACGGCTTCAGGCTTTCACATAATGATAGGCCCATTATCATGGCAGCTTGATGACGACCAACTGCCTAGCTGGCCACACAGTCGCCATAAATCATTAGTATTAAGATTGTGTTTCTAGTTTTCTCACAAAATTATGCAATTTTTAAATGTTGATGTATTTAGAGAGATAGTGGGGCTGATAGTGTATGGGATGCATAGGTGCTGGAACAAGGGGTGGGCAAGGGGGATTCCCCCTCATATTGAGAGAGGCATCTGTCAATGTACTGGGTCATGGGGCACTAGTCAATGCAGGGACAGACATAACACACGGGTTTTATTATTAAGCTGCCTTACATTGATTTGTCCAGTTTTATAAAGTTAGGAAGGCAGCCAGCTTCGCTTAGCCTGTTGGTTTCTATAGTCTTAGAGCTAGGCTCATTGCACCACAGCAATAAGCTCCTAAGCTTTCGCCAAACTACAACTCCCGGCAGCATGCAGGTAACCATCCTCCTCCTCTCCCGGTGCTGGTTGGAACGCGCTATTGGCTGCATGTGTCCCAGAGGTGCACAATAGCGCTGTGTCAGTGAGGAGAAGAGAACAATGATTTCCACATACAGAGGCTAAATGCAAAGACCCCTCAGGCTTACTGATCTCGATCATCAGGTAGGTGCTGTGGCGGTTTACTCCAGCTGCCCCAGACCGACATTCAGTGACTTAGGGGCACCAAAGCTAAATGATATCTTGGTCCTCCCAACCTAAAAATGGTCACAGCTCCTCCACTTCTCACAATAGACCCTTGAACATTTTTATCCCCAGGCCCATGTGTGCATTACTTCCAGCCCTGCTGCCAGACACCAGCACTTCCTTTCTCCCCTCCTCCCTCACACTTCTCCCCCATCAACTTCCAACTGTCATTCAGCCTAATGCTGCATATGCACGGGACGATCTGTTTAGCGATCGATATCGCTGCACGATCTCCCTTGAATTTCCCGGTGTAATGGATGAATGATATAGTTTATCCACACACCAACAATATCACCCACGACCAACGACCGTTACCTCCTGCAGGCACTGATAGATATCAATCAGGTTGGCCTGCATGCATGGACGATTAACAACATCGTTATTGTCTATACGAGAAATCGCATCGTTGGTCGATCGTTGGCAGCATAAAATTTAACAATTTAACGATGAACGATATAGTTATTGTTCATATCGCTCATGAAAGTTTTACCGTGTATACGCAGCATTACCCTCTGAGATCGCTCATGTGACATCCTCCTGAGTTCTTGAGCAGCTACAGTGGCTGCTGGGAATTGAATTCCATGGTCTGTGTGAGTAATGGCATGCATTTACGATGTAACGTGATGTCAGACGGTAATCTCTCACATAGCAAGGTATTACATATGTTTTACAGATTTCCTCAGTATCACAATTGAAATAATTAGCAACACGTGGCTCTTTTAAAATGTGTCAGTCAGCAATGAATACACTAGGAGATCTGGAAAACGTGCATTGTTAGGGGTTCCTGAGGACATGCACTATATTACATACACTATCCAGTGTATAAGGAGATCCATGTGTACATATATGTCCAAGTCTAGGTTCTTCTGCTGCCCCCCCAGACACTTAAACTTGCTTCAATGCTCCGCGGAGTGAGGAACTTAGAATTATTTATTATTTATTACCAGTTATTTATATAGCGCATATATATTCCGCAGCACTTTACAGAGACTATTTTGTCATTCACATCAGACCCTGTCCCAGTGGAGCTTACTATCTATGGCCCTCATTCAGACCCGGACGCAAGTGGCCGTTCGTACGTTCGGCGTTCGTACAAACATATGTAAATTCAAACACTCGCTCGTATTTTCGAACGCAGCTAAACATCCTCCCCAAACTCTACCGACCCCTCCTCTAACTAACGAGCGTGCCAAATAGCGAGCGTACATCCCCAAAGTGGCTTGAAGGGAACGCACGCACAAGTACAAACCCGAAGTGGGACTGTCAGATTCCGATTACCTGCTCCTTTATTCTGCCTACCTCCCTCAATCGTATCATGCCAATCAATATATCAATTAGCTTAATTGTTTTTTTGTTTTTTTTGGGACAATGCAATAAACTTTAATCTTGTCCGTGTTTGTGTTTACCCGCAGAATACGTACGGCTTAAACATTCGCTTTTCTTTGTCAAAATACATGTTAGAGCCAATTAAACATATGTTTGATTTGTTTTAAACCACGCATATTTTCCTGGGTTCATTTCTTTATTTAAATTTGCTTACGCATGTCACTGCATCAAGCCTATCATAACTCTCAAGAGATTTGTGGCCCTGTCGAACACATGACTCATACACTAACCAATAGAATTGGTCCTGTTAATTACCCAAATACATTAGCCAATCAAATTTATTTTCGTGTCTTTATTAAAAATGATTTTTACCAAATACACCATTGCCATCATGAGAGCCTCGGCATTCACCAGGCGCGAGCTGCTGGTGTTAACCGAGGTGATGGATAGGCGGATCACCAGCCAGCCTCCACCCATCACAAATAGAGAAAAGCGTTCCGCATATGCGGAGGTACGTGGCCGCCTGCGTTCCTTCGGCTCACGCCGCCAGATCGGCCAGCTGGAGCGCAGGTGGTCTGACCTGCAACGGTGGACGCCCCGCTTGCTGGCATGCTTTCGCATGCAGATCGCGGAAAGTAAGTTTTTGGGACTGTGGTTTTCATGTTTATCTTTGTGGCCCTAACTGCGTGTGCATGTTTTCATGTATGTCCTATTTATTCATTGTACTCATATCTGCATGGCCATGTTTTCATGTATGTCCTATTTATTCATTGTACTCATATCTGCATGGCCATGTTTTCATGTATGTCCTATTTATTCATTGTACTCATATCTGCATGGCCATGTTTTCATGTATGTCCTATTAATTCATTGTACTCATATCTGCATGGCCATGTTTTCATGTATGTCCTATTTATTCATTGTACTCATATCTGCATGGCCATGTTTTCATGTATGTCCTATTTATTCATTGTACTCATATCTGCATGGCCATGTTTTCATGTATGTCCTATTTATTCATTGTACTCATATCTGCATGGCCATGTTTACATATTTGTGTTGTCATAAATTAGTGTTTAACTAGGTTTGGGTTGAAACTAACCACAATTTGTTTCACATCTTTTAGGGGCAGAGCGAAGACTACGGCGTCATCGGCATCAAAGACGGCGCTCTCGCCCACTCTCCCCAACCCCAAGCCAAACCTCCACACCCCCAAATTCACGTATTTCCCCCTCCTCCCCAGCCTGCACAGACCCTGTGGAGGATGTTTCGGGGCTCCTTCCCCTCCATCCCAATTCCCCCTCTCCTCCAACCACCCCTCTTGTAACTACCCCCTCCCCTGAATCCCAAATCACCCCGCCAACCTCGTTGGGGAATGGAGGCACCTCCGAGGAGGACGAGGGAGTGGCTTCTGGAGCGGCCGTTAGTTTGAACGGTATGTTTTTTTTTAGTTTAGTTTTTTGCAATGTTTGTATGTAATCATGTGTCTGTGCCTTTTTTTGTGTTGTTTCGGAGAATTTGTTGGAGTTTTCGGTTTGTCTTTACCTTTTCCAGCTGATTTCCCCATACACATATCACACCTGTCTAAGGGCCTGATTCAGACCCACTCGCAAGCGGCTGTCCGCTCGCAAGTGGGTCGATGTTGTGCACTGCGCATGCGCACGATGACGGGAGCTCCGTCGTGCGCATGCACCAGACGCGACGAGCGAAGGACTTTCCTTCGCTCGTTGTGTCTGATCAAAGGGGGCGTGCTGTCGATGTTGATTGACAGCACGCCCCCTTTGGTGGGCGTGCCGGGGGCGTGCCTCCCTGACGGGGGCGTTCCCAAGGGAACGCCTACCGTCAGAAGCCGGCCCACTGACATCACTAGTGATGTCAGTGGGAGTGATTTTGGCTCTGATAGAGCCAAAATCACTCCGGGCCTTGCGGTTGAAAACCTCAACCGCAGGCTCCGGCTCGCAGTGGCGATGGTCGCGATGGTCAAGACCATGGCGGCCATCAAACTGCACACTCGTATAGGCTGTAGGTGGTGACCCACAGCTATACGAGCGTCCAGGAGGACGCTCCATAATTATGAAGGGCGGCCCTCATTCAGAGCGTGCGCTCTGCTCAGAGCGTACGGCTCTGAATGAGGGCCTAAATCTGTTTTTTTGACTTGTAATTTTTGGGGGGGCCATTTTTGGGTGCTTGGTATTTTCGGTGTAATTCTGCTTTGGGTCACAATATTGACATTTTTGGTTAGCTTGGTTTGGCTTGTTTTTTAATGTGGTTTCATTATTGATGTATTAATCCCCACACTTTTCTAACCCACAGAGGAACAGAGGCGTATGGCGGAATTAGCCGGATGTGTTGGACGGATGCGTGCCCACGTCATCGGGCTGCTGGTGGTCCTTGACCATATGTCGGTCCTCCTTCGTAACTAATTTTAGGTTTTCATTTTAAAAAAGTTTTATAAATTAAAAAATTAATCTTAACGTTCTGTCTCATTCCTTGTTTCCAAATCAGAGATTGTTTACACTGACATAAGTAGACTCTTCCAGCAAGGATTTGCAATTATTGTCACTAAGATTGTGTGTTGTATTTTTTAGGAAAACAGGCACAAGAAACACCTAACAGTAACAATCTGATTGGCCTTTTTTGGTGTTTTACAAATTATATATTACTACATTTTACAGGTTCCAATTTGGGGGGCAACCTGCTTAGGCCGATATTACAAAGCCAACTGATTGTACAGGATTCCTTTTGGTGTTGGTTTTGACCCCGAAAACATCTTACATTTTAGCTCAACTTGCGTCATTACAGGATTACCCCTTAGGAAATTTTAACGTGGGTGAACCTGGTTACACTTGCTTGTAATGGGCAATAAAATATACAAAATTACACTCTCAAAACATTTATTCACAACATAACTAAAATAACAAAGTGTTCACTCACAAACAATACACACATTGATAATCATAAATACAAAAAAATCAAGAACTGGTTGACGAAGGACCATGCCAACATGATTCCACAAATGTGGCGTTGCAATATGGGTTCCATAATATATTTCCAATGTGTCCCCATGAAGGTTTTTTTAGGGTAGCAGGAAGTAGTCATCGTTGGAGTCCCAAAGATTATGAAATCAAACAGAAGATGGAGAAAAAAACACAAAATAATTAGATGTTCTCAAACAATCCTTACCACATTGTGTCTAAACACTGTTGTGTTGCCAATAATTACCTAAAATATCTGGCCACCACATCATCGCGTATGGCCCCCCCACATACTGACCTCCGACCAACCTCGGGGGGGCCATCCTCAGGTAAGGCATCCTCTGGCTGCATTGGGACACCACTCCTTATGGCGATGTTGTGAAATATCCCACACAGGACCACAATTTTAGAAACCATATCCGGCAAATACATGAGCTCGCCACCAGAGCGGTGGAGGCATCTGAATCGGCCTTTTAAAAGGCCGATACAGCGCTCCACCACTTGCCTGGTGGCTGTAAGTGCGGCATTAAAATTACTTTGTGGCCCTGGTGTGGGAGCCAAATAAGGAGTGAGCAGCCAGGGCGTGCAAGGGTAGCCACTGTCTCCTGTGAAAAAGAAGTGACAACATCAGGATCACTGTGTATCAAGCTTAACATTGTTATGTACTAAAGGTCTCCACTTACCCAGAAGCCACGCATCACCAGCTTGTAGGTTTTTAATTTGTGCCATATCCCTGATTGCCGGATGACGAATGAGTCATGTGCACTTCCTGGTAATTTTGCACTCAGGGACAGGATCTGGAGGGAGGCATCACATACCACCATTACATTCAGGAAGTGATAGTGTTTACGGTTGCGAAATATGGCCTCCAGACGTGCTGGAGGCTGAAGTGGTATGTGAGTACCATCCACAACCCCTATGATGTGTGGGAAGCCAGCTATTTGGTAAAAATTGGCCTTGGCCACACTAAGGGCACCCATATCCAAAGGCATTTGAATAAAATGATGGAGGTGCTTGAATAGTGCCTCCATCACTGCCCTCAGGATCCGGGAAAAGGGGGATTGGGAGATGCCCGCCACTATTCCCACCGTTGTTTGAAACGATCCTGAGGCACAGAAATGTAACACCGCCATAAATTGCGTAAGTGGTGGTATTGCTGTAGGACTGTCAATTTGCCGCTCAAGATCACTCTCTATTAATGAGAGAGTGTCTATGATGATTTTGGGAGGAAGACGGTAGCGTCTTAACACCTCATCATCGGGCATTCCAAAAAGGGTGACACGTGTTCGATATATCTGGGGCCTTGCACGCCTACGATGCCTACGCCGGGGACGAGATTGAGGTTGGTCGGCTTCCGGGAGCATGGCCAGAACAATCCGACCAAGATCAACCTGAAATGGCAAGATTTGAATGTAAGGCTTTTTCCCTCCCCCCAAAAAAAGGATTTTTACTTAGCTTGATGATACAATCCATTGATGCTTACATGCCGGGGTATTGTCATGATTGGGCCAAACTCTAAATAATCACAATATAAAAATGCAACAATTTAGGGTGGGCATTTAGGAATCTAAATTGGGTGCAAGACAAAACATAAAAGGGGAGAAACACACATTTGGCCAAATAGCAAAACGACAGTGCGCAGACTACCTCAAATTGGGCCAAAATGTAATCAACAAATGCTAAAGGGAAAACACAACCAATTTAACGGGTCTAAATAAGCATTTAAAAATACGCTAATTAGTTTGCAAATACCATTCACAATAGAAACAGTTAAAAATGCGCTAATTAGTTCGCAAATAACATTCACAATAGAAACAGTTAAAAATGCGCTAATTAGTTCGCAAATAACATTCACAATAGAAACAGTTAAAAATGCGCTAATTAGTTCGCAAATAACATTCACAATAGAAACAGTTAAAAATGCGCTAATTAGTTCGCAAATACCATTCACAATAGAAACAGTTAAAAATGTGCTAATTAGTTCGCAAATAACATTCACAATAGAAACAGTTAAAAATGCGCTAATTAGTTCACAAATAACATTCACAATAGAAACAGTTAAAAATGCGCTAATTAGTTTGCAAATAACATTCACAATAGAAACAGTTAAAAATGCGCTAATTAGTTCGCAAATAACATTCACAATAGAAACAGTTAAAAATGCGCTAATTAGTTCGCAAATAACATTCACAATAGAAACAGTTAAAAATGCGCTAATTAGTTCGCAAATAACATTCACAATAGAAACAGTTAAAAATGCGCTAATTAGTTCGCAAATAACATTCACAATCGAAACAGTTAAAAATGCGCTAATTAGTTCGCAAATAACATTCACAATAGAAACAGTTAAAAATGCGCTAATTAGTTCGCAAATAACATTCACAATAGAAACAGTTAAAAATGCGCTAATTAGCTTGCAAATACAAGTACAAAAATACGCTGATAGAAAAACACGAATTATTTGAAACATTTCTGACTAATAAAACCAAAGGTTAAAAGTGTAAGGTCAAACAAAGTTGCGTAAATACAAACATGAACATTTAATAACCAAGTGGAAAAAAAAACTTACCAATAGATAATATATAAGTCTCCGGATCAAAAGGTCGTTGGGGCAGAGCCAAAAAAAACCTAACAAAGGGGAAAATTGGAAACATTAACGAGCCAAAATTCAGGAAAAGGAGACACAAATTGAGCAAAAGTTAGACGGCCAAAAACATACCAAATAAATACACGGCCAAAAAAAAACCACCAGAAAAAAAGCGAACGGAAAAAAAAAAAATACATAACAAAAACAACTCCCACCAACGCCAAATCCAAAACCCGCCAACAATCAACTCCGACCAACGTAACCTCCAACAATCAACAACCGCCACCTCGACTCGAGACGCCCCAAGCCATAAATAGTGTTTAGTTTCCCACACAAATTAAGGAGGGATCATAGGAACGCACAATCAATGATGCGGCCGAAAAATAAGGACGCATGTATAAATACGTCACGAGCCAACAAAAAAGTTCTGGTGTATTTCTTGTTTGGAGATAAGACATGGCTACAGACCAGGGAAACAATGGGCAACAGTCTGGCGGTAAGTATTTCAGGCATTTGTAAACAATGATTAATTTGAAACATAATATAGTGCAAGTTGTGAAGCTTACAATTCTCAACATTCAAACAAATAGGTGAGGAGGATGACATGGAAGAGGCTGCTGGGCCCAGTATTCCGGCCAAAGCTGGCAAAAAGAAAAGGCAGCCACAATTCACAAGAAAGGAGATGGAGGTTTTGGTTCAGAAGTGTGTGGACATCCTGCCACAGGCAGACAGGAATATGAGTGCAAGCCAGAAGTGGAGAATGTGGGAGGAGGTAGCCGTTGCTGTCAATAGGGTGGGTGATTATGTCCGTCTAGCCCGGGATGTAAAACCGAAACAGTTTGAAAACAAAAGGATAATGGTTCCAATTTCACCCACAGATGGGCCGACTTCAAATATCGCCTGAAGCAAAAACTGGCGGACAGGGCTAGGCATGCAAGGGGGACAGGTGGGGGTCCCACCCCTGTGTCATTGGAGTTGAATGATTTAGAAGAGCTGGCACAGGGGTGTGTGCAGGCTGTGGAGGTGTTTGGCGTGTCCAACATGGATACGGACATGCCAGACTTTGCGGCTCCTCATGTTGTCCAAGGTAAATATTGTGATGTCACCAACTCTGAAATGTTATTGTGCCAATATGTAGATTATAATGTGACTCTTTTCTCATTTTTCCAACAGAGACACAGGCGGATGAGTCTGCTCCAGAGGGGAGCCTTGGCCGCAGAATTTCTGCTGGCTCTGCAGGGGAGGAACCAGTACATCCGGCTGAGGACCCTGCAGAAGCCAGTCCAGGGCAATCCCCCTCGCAGGCAGTGTCCCTCCTCACAGAACTCAATTTTAAATCGGATTTCCATACGGAGATTCTGCAGAGGATGGACGCCAGTCTGGTACGGGTGGCTGAGGCCCTGGAGCAAAATGCTGCGGCCAACGTGACCATTGGTCAGGCCCTGGCGGAAAATACCAGGGCCAACATCCGCATCGCCAATGCCCTGGAGCAGCTCGTTCGCCAGCACATGGTGGAGCCGACCTCCCTTCCTGCCGGAACATCAGGATCCTCCACCTCTGGCACAACATCAGCCAATCCTCCAAATGTGCCTAGCCTTGTGCCTAGTCCAGAGGCCACAACATCTGCCTCTGGACAGGCCAGCCCGATGACATCCCGGACCCGGTCTGGCGCCCTCCCTCCCCCTGCCAAACGGGGGAAAAAACGTTGACAGCACTGGCTACTTTTCCCACACTCCTTCTGTGCTTGCCCCATATTCCTTTCTGGCCAAAACTTCCCTCTCCTTTCTTGTGAATTGTTTTTAATTTTTAGCTTTACGTTTCCATAACTTTTATGTTTGCACAATTACTAAATTTTTTGGGAAGAACACTGCAAAAAATGTTTGGGCAAAAAATGTGCATGAAATTGTTTTTATTTTCAAATAAATTTGAAAAAAATGTACGACATTGTATTGTGACATTATTGTAGAAATGGTTTACATTTAGTCCTGGCCCACAAGCCAAAAACGCGCTCCACCAACATTTTACCTGGAAAAAAAAAGGGCTCTTTAAGGAACGTTTTAAAATTTACATAAGGATGCAAATTCACCAGCCAAAAGCAAAATGGCAAAAAACACACAAACATGATGACATTATTGTTACAATAGGCCAAAAACAAAATATCAACCCAAAACAAAACACCCACAAATGTACGCTAATTGATTGTGTAATCCTGACATTAGCAGCTATGATTTCCACCATTTTGTGCTAACCCAAAAAACTGTTTTCAAAACACATTCCAAGCTGGTTTTCAATACAACACTAATTGATTTTCTGACAAGCCGTGATTAATCGATGCAACATCGTAGAGTGCCGGGACGGAGGAGAAGGCCATCGCCACTGTGGTCGAGTAATCCAGACCCTAAGCTGTGCGAGCATATTGGACGGAAAGAGGATCATACAGTGACGTATGACTTGGTACGAACACATTTGACGTTCGCATCTGATAATGTATGTACGCCCCAAAAACGCCTCGCCACGCCTGCGTTTTTCCATCTCCACCCCGTCAACGCCCCAAAACGCCCTGTTCTATCAATCACATTTGACATGTCACTTCCTGTACGCTATTTGACGAACGAGACATAAAAAGCTCGCAATATGCCGTACGCACATGCGCAGTGTTACACCGACGCATGCGCGCTTTCTCAACATCGGAACGCAACGAGCGTACTGCTGTTAACGAACGGCTCTGAATCAGGCCCTATATTCCCTATCACATGTCCACACACATACACAGTACAGTTTATTTTTCTGCTGGGAGCCAATTAAGCTAATGCTAAACATTACACCAGTCGTACTGCATCTGGGAAAACAAAAAACATTCAGCTCAGGCTGGCTGCTCCTACTGCTTCATCTAATCACTGGCCTTGTGTATGTGGTTTTTCTTTCACTTCGCTCAGAATTATTCAGCATAAGGTCCGTGTGGCCGGAGACTGGGCACACATGTTTGAAATGGCGGCTGTGGCACTGAAGGGGTTAACCCTTGTGCCACAACACCATCTTTAAAAGGACAATTTAGGCGCAGGGCGCCATTTCTTTTAAAATAAAGTATTTTTATTTGTATGTTGTGTGCTGCAAGCCACGGACTAGCTCCAGCGGCTTTGGCGATGCAGAGTGTTACTCCCAATACGTTGCACTGGGGGGACTGCTTGCAGAAAGCCACTACAGCCGGAGAGCCGACTGCTGGGGACCGGGAGCCCAGCTCCCGATGCCCCAGCACTAGGGGTGGCCATCGGTGTGGTTACCATCGATGGCGATTTAGCAAGTGGCCATCGATGGAGACCAACTATGCAATGGATCACCATCGATGGTTTCACCAACCGATGGTAATCTCTGTTCTCTGACTGGCTGGCCCAAGGGCTAATCAGAAACTGGGGGCAGGGCTTCGTGGATGTCAGGGGCGGAGCTAAGATAGGATGTCCTGCCACCTTGCAAAAAAAAAAAATAAACCATTCGGTTATGCTTTACCATCAATGGAGGGAAACCATCTGGTTCTCCCCAATCGTTTGTAAAAGTACACCACATCGGCCATAAACCATCGCTGGCCGATGACCATCCCTACCCAGCACTCCAGCAGTCAGAGCTGCTTGCTGTTGATCACTGGCTGTTGATCAGAGGGCCTGATTCAGCAAGCAACGCGAGTGAGAGAACACACGGTGCGAGCCGATGTTTGCGATCTGCGCATGCATCGCATGTGAAGGAACAGGCTGCTGAATGCGGTAAGGCTTCTCTCAGAGTTCGCAGGGAGCCTGCATAGAACTTCGATGTTGATTGATAGGAAGTGCTGTTTGTGGGTGGTGACAGGGGGGGTGGTCGGCTGAACGCAGGCGTGGCTGTGCGTTTGCGCGCCGTTACAGGGGCGTGCATAAATTAATTTCAGCA
Source organism: Taudactylus pleione (assembly GCA_031769625.1). NCBI lineage: Eukaryota > Metazoa > Chordata > Amphibia > Anura > Myobatrachidae > Taudactylus > Taudactylus pleione. The sequence continues at coordinate 7,367,502 of JAUIMM010000201.1, forward strand.
GCGCCACACGCAGCCGGGAGCCTCTCTGCGTGCAGGAATCTCTCAAGTCCTGCGGCAGAGTCAGGTCTACCCTTAGCTTACACGCAGTTTCGATGGCACTCGATGTTAACGCTGTCAATCAAGTCATAGGTGGGCGGCTTTATGTTTTGCTGGGTTTCTGCTTCTTGTGCTGCAGTCTCTTTGAGTATACATTGATTAGCATATTCTCGCAGCGGCTGGGTGCGTGCATCTGCTAGCAGGCATTCCTTGCTGAATCAGGCCCAGAGTCCCAGGCTGCAGTGCTGTGCCCCATACTGGGGACTGGGAGCTTAGCTCCCTGCGCCCCAGCACTGCAGGACTGATTAGCAATGCCCAGCGCTGTAAATCGGGCACTGAGTAGCCCCGGTACCATCAGCAATGAACTCGTCAAAGTCCCAGCAGGTGGACTAGAGTACTGCACATATAATAAAATTAAATGTATTAAAATATAAATTTTCTGCAAAGCACTGCAGAATAGGTATATGAAGCACAGTTTATTTAACAGTCTCTAACATGTTTAAAATGTACTTATATTTAAGATGTGTCTGAACAGTCAGGTCCATAAATATTGGGACATTGACAGAATTTTCATATTTTGGCCTCTATTCACCACCGCAATGGCTTTGAAATGAAACAAACAAGATGTGCTTTGACTGCAGACTTTCAGATTTAATTTGAGGTTAATTACATCCAAATTAGGTGAACGGTGTAGGAATTACAACGGTTTCTATATGTGCCTCCCACTTTTTAAGGGGCCAAAAGTAATGGGATTATCAACTCAAAAGCTATTTCATGGACAGGTGTGGGCTATTCCCTCGTTATTTCATTATCAATTAAGCAGGTAAAAGGTCTGGAGTTGATTCTAGGTGTGACATTTGCATTTGGAATCAGTTGCTGTCGACTCTCAATATGAGATCCAAAGAGCTGTCACTATCAGTGAAGCACGCCATCATTAGGCTGAAAAATCAAAACAAACCCATCAGAGAGATAGCAGAAACATTAGGTGTGGCCAAATCAACTGTTAGGAACATTCTTAAAAAAGAAAGAACGCACGCTCAGCAACACCAAAAGACCCGGAAGACCTCGGAAAACAACTGTGGTGGATGACAGAAGAATTATTTCCCTGGTGAAGAAAAACCCCTTCACAACAGTTGGCCAAATCAAGAACACTCTCCAGGAGGTAGTTGTATATGTGTCAAAGTCAACAATCAAGAGAAGACTTCACAAGAGTGAATATAGAGGGTTCACCACAAGATGTAAACCATTGGTGAGCCACAAAAACAGGAAGACCAGATTAGAGTTTGCCAAACAACATCTAAAAAAGCCATTACAGTTGTGGAACAACATCCTATGGACAGTTGAGACAAAGATCAACTTGTATCAGAGTGATGGGAAGAGAAGAGTATGGAGAAGGAAAGGAACTGCTCATGATCCAAAACATACCACCTCATCAGTGAAGCATGGTTGTGGTAGTGTCATGGCGTGGGCATGTATGGCTGCCAATGGAACTGGTTCCCTTGTATTTATTGATGATGTGACTGCTGACAAAAGCAGCAGAATGAATTCTGAAGTGTTTCAGGCAATATTATATGCTCATATTCAGTCAAATGCTTCAGAACTCATTGGACGGTGCTTCACAGTGCAGATGGACAATGACCCGAAGCATACTGCAAAAGCAACCAAAGAGTTTTTTAAGGCTAAAAAGTGGAATGTTATGCAATGGCCAAGTCACTCCCCTGACCTGAATCCGATTGAGCATGCATTTCACTTGATGAAGACAAAACTGAAGGGAAATGCCCCAAGAACAAGCAGGAACTGAAGACATTTGCAGTAGAGGCCTGGCAGAGCATCACCAGGGATGAAACCCAGCGTCTGGTGATGTCTATGCGTTCCAGACTTCAGGCTGTAATTGCCTGCAAAGGTTTTGCAACAAAGTATTAAAAAGTGAAAGTTAGATTTAGGATTGTTTAGTTTTTCCCATTACTTTTGGCCCCTTAAAAAGTGGAGGCACATATAGAAACTGTTGTAATTCCTACACCGTTCATCTGATTTGGATGTAATTAACCTCAAATTAAATCTGAAAGTCTGCAGTTAAAGCACATCTTGTTTGTTTCATTTGAAAGCCATTGTGGTGGTGAACAGAGGCCAAAATATGAAAATTCTGTCAATGTCCCAATATTTATGGACCTGACTGTATATATAAAATGTAAAAAGGTTTTAAATGTAATTTAAAGTAAAATTGCACTTTCCTTTCTCAGGAGGTCAGGGGTCCCCCAGCGCCCATAGGTAAATGAAATGCCTTTCTCTACAGCCTTATGCCTAGAAATGCCATCAGAAGGAGTAGAGAGAGCTAGCAAACTTAGCCAGCTGATTAGGAATAAAACACTTATAAGAATCTACTGCGCACTCAGGCGGCTGCAGTGGGGGAGTATTAAAGGAGGGTCATCCACCTCCCAAAGATAGAGATTATAAAGAATGTAAATACAACCCACTACTGCGCACAGCCCCTAATCGAGAATAGTAAAATCTTATATACTCAAAATAGAATATTTATACATACAATGAAGGGAGTGGTAATTGAATTTATCAAGTCCAAGTCCTATCCCAAACCAACAATGATTCTCACTCCAAAAATAGTCTCTCCTTTTCTCAGGTAGATGAATTCTTTCAGTCGTATTCCTCAAACATTGAAAAACAAGAGGAGAAGAAAAAGCTATTTTTGTACAGCTGCACAGAAAGAACCCAGGAGGGAAGGGAGAGTTATACCACTTTTACACCTAAATTCCGGGTTTGACCCGGAGTTGGAACAGGGTTCCAATCCGGATCAGACCCGGAATGTAGCCGGCGCCGACCCAGGATATTCCCGATCGGCGCCGTTCACACCGGAGTCAGGGGTCGGGTTTTCCGGCGTTGAAGTGGACGCTTGGAGATTACGTCATCTCCAAGCACCACTGAAGCCGGTCCAATAGGCTGGCATGCAGCGTGCTCCAGGTCATCGTGACCTGGAGCGCGTCGTTCACACTGCAGGGTTTCACGGGTTACTCCCGTGTTGAACCCTGCTAGTTACCTGGGTTGGATTACCAGGTCACTCGACCCGGCGATCCAACCCTCTTCCCTTTTACAGCAAGGAGCTACCCGGGTTAACCCTGCAATAACCCGGGATTTAGCTCCGGTGTAAAAGGGGTATAACAGAGAAAGCAGCCCAGATCGCAATACGAAGTGAACACGGAGAGAAAAAGCAGTGATCGCAGGAGGAATCTAAAAGATAAATACGTTGCAGCACGTTTGATCGTGAGTTGGGGTACGCCCGTTATTCAGTTTGTCACTACCACATGGATGAGATGAAGCATAGAACATAAAGAGCATGGATTAAAATATACCTTTATGGGAGAATATTACTCAGTTTTTACGTGAGTATGGTACGACTATCTACATAAATCCGAATATAAAGGGGAGATATATAGCCGAATTCACACAACTGGGTGTAAGATTACCATTATAAAGAACGTACTACACCATTAGCTTTTTCTTCTCTTGTTTTTCATCTTTTGAGAAATACGACTGAAAGAATTCATCAACCTGAGAAAAGGAGAAAGACTATTTTTAGATTGAGAATCATTGTTGGTTTGGGATAGGACTTGGACTTAATAAATTCAGTTACCACTCCCTTCATTGTATGTATAAATTATTATTGTGAGTGTATAAGATTTTACTATTCTCGATTAGGGGCTGTGCGCAGTAGTGGGTTGTATTTCCATTCTTTATTAGCCAGCTGATTGTTTTCTGGGAGCTTCAAAGAGCTTCCCCTCGGGAGCCAGGACCTCTTTGCCTGGGCATCTTGCCAGTCTGTCCATGGAGCTCAGATTTTGGGTAGAGGAGGTAGCAAGGTCCCCTGGTAGAATCCTTGTAGTAGGCTTTGGAAGGAAGCATCCCCTCTTATAGACGTGCCGGCACCTGGGTTTCGACTAGCAGCCCCTCAGTCCATAAGGGGCAATGTTATTTGTGTGCCTGCACAAGACATGTGCAATGAATGCAGCTTGATTGGTCTATGGACCCAGGGCAATCTAGCCCCCTAGGTATTGTGTATTGGGATCATATAAAAGACGGGCCTGCGTCCTCTGAAAGTGTGTATCTTTTTGGACATCTGAACTTCTGTAGCATCTGTATGCAGTGATTTACCTTGAGCAGCTTCAGGAAGGGGAATTGTCTTTTTTGAAGACATTGAGCAATAAACATCTTGCCTTCAAGCTGACTGTATCTGTATCCTGTGACGAGTAGGAATAGAACAAAACCCTGTTCCACTCTCCGACTGATCTGGAGTGAGGGCCTGATTCAGCAAGCAATGCAAAGAAGAGAACACACGCACTCGGTCGATGTTTGTGTACTGTGCATGCATCGCACTGCGAGTGCGCGAACTAGCCAGTGCGATCAGGTAAGCATACGCAGACTACACGTAGCGTGTACGCAGACTCCTTCCGATATTGACTGACCTTAAGTGCCATTTGTGGGTGGTGACGGGGGGTGGGATGCCGTTTTAGGGGAGTCCATAATTAAGCCAGTGCGGCGACGGACGCAGTGATGAGATTTCGTGCACATAGAAAGTTGTTAAGATCCTGCGCGAGGTCTGCTCAACCACTATTATGCATATGTGGTCGATGGTTCTCGATCTTACCGATGCTTACGCTATCTTGCGTACTGAGCAGGCTTTGAGTAAAGGGAGTTGGGCGGCTTAATACAGGGCTGGGCGGCTGCATCTTGTGCTGCTGTCTCTGTGCATATGCATTGATTAGAATATTCTCTCAGTGGACGGGTGCATGCGTTCTCTCCTTTGAGTTGCTTGCTAAATCAGGCCCTGAGCCCAGTGTCTCCAAGCTAAATCCCTCTGCCAGCTACCCTGTAGAAACTGGTCCAGACGAGGAACCAGTGGAAACTAGCTGACACTATCCAGGCTGTGTTGCAGTGCCGGGCCCAGGTGACAGAGGGCATGGCCTAATCATGGGAGGCCTGGCCACGCCCCCTTAGAAAAAAAAAGAAAATAATTTTTGCAGCTCGCGGCGCTGCGTGCTGGGGAGGGGGGCGCAGTGTGCTCCTCAGCCTTGCGCACAGCCATTGGTGGGCGCGATCAGCGTGATCGCTCACCACATAGGCATAGGAGACTGGTCCCGCTGCTACTTTAGCAGCCAAGAGCAGTCTCCCAGTGCAGCCCTGCATACAGCAGCGTGAGCTTGGCTGCTGTGACATAAGAGGGAGGGGGCGCGGTGCTGGACCGGGGCTCCCACCGGGCCCCTCCAGCAAGCCCGGGTAATTAGTACCCGCTCCCCCCCTTTCGGCGCCCCTGGTACCAAGTGCGATAGCAGGAGCTTGGAGGTGGCAGAAAGTTACATGCCCACTGCGCAGTGGGCGGAGTTAGTAATAAGCTGTTACTGACGGTAAATTGGAATCTCTAATATTCCAGGATCCAATGGGATCAAAAATAATCTGTGATCGCCTGGCGAGGCGAGGTCATCCGGTCACGGACCTGTACTTCTCACATATATTGTAGGACCTTATAGATGTGTCCTCACACTATTACTGCAGTCACGCCATACAACCCTTCCCAGTGTGCCCGGTCTCGTATGACTTGATGTGTCCACATACATCTATCCTCCTTGCGCTATAAGTCGCGCCACACATAACGTGGGAGCTCCGTGTGACTTGATAGCACCGAGAGTCTTTTCGTGCATCTTTTTACCTCCAAATGCATCTTATTCGCACAGCTATGCAAATAGATAGCACAAGCAGCTTCTGATTAAAATGATATGCAGCATGCCTATGTTCTGTGTGTGACTGCGGGTGTATCTGCATGCGAAGGCTACGTTACAGTGTCACAGCCTTTCACACTGTAACGTAGCGTTTCGCATGCAGATACAGCCACAGTTGAACACAGAACATAGGCATGCTGTATATCATTTTAATCAGCAGAAGCTGCTTGTGCTATCTATTTGCATAGCTGTGCGAATAAGATGCATTTGAAGGTAAAAAGATGCACAAAAGACACTCGGCGCTATCAAGTCATGGCGTGACTAGAAGGGCTGTTTAACACGCAAGGAGGCTAGATGTATGAGGACCCATCTGTAGATACACTACTCAGTGAATACCTTCCATGACACAGCACAGACTAAACTGTCTTCATGATAATCACTATGCATCTACAACAGCATGCATAGCTAACATTCTGTACAACTAGCCATATGCTTTCCAGGGGAAGAGATAATGGATCACACTCACAATCAAATTTCCTGTCTGTCTAATTGTAAAACGTTGGGAAATAATAGTACAACAAACACTGGCAGCTCAGCACAACCGTAATGTTTACAGGCAAACTTATCCCTGGACCGAGTCTAAGTCAGTGGTAGGCCGTGTGTGGTAAAGCAGTATTGCTCAATTTCCTTTGCAATCCTATGAGACAAAATGCAACATGATGTGGTGGCAATGTGCCACCATTACTAGTATTCTGACGCTGCTGTGATGGCACATCATTAACATTGCTCACAGCTAGTGCCCATGCAAGACACCAACTGTGTCTTGCATGAACAAAAATCGCACTTGTGGTTATACCGAAGAGTATTTTTTATGTGTTTATTTGTTGTTTTGCTGGATAACAGGAAATGCAATATACCGCATGGGGCATCACCCCGCGGGGTCAGCTCTCTGAAGATGAAGAAGTGTTGTTGAACTAGGAACTTATCAGATGTCAACTAATGCCCTCAAGTATGTATTACTGTAGCTATGGGGTATGTGAGAGAACTGTGTCTTTCCATCTTTCCATGCTGTCACTTATGTGAAAGCAACATAAGAACAGAGAGTGTGCCCTGTAGCTCATCGTCTCTCATAAACACTGCACAGATAAGCGTGGAGGAGAATGGCCTGTCTAGAAAACATTACGATAAAATCTGAGTCCAGAAAACCATGTTAATGCAACAGCAGTAAGAGAAATGACCCATTTACTTAAAGGATATGGCCACCTTATTAGATTTTTTTTTTATATGGACAACACAGATCAATTGATCATTTTGTATATATCAGTCCTAACAAAGAGCTATTATTGCTCATAACAGCCTACATTGGCAATAGGATGCAGCAATGAGTCGGGGCACATGTAGTGAACTGCATTTACCAGCCCCCAAAAGATGGGCATTCAGCATTACAATCTGCTAGTAAGCCATGGGCAAACGCAAGGGGGTTTCCAGTTGCCTGGAAACCCCCCTTCCCTTTCCATGCCATGAACAGATTAGAAATAGTAATATAATACAATTTTACTACTGCTGCATGCTCTCCTCAGTATCACAAATGAAATAATTAGCACCACCTGTGGATCTTTTAACATGTGTCAGCCAGTAATGAATGCACCTGTGCACCAACTAGGAGATCTTGAAAACATGCCCTTTTATGGTTGCACTGCTATAGACCATTTATAGGGTTAATTATTGATACTGTTATCCAGTATATAAGGAGCCCAATATGTACATATATATCCAGGGCAGTGCTAGGTTCTTCTGCTGCTCCTCCAGACTATTGGACTTGCTCCCATGCTCTGAAATGGCTAACACATGTGACATAAAAACACTCAGCTCAGAGAGGATGGCCCTACTGCCGCATCTAGTGGCTTATGGTGCATACACACGTAGCGATCTGCCAGCGATACGATATCGCTGGCTGATTGTCCTGCACCCTCCCCGGTGTGCTGGATGATCGATATCGATCATCCAGCACACCACCAACTCACAGACGACTATTGCGACCCGTAGTAACTTGCTCGATATCGAGCAAGTTGACCTGCATGCACGGCCGATGGACGATATCGCTATCGTCCATACGTGGCCGCGCATTGCTGGTCGATGGTCAGTTGGTAGGGACCAAAAAAATTAACGATTTGAACGATAACGATATAGTTATCGTTCAAATTGCTCATTTATATCGCTACGTGTGTACGCACCATCACTGTGATCGCTGGTCCTGCATATGCTGGAATTATGACACACTATACACTTTGTATGATGTATATTAAAGCTGGATAAGTGCTAATTATGCCCTCTTCATGCGCTTGCCACTGTAAGCATACATACTTCCAACAACTAAAGATAAGATAGTGGTTATAACTACACAATATGACCTTGCCCATATTTTACCAATGAAAGTGAGAAAGCCAAAAAGCTGCTTATTTTCCTATTGTAATATTAGACTGTAAGTTTGGGAGCAGGGCTTTTTTTTATACCCCTCTGTCTGTCTGTTATTATTACTCTGTTTCCAATCACTGTGGTTTATTCTGGTGCTGCATAAATACATGTTAATAACAAGCAGTGTGTGTGTGAGAAAATATTTGCATTATCACATACAAGATGTGGAAACGTGATTATTTGTGTGACTGAAAAGATTATGTACTATACAAACTTTCCCTTTATCCTTTGCTAATTACTTACATATGAAGGAGGTAAGTTTAAACCTTGAAGTGTTAGTTTATTGTAAGTTTTCCATCTATAGCTATATAAAAATTGTGTAATAAAAAAAAGACTGCAGACGTTTCCTCATTACAGCTTACTTCACACAACATGCTGCAATATAATTTGAAATATAATTTGACAATCTGTATAGAGCTCAGAGTATAGTCCTAACTGTGAGAGATGCTGGATGTGAAACCGTATTCCAAACGGCATCTTGCTGCGCTGATTTCCATGCAGGAAAATGCAGAGAGGAAACAGTCACCGGGAGAGTAGACAGATGGCAGTGTTCAAATTCATGGTGAAAGCCAGATAAGGCGGATATTGCTGTATTGCTATGTACTCTTAACAGTCATTACATAAATAATTTTTATTTTAGGTGCAAAACTCTTTAATATATACTACTATACAACACTAAGGGCTCTAATTACTACAATCCGCATTCAAATGCAGATTGTAGTGTGATATTTCCGACTGAATTCGTATTGCGAATTCAGGCAAAATCACAGGGAAAAATCCCTTGCAGGGACAGAGCTTGCGATAAAGCTCTGTCCCTGCGAATCCCCTCCGCAGCCTTATTATCAATGTATTTTTCGGACCCCCCCCCCCTAACTTTTACTTACCTCCGGTCAGGTCATCGCTGCTCTGGTGATGTCCTCCCTCCAGGGCTCCGGTCAGCTGGTTTCCCATCCTGCACTGTGACCCGGTCAGCTGTTTAATGCAGCAGCTGACCAGGGTCACAGTGCAGGAGCCGGGAGACCAGCTGACTGGAGGGAGGACAACACCGGAGAACCGATCACCGGCCCTGGACCCAGGTAAGTTTTTTTTTTTTTTTTTTGCAGTGATCAGCTTGTAGTTTGTTTAGACCACACAGCTGATCACTGGGGCCGGCTCTGGGCTCTGCTCCGCCTGTGAGAGCGGAGCAGGAGTCGGGGAACCGGGGGAAAGCCTGAATAATGCCACCTCCAGGTGGCGTTATTATCACAGGGCTTCCCCCGGTATTTTTTCACATTTTATTTTTAGTATATCTCAGGCAGATCACATTTCCCATTACAATTATGGGAAATGTGATCTGTTTACTAAAAATATGTGATAATTAGGGCTTGGAGTAGAATTTTACGAATTCTATTCCAATTGCCCTTTATTAAATTTAGGTGAAATTAAAATAATGTGGAAAGGGTGTGAAAACACCCTCTTTCACTTTATTTTAGTAAAAATAATGTTAATAAATAGAGCCCTAAAGCTGATAAGTATAGCCAGCCATGCTTCTCTCTTTCAGAGGCATTAACATTATTTTTACACACCGTTTTCACATTATTTTAGTATCACATAAATTTCTTAAAGGGCAATTATAGTAGTTTTCAAGAAAAATTACTCCAGTCCCTTTAATTCACATATTTTAGTAAGCAGATTGCATTTCTCATACTTGGGGGTAAATTTACTAAAGTGAGAGTTTTTAAAAGTAGAGATGCTGCTCATAGCTACCAATCAGATTCTAGCTATTATCTTGTAGACGGTGCTAGATAAATGTTAAGTAGAATTTGATTGATTGCTATGGGCAACATCCCCACTTCTAAAAACTCTCACTTTAGTAAATATGCCCCTTGTAATGGAAAATGTGCTCAGATTTACTTGGGGAAACCCTGTGATAATAACGCCAACTAGAGATGCGTTATTGGGGCTTCCCCCGGTTCCCCGACTCCTGCACATGCGCAGACACACTCTTCTCTTTTTTAAAAAAAAAATATATATACAGTGAAAGTGTGCGGATGGTATTCGCAGGGACAGAGCTTTATCGCAAGCTCTGTCCCTGCATGCGGAAGTTAATACATCCATGTGTTATTTCCTAAATTCAGTTGAAAATATCACACTGCATACACATTCTAAATGCGGATTGTAGTAAATAGGGGCCTCAATCACAAATATATGTGTCCCTTTAAAAAAAAAATTAACTGCAGTCCTGGAACCTGTACCAAATATGGTATAAACTACAGTAATAACTTGCCCATTCTACCATCTAATATGGTCATAATATAGCAGTACTAATTTCTTTTGGAGGGACAGTCCCTCTTTTGGATCCATATACCTACTGTCTCACTTTCAATCCAAAAAGTCCCTCTCCAAAGTATACAAAACTCAAACACTGAGTCCTAGATGGGACTGTTTTGTTATTATGGGGCCATTGTATTATAATTAAACTCATTACAGTGTAGTTCTTGAAAACGACTTTAGCCAAAATTCATGAATATTTTATTGCCATGATGAAAGCTATCCAGAGGGATAAAAGTTAAGGGCCCCATACATCTACAGGGAAATCCACCGATCCCACTATCGAACCGGAACCGCAGATCCGTCGGTCAGAAATGCCAACCGGTGGCTACCGATTGTAGCCGATCCGTTGGAGAATCTGTGAAATTCTACATGTTACAAATTATATTTTAATCATGATCGGCAAATCAGTGAAATCCATTGGATTTCATCGAATCGCCAACTCTGGATCGTAGAGGTATGGGGGCCTTTACTCTTTGGAGACCCTGGTTCTGCCCCATTGAGCAGTTTAAACTGAAATGGGAGCCCAGTTTGATCTTTCAATCCAATTACTACTAAAAAAGAAAATAACTAAAATAATGTTGTTTTTTTTTTCAGTTTATATATAACAAATATCTGTAGATAAATAGACACCCCAGGCAAAAATGCCAGTATATCTATAGCCAGCATCAACCTACTTTAAATATATAGGATGAAGCAAGCAAAAAGACCTGGCTTCACCAACAATGGGGCTTTTGTTCTGTCATAAATATGCCCCTATGTGTATTTATATTATTGTTATTAGATTAGCATTGCACAATTTCTAAGCTGTTTAAAGCATTTGCACCCAAGTTTGAAATAGAAAAAAAAGGGTTTTCATGAGTCTATCAAAGCATAAAAATAATGATACAACATTATTATAAAATGTTACTTCTCTTCAACAATGAATTGTGTCTTAAGGTGCCCATACATCTGACCGGTATATCCGCGATCCTGCGACGCGATCGGAAATGCCCATCTGCCGGGTGGAAACGCCGGCCGACCAACATCGATCTGTCGCAGGATCGCTGAAATATTACATATTAATTGTCCCCAATTTGACGATCACGATAATTTTTTGTTCGCGATCGTCAAATCGGGAAAATCCAACATGTTGGATTTCTGAGATCCCACGATGCCGGGATGCAGCAATGCGGGATAGCGGCAAACCATCGCCGATGGATGGGCCCCATGAGAGGCAGGAAAGGGAGTAATGTATATTGGAGGGGCATAATGGGGCCCATCTATCAGCGATGGATTGCCGCGATCGCACGATGCTGCAACCCAGCATCTCAGGATTTTCCCGATTTGATGATCGCGATCAAAAAACTATCACGATCGTCAAATCAGGGACATTTATCATGTAATATTTCAGCGATCCTGCGACGGATCGCTGAACATCGATGTTGGTCGGCCGGCGTTTCCACCCGGCAAATCGGCATTTCCGATCGCGTCGCAGGATCGCGGAAATACCGGTCAGATGTATGGACAGCTTAAGTCCTCCTTATTTAAAGTTAGCAAGAGATCCAGCTAAAGGGTACAAATTTGCACCTGCATAAATCACACTGCGATGCAAAGGGGGCAAATGCTTTTTTCGGATGCAAGGAAGTGGTGGCTGCTTTTGTATGTTGAAAGCAAAATCTGTGCAGCTTTATTTTGAATCTGCAAATTAAACTAGAACGAGCCCACTGTCACCACTAATTCTACCCTCGCATTTAAATGTAACACTCCTGCAGGCAACATGGTTCTGACCGTCTAGCCAGATTTACTCCTAACTCCTAATAAGGCCCATTGTATTCTCATCTGCGTTCTATTTTTATGTTAATTCTTATTACAATAAGACACCTCCTCAACTATCTATGTTCTTTCCCTACCACTTCTCTCCCATCTAGCCACTCTGATCTGTTTCGTCCATGGTTCATCAATAACAAGCAAAACCATATCCTATTATTACTAGAAACCTTAATGTTGAATAAAACAACAGAATCAGGTGACATTCACTTATTAATACACAATCACTTTATGGAATCTGGTTACTCTGACTGACTGTATGTGAAGCTCTTTCCATCCTTGGTGAGCTGCGAATATACAAAGGTCATTGAACAGAAAACGTTATGGCTGGACAAGCAGGATGTCCACTGTCTGTCACTCACCGCCTGATGGTTTCTGTCACAGTACCGTAGCCCAAAGTAATCTATCTCCACAAGGTTTAGGTGACGGAATACGTAGTCCAGGACAACAGAGCCTTTCGTTGATTTCTGTGGGAAAGAATGTACAGAATCTATTCAGGAGAATATTCTGAATTGTCAGCGTCATTCATGCGTTCACTATGGCATTGTGTAACCAAACAAGGGGCTTGTTTTATTGACCAGGAGCTATTTTTGGTCTCCCTGCAGCAAGATTCTATGGGCTTTGTTATGTATTCACTTGGCAAAATACATGAAACACTGACGAAGGTGCCGCCTTACTGTGTCTGAAATGAGACTGACAACCGAAAACTCTTTGTTTAACAGTGTTTCCTTCCCATTTCTCACATGTTCATACACAAAAACACTCGTTGCTGCAATACTTCACGGTGGGTCTGTGAATGGAGACAGTGATGAGTCTGGCATGAGAAAATCACCATGCGCTCTTTACATGAGATACGCAGATGAAACTGTAGATCTGTGGTGTTAAACTCGGGCCCTTCAGCTTTTGTGGGACTACATATCCCAGCATGCCCTGCCACAGTTTTAGCATGGCCTAATAGCAAAACTGTGGCACTGCATGCTGGGATGTGTAGTTCCACTGCAGCTGGAGGGCCCGAGTTTGACACCACTGCTGTAGACTATAAGCGGTGGACTCATCTGTAGAGAAAACTTGTGTCCATCCTGGCACATCTGCCTGTATTGGTATTTTCACTTTTGTGAAACAAAAAACGTGGTCCAAAAAGATGACATTCGTAGTTATACATTGCTTGTTGGATAACACATATGAAATAAGCGACTCCATCATTCTAGCTGTTGATGGAACAATTTCTCCTAGATATTCTGCAACTATAAAATGGTTATAAAATTCTGCAATAATATAGCGGAAGTCAATTCTCACTGATATACTTCCACTGCAGGAAATTTGTGTAAACAACACATCAGCAGAATAATTAGCTCCTTCAAACAAGTCTCACTTATTTCGTGGTGACAGATTCACTTTAATCTATTCAATGTCAATATGCACAGCCACTATGATTAAGGAGTTTTCTGCTAATTAAGTGCAGATCAATGGCTTTGTGTTATAATGTTTTTCTGAAGTGATCCCTTATATGGGAGGGGAAGCAGTGATGGGGTGTGACACGTCTTCTCCTTTACAAAGACACTAGTAAAAAAAACATGTTGTACAGAGGAAAACAAATAAAGAATGGTAAGCTTGAAAATATCGGCATTGTGTGCTTACAGCTGTTTCTAGTGCTATTTAATAAGCAGAACCATATCTGATGCCAAGTCTAATGCAGGCCATACATCCACAGCCTCAATTCCCCGGATCAGAGAAAATCAGCATATTAAAAACCTCTGTCTCGCCGATCTCCACCATTTTTTGGTCGGAATCAGCGAGTCAGGGAAATCCAACATGTTACACTTCTCTGATCACCTGACCCAGCCGGCAGCAGAATGGGGAACAGCGGCAATCAGTCACAGATGCGGAACCGTATCTGGTGCCACACATAATGAGGCTCATGTTGGATGCATGTTACTTAAAAAGTGCAGGTGTCATTTATGTCCGAAAAAAAGATGTCGTTCCCTGTGTGTGTCTAAACATGGGCTTGGTATGGGAAGTTGACAGTGACATTGTCACCAGTCACTATGGCGACCTCAGCATGCCGTCGCCAGCATCCCGACATGGCTGAAATGTTACTTAGAGCATCTCACCTGTGCGTTTGTTATAATCTTAATCATGCTGGTAAGTTTGAATATTTAAAATTATAACATCCACATGGGTGAAAGGCTGTAAGTAGCATTTCAGCCGTGTCGGTATCCTGGCGTTGGCATACTTTGGTCAACATAGTGACTGGTAACATTGTCACTGCCGACCTTGTGATGCATATCCTCAATATGTGTCCAGCTCTGCAAGAGTAATATACATGCCAAGTTTTTGCCAGGAGAATACGTAGCATATGTGCCAGGTTTACACCAGGTGACAGAGTAGCCTATATTACAGGTTTATACCAGGAGAAACAGAAGCATAAGTACCAGGTTAACACCAGGTGACAGAGTAGCCTACATTACAGGTTTATACCAGGAGAAACAGAAGCATATGTGCCAGGTTTACACCAGGTAACAGAGAAGCCTATATTACAGGTTTATACCAGGAGAAACAGAAGCATATGTGCCAGGCTTACACCAGGTGACAGAGTAGCCTATATTACAGGTTTATACCAGGAGAAACAGAAGCATATGTGCCAGGTTTACACCAGAAGAAACAACAGCCTAGGAAAAAATCAGTAGCATACATGCCTGATTTATACCAGGAGAAACAGTGGCCTACATGCCAGGTTTACGCCAGCAGAAACAGTAGCCTACATGCCAGGTTTACACCAGAAGAAGCAGCCTACATACCAGGGTTATATCAGGAGAAACAATAGCCTAAATGCCAGATATACGCCAGCAGAAACAGTGGAAATGGCTAGAACTGCCCAATCTCAAATAGAAAGATGGGACAGACAAATAAGGTCGACCTCCCCCCCCCCCATCTGCGGGCCTAGAAGCTGCACCTATGGTAGTTACGCCCTTGTGTGCCACGTTACACCAGGAGCAACCGTAGCATATGTGCAAAGTTTATGCCAGGAGATACACTAGCATACATGCCAGCTTTATGCCAGGGAACCACTAGCATATGTGCAAAGTTAGGCCAACTCTTAACAATAGCCTACATGCCAGGTTTACTCCAGGAGAAACAGTAGCCTACATGCCATGTTTACTCCAGGAGAAACAGTAGCCTACATGCCAGGTTTACTCCAGGAGAAACAGTAGCCTACATGCCAGGTTTACTACAGGAGAAACAGTAGCCTACATGCCAGGTTTACTCCAGGAGAAACAGTAGCCTATATGCCAGGTTTACTCCAGGAGAAACAGTAGCCTACATGCCAGGTTTACTCCAGGAGAAACAGTAGCCTACATGCCAGGTTTACTACAGGAGAAACAGTAGCCTATATGCCAGGTTTACACCAGGAGAAACAGTAGCCTATATGCCAGGTTTACACCAGGAGAAACAGTAGCTTACATGCCAGGTTTACACCAGGAGAACAGTAGCCTATATGCCAGGTTTACTCCAGGAGAAACAGTAGCCTACATGCCAGGTTTACACCAGGAGAACAGTAGCCTATATGCCAGGTTTACTCCAGGAGAAACAGTTGCCTATATGCCAGGTTTACACCAGGAGAACAGTAGCCTATATGCCAGGTTTACACAAGAATAAATGGTAGCATATGTGCCCGCTGGGGTGTAACTAGTAATTTGTGGGCCCAAAGCAACATATGCAAGGGCCCAATGCACTGCACAATGGGGCCCTAATACATCCACAGAATGTTGGCAAATTCTGTAACCTACTTTACGTAAAACTTGGACTTCACTAAAACATAATCATAGTGCACTGGCTTTTTCAGGGGAGGAAGCAGTTGCACATTAGGTGAAAAAAGAAAAAAAATGAAACTAAAAATATAATATATAAAATAATAAAATAGGTTTTAGTAAAGGACCTTATCTGCAGTTAGTGCCACATAAACACCATAGGTGTAGGATTCCTCCTCTATGTTAGACCCTATATTAATTTAGTTTTATAAGACTGAGCTCCATAGGTCCTAGACAGCTGATTAGCCAGCAGCCAAATCAATATCGCTGCATACCACATGGGGAGGACGCCCAGGATAATACAAAGCTACAGAGATATACTCAGATGAGAAGAAGAAATCCAATACAAGCAATCGTCACAAGGAATTCAAATTATTCCCATTAAGTTCTTAAAAGTGTGTTTTATATAGATAGAAAAAAGCTGTGTCCTCAGCAGATAGAAGTTGCATACAGAGGCTGATTTAGAGTTGGAGCACAGGTAAAGGTAAAAATGCAAACAGGGAAAAAAAATAATAGCATTTTGCTACCTATGCAGACTTCGCAGCAAATGTCAGATGCAACCAACCCTGCACAGGTATCTCCCCTGCAAATGACAAGAGCAGATGTGCATTCACTGAGAGTACAAAAAATGACCAAAAAATAATGGATCGCAATTGCAACCACGTGCGCAGATCAGTCAATGGTGCGTACTACGTGTGTACCGCAGTGCGCGTGCGTGAATTAGCAAAGCGATCGCCCTGCAATCGCCTACGCAGATACAAAGCCATCGCAGTGAGTGACGTCAGGTCAGCGTTTGGGGGTGGTGAGAGGGAAGTGGCCAGAGAAATGCAGGCGTGCCTGTCCCCTTGAACAACGTTACTTGGGCGTGCAAAAATTAGCCACTGCGACGGGATATGCAGCTTGTGTATTCACTGCGTGCAACAAGGTTAGTAATTTCTGAGTAAGGTCAGACCTGTTGTAATTGTGTGTAAGGGCCGATGTTACTCGATGGTACCGATGTATACGCAGGATTGCAAAGTATTACGGGTGTTCGAAAGCGGCAGTGGGCGTCTCCATGCTGGCTTTGTGCTTCTCTATATTAGCCTTGCGATTGCAGTCATTAGCATATTTTTGCAGCAGACCTGCGTGCGTAATCACAACTACAATCGCTATAGCGCACGTGAAAATTCTTTGTAATTGAATATGGCGAAAAGTTTCCGCCTGTCGAAATGATGCCATCCGCGATACTTTTTCGCAGATTCCAACTTTTTGCGTCTAATTGAATACGGCCCTTGAATAACTTCATGAAAATAAAGAACTGATACCCCTTTCACACATTGGCCCTATTTCAGAGCCGCTCACTGCAGCTGCCCGCAAGCTGGGATTGTGGGCGTTTTTTTTTAGTTCTCCGGCCGCTCGCAAAGCTGTGGGAGACCGCCCACAGCTTGTGCGAGCGGTCAGGAGACCATAGCGATAATCGCGACCATCGACCTTGCGACGAGACCCTAGGGTCTAGGCTGCTGCAAGGCCGAGTGGACTTCCTGCTCTAATAGAGCAGGAAGTCCACTACTGACATCACTAGTGATGTCAGTAAGACCTCCCTACAAACGCCAGGGGTTCCTAAGGGAATGCCGGCGTTTGTCCAGCCACCCCCCCTACCTGCCCACAAAACGGGGCGAGCTGTCACTCACCATCGACAGCCGCCCCGTCTTGTTGCGAGCACTGAAGCGACTGAACTTCAGTTGCTCGGAGGGGCTCTCGCGCGCCGGACGCGACGCCTGCACAGTGCCTAAACATTGGCCCGCTTGCGAGCGCATAGCGCTCGCGAGCGGCTCTGAATCAGGGCCATTGTACAAAGACCTGGGTATTTGCACATGAACATGTATCGACCTGGTTTTTTGCCATGTGTGAAAGCTAACGACACGGTTTGAAGTCCCGGGTCCACGACCCTGCTCTGTACCAGGGCCGGGGACTGAGCCCTGTGAAATTCTCGGGTTGATAGACACATGTATTTCCTGGGTTGTCGATCTGAAAGGGATATTAATTACTTTTCTACATCTGTAAAAACTGCATCAAACACTTCCAGACCGGTGTGTTGTGACCGTTTGGAGCTATGTGTCAGTCTGTGACTGCATCTGTGTAAACAGTTACGTCTCCGGCAGGCAGACTTCTGACGGACATTCTGAGCAACCATAATTAATGTTGCTCAGAGGATCGATAATGCGACCGATGATGTGTCTTTGTACGCAAGCAGAGATCAGATGCCACCGATGGGAGTCTCCGTAGAAAACCTGCGAGCAGCGCCATTTGCATATTTTCACAGAACCGCTGCATACGGAATCGCAGTCACAACGGGATTTGCATGCACCCTCTGAATCAGGAGCTATAATTTCTGCTATTATTCGCAGCATGTTGCTAACAAATTGTACATGCAGTTTCTTAAACAACAAATATAACCCCTTATGTACTCTACACCAAGTAATGTTTCTGTAAATTGTACATCATCCAGAACCATCCAATTTCCCATCCACAAACATTTTGCCAAACAGACATCTTTCAAAACACTTCTATATTATAACATGTCCAAAATCTTTTTAAAATACGAGCAGTTGTAATCGTGTGGACACTCCCTTTTCACCACACCGAGGATCTGTCAGACGTATTTACTATGGTGCAAACATGAGGGTCTGCAGTGCGAAAGACATTTTCTTATATCGTTCACCTATTATTCTGCATATGTCTACAGTCTTATGGGAAGTACATGAACCAAATGCGCCAAGAAGGCAGCACAAAAGTGTTCAACTTATGATTGGAGAAAGTGGGAGGATTGGGAAGATCCTAACTGATTGATTACTTTTTTATTGTGCCAAAATAAGATATATAATTTAGTCACATAAAAGGAATGGTCACAAAAAAATAAAAATGGGGGCAAAAAAAGAAGATGAAAAAAATGTAAAGAAGCAGCGTAGGAGAAAATCAGGAATGTAAATGCAATTTTACTAACCTATTATTTTATTCTCCTAAAGCTAAACTTTAAATCAATATCTTTTAACATCTACAGCTTTCAAATTTTGTCATGTAATTTTTTTTCTTAGGCACCACTTGAGCACTTTGCACAGCTATATTTTAGTCAGGAAAGGGCGTATTATACTTCTGTACAATAGGACGACATTTCAAGTATAGAGCTCTTGAAAAGCACGTGTGTATGTAATATATAATCAGAGAGTACTTGATTCTAAGCTTGAAGGACTATGAAACTTTTTAGCAGAATACATTCATCCTAGATATCTATTAGCAAGGCTTTCAGAAGAGAACAAAGGCTGCTTCACCCAGCTACAGATAATAATTCAATTTTAGTAGAATGAAGTGTAATGTAGAAAGCCTGCTTTCTGCTCTAACAGACAAAATCAACAAAACAGTATCTAAATGAAAGTGTATATATGCTACACAAATAAGCAATCAGACAAAGAAGGGTACACAATGTAATGTTCCTCAGTAGACCATCATCGCTCCTGCTGTTTATCAATATCTTCCATGATTATGGGGCCTATTCATCATACCTTAAAAATCGATGGAGGTAATTAGGTTTAGAACTCGCATGGAGTTCTACCTAATTAACGGAGGAATTCATCATTCCTCCTCTCCATCAGTATCTATTCCGAAAAGCTGTAATTTTTGCGATGACAGCTTTTCGGGAAATAGATACTTTTCCCTCTCTACTCTAACTTACTGCAGCTGGAATCTGTGCTGCGCATGCACTGTTACATTCGTAAACCCAGTGCATGCGCAGCACTACCTACAGCGGCGGTAAGTTTGTTGTGTGCCCCCCCCCAACCCCCCTTCCCTCCTCCGCTCATTTTCCCCCCTTCCCGAACTTACCTGCCGCGCGGCAGCCTCCGGCTCCATCCTGCTGGTCTGACACGTGGTCTCCCAGCAGAACACAGTACAGTTTAGTACAGTTTTTTTTTTCTAAACTTTATTGTGTTCTGTAGGGAGAACACAGTGTGCAAGCAACCACTGGAGCCAGAGGAGGGACCAGAGCGCCGGAGGGAGCTGTCCAGCTGACCGCAGGTGTTACCAGATATTCGCCACCTCACAGTGGCGGATAGTACCTCCATCAAATTCCGAAAATACATAATTTTCGGAATTTGATGATTACCATAATTTCCATATCCCCATACTAATGTATGGGGAGTTTGGAAATTAACGCAGAGGAGATAACACTGATATCTCCTTGCTCAGTGTCATCATATCATAAATACTAAAATAACGTTATTTAAGGAAAATGTCCTTAAAAACTTTATTTTAGTGTTGATGAATAGGCCCCTATGTATTTATTATCAGTAACTTATATAGCGCCAGCATATTCTGTTGCACTTTAAAATTGGTAACAAACAGTGGGCCTGATTCACTACGGATCTCAACTGCGATCGCAGCTGCGATTACGCAAGCAGTCTCACTGCAGTCCCATTGCGATGGCTATGCCGTCGCAGCACTACATAGCGATGTTTAGCAAGACTGTGAAACCATCTGTAACATCGAGTACCACACCCGCACACTTGCACAAGGTCAGACCTTACTCAAGAATTGCTAATCTCATTGCGCGAGTACTCGAGCTGCGTATGGCATCGCAATGGATCATTTCTGCACGCCCCTGCAATGGCGTTCGAACACACTGGCACGCCTGCGTTTCGCCGACCACCCCGCTTTCACCACCCCCAAACAGCACTTCCTGTCAATCATTCGGCAATGGGTCTGTGTAGTCACTGCGATCACAGTCCCGATCGCAGTGACTGGTTTGCGCACGCGCACTGCGATGCATGTGCATAATGAAACAATCAGCTGATTGCGTGCGTAATCGTAGTTGCGATCCGTAGTGAATCTGGCCCAGTGATAGAACAAGACTGGGTAATAACAGACAGACATAGAAGTCCCTGCTCACAAGCTTACAATATATAGGGAAATAGGCAATCATACACGAGGAAAGGTGCTACCTATTGTATATTGGCCCAGTCAGATTGCAGAGAATCTTGGTGGGCTGTATGACCCAGTCACACAGGAATGTTGGCCTACAGATAATACGTTTGCCAAGAGAAGTGGTATAGATTGAGACAAGCAGAGGACCTAAGACTGGACCTTGCGGTACTCCCTGATAGAGGTAGCGAAGAGGAGGTAGAGGGGGTGGGTGTGGGGGAGCATGTACTAATTCCCCAGGCCCAGGCTTGTTGGAACGACCCGGGTCCACGGCGCATCCCCTCCCACTTACCTGTCAGCAGGTTCTCTCCCCAGCCCAGCACACGTTGCGGTATGCTGGGCTGTAGTGGGGCCAGGGAGGCTGCTGCCACTGAGTAGCAGCAACAGTGACTTCTGCCTGTGGGAGATGAGCGATCATACTGAACGCGTCCTCCCCACCTGGATATGCCCCTGGCTGAGGGCTGACTCTGACAGTAACTCTGGATATGCCCCTGGCTAACAGCACCCCTGTGTTCAGCTGAAAATACTTTTTCTTTTCTATTTGTTATTCTAAGGGGGGCATGGCCACACCTCCCAGGCCACACCTCCCAGGCCACACCTCCCAGGCCACACCTCCCAGGTCACACACCCCAAAAAGTTGTGGGGACCAGCTCTCTACGGGGTTGCACATACATACTCTGTAATTACTGTTTATTTTCCTTTCTGAAAAACATTAGCTTTCAATGATCCTAAATATTCTTTTAGGTTGCAGTCCACAGTATTCACAATAATTGGATAAACGTGATGAAAATGATGTTTGTTTTCACCAGTTATCTTTATGTTATTGAGCGATTATGGAATTACCTGTAATTATCACAGTGACAGTGAAACAGATTTACGAGTTCTCCTAGATATACAAATACATTAAAAGTTGGGAATTATAACACTGTATTTCACAATTCATATCAAATGAACTGCAAATTTTAAATTCATTTGCAGAATGTGGTATTTTTATTGATTATGAAGCTGCCCTACTAATGCATAATGACTGGTTTAAACAAGACCAATGACAGCTTCTTTACAGGTGACAGGATTGTCAGTTACACGGTTGTAATAAAAGTGTAGTGTATCCTGCGCAGTTATCAATGTAATGGGTCCAGTAATAGGATACGCAGAGGCAGCACCTGTTGTGGAGGAAGACTAGATTGTTCCTGCAGAGAACAATTTCATTTCCAGCTCATGCTCATGACGGTACATGTCTATGAAGGTGAGGTGTACCCTCTTGCTGCCAGTGGGATAGCTGGAAGTAAACATCTCTTATGCACAGTCCTGTACAGTTAAAATGGATATCTACCTAGATTACTTCACTGTTTTATAAGTCTCTACACAAACTCCTGTAACTTAAATAGATGCTATATAGCTTATTTTTTACCTTTTATACATATACAATTTTTTGTTAAACCTGAAAAAAAGCATAAATTCTGATTGCAAGTCAGATATCCATCACAGCATTCATGCCACAGATGTTCTAATCCTACATCGAATCCAGATGTTCCTCTACATCAGTAATGAGCAACATGCGGCCTTCTAAGCCTTCACTTGTAGACCACGGCTCCCTCCTGTTTTGTTGTTATATTGTTTTTGTTATACCTCATAATGCTTGTTTAAAAGACCTGCTGATATATTACATATAGGTCTCTAACTTTCTACTAAGAAATAAGGGTAATGTGCGACCCTTTTGAAGGTTAGAGGGTGTACATAAGAACAGCTTCCTGCTTCATTGTCACTGCTAACAGTGGTGGTATCAGGGTCCTATATGGGATCCCAGGATAATCCCAAGTAAGGATGACCATCGACCATCGATGGTTTGCAACCATCAAAGGTCTATGACCGACGGCAAGTGGGGGTTTTCCCCATTGATGGCACAGTACCAATACTGTAGAACCGATGGTGGTTAGGATCCTGTCCTTGGCACCCTGGCCATACCCAGATTTAAAATAAAATCAAGATATTTTAATTATGGTATTTTCATGTTTACTATGGTATTTTTATTCATTAACACTTTAATAATGACTTTTTTATATATTTATTTTCTTTTTAGAAAATATGAAAACAGAAAATATACGAAGAATAAAATGAACTGTAATCAGAATGGTATTTGTCTGTTTTCATCTGAGACACAGAGAGCACAGGAGAGTTGTCATGTAACAGAGCTTTGTAGCAGCACAATACACAGCTCTGCCTGGTTATAGAAAGACAAGACGGTAGGGATGGAAAACAAAAAAATTATTTACTAAAAGCTGACGTCACGCAGAAGCCGATAAATGATAGATGTTAGGATGTTGGTGCACGGTTTACTGGAAGCAATCACCTATTTTGTCCTTTCCAAGGTTGACAGTAACATTTGTCACAATCACTGGATAGGTGCATGCATAGCACTTATACCGCTTGTAATGTGACCTACAGTATGTAAACTTTAGCAACTGAATCCACAATCCAACCCTGGGAGAGAAGTTTGAACATGGTAAAAGTGTAGGACTTCCCCAAGTACAAGAAATTCAAGCCTGAAGAAGGAAGCCATCCTTTATTAAACATGAAAAGAGACAGTTTTCACTGGACTAGAAAGGGAAGACAGAAGCAGTAATTACATAAGTTGCATGGACAAATATACAGACACAGCGTATATCAGAACAGGATCCTCACCTCGTACAAAAGCTACAATCCCTAGGTCTTCGGGACACAGCCCTTTCTAGGGTCTCATCCTACCTATCTAATAGCTCTTTCACTGTTTGTCCACCTCCTCTTTGCTACCTCTATCAGTTGGAGTACCGCATGGCTCAATCTTAGGTCCTCTGCTTTTCTCAATCTCTTACACCTCTCTTGGCAAATTAATCAGCTCTTTCGATTTTCACTCTCAACTGTATGCAGATGATACTCAAATCTACCTATCCTCCCCAGATTTATCACCATCTGTATTGGTCCATGTCACTGTTTGCCTCTCTGCCATTTTATCTTGGATGACATCTTTCCAACTCAAATTTAATATTTCCAAAACAGAATTAATAATATTTCCACTGGCCAATAGTATTTACCAACCTGATCTCTCTATCACTGTTGTTAACTCGACAATCAAACCCACCCTACAATGTTCGGCTGTGCACATAGCCATCTATTACAGCATTGCTAATTTTCCTTCGTACCTCTATGGGATGCTGCTGTAGGTAAAACCAGCTAGGTTGCTGGTCGCTACATGTCTCTCTGGAAGGCACATTACGGCTACTGCTGCTATTTTAATTGCCCCAGTAATGGACAAATCTATCTCTCTTCAATTAACAAAAAATAAAATAAAGTTAATCTGTAAACACAATGTCATTAGTGTATTGCATTTAAAAAGATCTTCAGTGCATTGATCAACATAAATTTACACGTTAAGTTGCAAAAATATCACATTATGCTTCCTATTTGTGCCAAAATGTCTTCTTTTAAAGCTTATACTTGTTTTCAATCTATGTATTCATTTTATCGGTCTACATTGCCTAACAAATGCCCGCCATGGCTTTACACAGGGACAGATTCAGCAGTGTTCTAGACGTTAAACAGATAAATCCCACACTTGCCTACTTTTGAAAAAGCATTTCAGGGAGATTGTGAAAGCACCACCTATGGGCGCGGTGGTAAAGAGACGTGTACTGCTACATCTGAGAGGCGTGCCATAACACTGACTTACATCCACATGTAAATGAGCCTCAAAGTAGTTATTGGGACCATTAATCAATGTGTTTTATCATACGCAACAAGTTTTAAAACTTGTTGCATATGATAAATGGTGCTCCAGCCAATCAGCTCCTAACTGTCATTTTTCAAACAGATGATAGCAGCTGATTGGCTATTGCACGTTTATCATATACAACAACTTTGTTGCGTTTGATAAAACTTGTTGAAAAATGAGCCCCTAATGGCCGGTACACACTAAGCAATGTCTAGTGTGCACCGGCCTCATTAGCGACGGGACTTGGCAGGGTGTCGGCATTCACAAGTGTATACAAACTTGCCAACGCCAGAAGCAATGGAGCGACAGAGAGGGCCATTCTGAATTTGGCACCATGGCCCCCGCTGACCGACGGGCGATGTTGCTGACGACTCGCGAGAGCGCGCATCATCAGCGACATAGCGGGTACACATGCCCGATGTGGACAATATGATGTCTGATCCGCCGGATTGGACGACATATCATCTAGTGTATATCCGGCTTTAGTAAGATCTGCTTGTTGATGAAAACACACTGATACTTTTAAGAGCTTGCTCAAGTATTGTGTTTTACAAGGGGTTCCATGTAAGTAGGCACGAGAAACCTTACATGAAAATGCATGCAGCCATAGGGATCATTGGGGGGAATTCAATTCAACATGAATTGAATAGCATTGGGTGCAAGCTCCCGGAGCTATTCAATTCAGTGCGCTGTGTGGTTGGAGAATGCCGGTTCTCACGCCTTAACAAGGGTGTTAAGGTGCTGTAACCAGCATTCTCTGACCAAAGTGCTGGGCGCGCGGCTGTTAGCAGAAAGCTGGTGCAGAAAAACAGCTGCGTACCTGGCACTTTGGTCGGATTTCTCCTCGCATCCCAGGGGGGTGCGAGAAGATATCGTTAGCATGCCCAAACAGAGCGTTGAATTGAATAGCTGCGGGAGCTCCCTCCCGTCGCTATTCAACATCGCACTGAATAGAATTCCCCCCATTGTGCCTTATTATAACCTATGCAGGGAACTGGCACTGATTATACCATTTGAATGTATATCATTTTGATTTCATATATATATATATATATATATATATATATATATATATAGCTACATAATGGGGGTAAGGAGCAATCAGGGAGATTGCAAGATTCTTCAGGGAGTCCGGGAGATTGGTTGGTATGGGCAACTTCAACACTTTCTCTCTAAGGGGTATATTTACTAAAGTGAGAGTTTTTAGAAGTGGAGATGTTGCCCATAGCAACCAAAAATATTCTAGCTATTATCTTTTAGAAGGTGCTAGTTAAATTTTAAGTAGAATCTTATTGGTTGCTATTGGCAACATCTCCGCTTCTAAAAACTCTCACTTTAGGAAATATATAATTAAGGCTTGATATATCTCCCTATTAAACTCAACAGCAAGTTAAGTTAATATATTTAATCAAGGAAAGAGAACCCTAAATGTAATAACAAATCAACAGGTCTTTCAAACAAGTTTAGAAACTATAACAAACAAATATATATGACATAAAAAGCAGAAAGGAGCTGGGGGTTGCAAGTGAAGGCTTGGCGGTATACATGCGGCCCATTACTGCTATAAAATGATAACTACAAGCTGATTGGAACGTTTGTTGCATACACACGGTTGGGGCGTACACACTGCAAGATCAGTACTATATGTCGTTTGGCGGATTGTATACTGAGTACCCAGCAGGTGCGTGACTAGGGAAGGCCTCATAGAGGCCTACCTGTCCAATGAGAGAGGCTGCAGCATCTCTGGTCTTCAGCTGCATTCTTCTGCCGCTGACCTGCCCTGGCTAGTGCGCTGCCGCCAGATCTCTTCTTTCTTGAGCCAGATGTCTTCTGGCCTCTTCCTTGGCCACCTGAGCTCTCCGTGTGACATCTTCATGCATCGCCCACTGCCGCTGAACTGTCGCATAACGCGACAAGCCACGATTGGCTCACCGCGGCGGCTTTCTATTGGCTGCCGGTCAGCGAGCCAAATTCAAATGGCCGTCGCTCTTCAATAGCTGCCAGTCTGCAAGCTGGGCCGCACCAAATTTCACCCGCCGTTTGAAACAGTTCGGTGAGATGTGGACTTCCGGAGCTGGGATCAACACTTGTGCCAAGCACTGGACATTGCCCAGGCTGGGGGCACCCCCCTCTGCCGGGCCTGTCAGATGGCGCCCAGGACAAGGTGCCCTACACTCACCCCTCTTGTTACGCCACTGGTGCCCTGCTTTATGTTTGTGCAAAAAATTCAAACGGCACCATTCCTTTTCCATACTGTATGTAACAGTAGTAATACTCCCTTATGAGATATTGGTCGCATAAGAAGAGACAGGTGCATACGCAGTGAAACTGCATCAGCACTTCCAGTTCTGTAGGTGAAAGTCCAAGCAGGGCTTCTCTGTACAATGACTGCTCACTGCCAGTGGCGTAACTTCATCCCATGTGCCCGGAGGCAAGAAAAATGTTGGTGCACCCCCCAAATGAAAATTTACCACACACCCCCGGCACCTGTGCCGGCCCCAGCTGCCGCCGCCCCCCTATGCAGTTCCTTTTATACAGTGCCCTCAGTAGAGGCCCCCCTAGGCAGTGCCCACCTATGTAGTGCCCCCCAGTAATGGTCCCCCTTTGCAGTGCCTCCAGTAGTGGACCCACTATGCAGTACCTCCAGTAGTGGTCCCCCTATGCAGTGCCCCCAGTTGTAATGCCCTTGTAGTGCCCCCTTTTGTAGTGCTCCCAATAGTGCCCCCAATAGTAAGGCCCCTGTAGTGCCCCCAGTAGTAAGGGCCCCTGTAGTGCCCCCATATGATACCCCCAGTAGTAATGCCACTGTAGTGCCCCTATATGATGCCCCCAGTAGTAAGGCTCCTGTAATGCCCCCTGTAGTGCCCCCATGTGATGCCCGTGTAGTGCCCCCAGTAGTAAGCCCCCTGTAATGCCCCCAGTAGTTAGCCCCCTGCAATGCCCCCAGTAGTAAGCCCACAGTAGTGCCCCCTGCAATGCCCCCAGTAGTTAGCCCCCTGCAATGCCCTCAGTAGTGCCCCTGCAATGCCCTCAGTAGTGCCCCCTGCAATGCCCCCAGTAGTGCCCCCTGCAATGTCCCCTGTAATTCCCCAGTAGTGCCCCCAGTAGTTAGCCTCCTGTAATGCCCCCAGTAGTTAGCCCCCTGCAATACCCCCAGTGTAATGCCCCAGTAGTTAGCCCTCTGTAATGCCCCAGTAGTTAGCCCCCAGTAGTGCCCACTGCAATGCCCCCCTGCGCACACACACATACAATAAAAAAAAATACTTACCTTAAACCCGCTCCAGTGCTGCTGCCGTCCGTCCGTCCCCGGCGCCCGCTCCTCGGAATTATGGGAGAGACGTCATGACGTCACTCCCATAGTGCACTGTGGGACCCGGAAGTTGGAGGGAGCTCAGGAGTGAGCTCCGCCTCCGTCTTCCGGCCGGGCCCCCGCTGGTAACACACTCAGCGGGGCGCCCGGGAAATGGCGGGTGCTGGGGGTGCGACCGCTCACACTGCACCCTCCGTAGTTACGCAACTGGAGGTGGAGCGCCAATCAGTGGTGCTCCTTCTCCATGCAGTGCTCGGAACAGCCGGCAGACAATGGAGCCAGGTGCCCCCTTCAGGGCTGGCGCCCGGCGGCAAATGACTCCATTGTCTCCGGGAGTTCCACCACTACTCACTGCACAAGCAGAGAAGAGACAGGCAGGGGCCTGGGGACAATGGACCAGCACTGCTTGGACACCCCTGCCTCCGGGCTCAAATGCCTTCAGCCATGACAGGTAGACCATAGAATACAAAAAAAAAAAAACTCTACTACCCCTTTTCCATTGCCGCTAAAACACGAGTTATTGCCGTGTCAACCGAAGTCGCAGCTTAGTGGAAAAGGCTCCAAGGAAAAAATCCTAGGTTGACTGACCCGGCATTCCTTCATGGGTCTCGAGCAAGGTTTTACATGGGTAACACCCGGGTAAGGCTCAGTGGAAATGGGTATCCCGAGTCACCCGACCTGGGTCCCATTCGCAGCATAGGGAGAGATGCATTTCCCAGCATTTGGAGATGATGTAATCTACAAGCACCGTCAGAGGTAAACCCCCGGGAATATCCCAGGCCCAGCCTGCGGTGTAAATGGGGTACAAGCTGCTGTGACGCCTTGAAACCTGGGTTCAGTGTCCGGGCTGGACCCGGGATTTTGGTGGAAGAGCTATATTATTTATGCTAGAAGTTCACATGTATTTTTCCATATTTCTTTGGAATACTTATACCAATAAGAAAGGTCAGGCCGTAAAAGGACATTTTTTCCTGTTATCTTTTACTTGTAACATTTGGATTGCAATGCTATCAAGATCCCCATGGCATCTGTTAGGAAGGAATGTATTAAGAATTAATGTGGCATTTCTGGTTATCTCACGGACTGAGGAAATACAGACACAGCTTTAAAGTTGTCTGTGGGTGATAGAAAGGTATTAAAAAGAACGTTCTGCCATCTGTTGCAGATGTGCCTCTTACTAGCAGAACACAACCGATTTTGTACAGCTAGTGAAATCAATCTGTAGCTTGTGCAGGCTGCATGTCAAGTCACAAATATTTTACGTTTTTCTTAACTAAACTGATTTATATTTCAACATGTGCTTTGTGCATTTACTTATTGCATTCTTGCATCTCATGGTGTAAGACAGTTACAGTTTAATTTAAAGTACCATTATCCAAACCTAACGAGATAATTTGAAGAGACCCTCCTACCAAGTTTTACACTGACTATTATTTTATTTACTTATTAATAGTGTCTTCTGAATGATGTATAGACTGTTTAATCCTTCAGCATTTACTGCAGGGCGCTCTCCACGCTCTATGTAGTCTCCTACAGTACATACCTCAAAGCAGTAGCACTGGGCAATATAATGCTGAACAGAGAGCAAGGTGTATCCTGGCAGCACCAGTCCTAGATGAGCTATTCCCTAACAGCGCACCGCATCAAACAGCTCATACAGAATACACTGACAGTTTCTCTTTAGGTTTCAGATACCTCTTTATGACTAATCAGGAAAGTCCTTATACAGTAAAGAAATTAATATAAGAACTCAACATTTATACATAGATTATTTACAGCCGTTTATATACTGTACTCTATATATTAACATCAGTGAAATTGGGACCAGTATTTGTGGTAGTGTAGCATATAAACAGTTTTGGCACATAGGTTGCTACTGTGCTGGTGACCACCACATCCCCAGCAGCAATGATATATAGGGGCGGTGTCCATGCAGGAATCGGTATAATTTACCGCCGGACATGAGGTTGGAATCCCGACACCGGCATCCCGGCAGCAGTGAAAATCCTGATCGTCCTCAGGTAAGTATTAGCTAATCTAATTCTACCCCCTAACCCTAACCCTCCCTTAGGGGTGCCTAATCCTAACCTCCCCCCCAGTACCTAACCCTAATCCCCCCTCTAAGTGCCTAAGCTTAACCCCCCCTTCCCCGCTGCCTAAACATAAGTCCCCCGGGAGGTGCCTAACCCTAACCTCCCCCTGGGGGTGCCTAACCCCCCCTTCCCCAAGCCTAACCTTAACCTCCCGGTGGGGTGCCTAACCCTAAGTCCCCCCCTGGGAGCCCCTAACTTAACCCCCCCCGCGCTCCCTGTCTGCGCTCGGCGTCCCTTCGATCGGGATGCCGGGCGTCGGGCTCCTGGCGTATGTCTAATGACAGGGGTCGGTGTATCGACGCCAGTCTTTAGACCCTTGCCAGGATATGACAGTAGGGTAGCCAGCTGTCGGGATTCGGTCCGCCGGCTTCCCGACTACATATCTCCATGCATAAGGAAATACTGGTGTTTGTTTGTTTGTTTGGGACAAATATTAATCTCTTCATGTTGCACTCACTGAGTAAAGGAACACCCTGCACTAAGTATTATAGCATTGAGAACACTGCATTTTTACATTTTATTTTAAGTACAGCAACAAATTAATAATGACATAATGTAATGAAGTTATATATATTCCAAATATACAGCGAACATAGATGGACACTCACAGAGAAACTCATTTTAAAAATACAAAATCAAATGATACAAATTAGCTATGCTTTGTTAATCATTTCCAATTAGTTCCCTGAGAAATATAAACAATGTAAGAGAGATATTACCCTATCAGGTATCTATCATCATTCCCTGTACTTGATAATATATCATCGGTATTGTGTTACTCTGTGCACATATTGCCTTAAAGACCATGGCAAATAGAATCTTTAATTTACTAAATAAATGTAGTAATATGTAAAATGTTGGTATACACATGATTTAGAGGAATCCTAAAGGGCAGGACCTACACCCCGATGTGTCTGGAGTCTGTGACAAGAAAGTCATGCAATGGTCATGATACAGTATGGGGCCTATTTTCACTGAGATTTCAAAGATTTAGCCAATTTGTAGTGTTTTCCATATTCATATTTGCTAATTATAGTATGTGGGCTTTATAATTAGAGTATTATAAAATTAGTATGTCTTGAAAAAATAATTATACTTGAAGGAGTAGAAAGCCATAAAGCAGGAGTATGGAACCTGTGGCACTGCAGCTGCTGTGACACTACACATCCCAGCATAGTCAGAATACAGGGGGTGCCCTGGGACCCTCAGGACCGAAATAAAAGTTTTTTTTATCATTGCAAGAGAAAGAAGATAAAGGTGTGCACTGTCTGAATCCCATCCCTCTGTTTCAGCTCAGGGAAGGACTGCATAGCTTCATTATCACTGGTACTGTGCTCATGGTGATTGTCCTTCCCCCAGGACCAGCCACCAAAGAATTGCTAAGAGGATGTCCCTACTCCCTCCCCTCCCTGAGACCCGTTTCACTGTCCCTTCTGGATTCACAGTAATGCCATGTTGCAGCTGATGTAGGGATGTATTAACAAACGCTTTACATCTATACATGCACACAGTACCTGTTACTTGTGTGGGTGTGATAAAACATGTCCCAATTACTGTGTATGTGGTGCTTGTTTATTATATTGGCCCCAATGTACATGGTGTACCTTTCCAGATCAGAAGTCTTGGTCTCAAATAACGAGCAGCGATGGCGGCACTCAGGACAACTAGAATAATTTACACAGGATCCCAAAAGGTTTAAAATTTTCAGGACTCTTTAATCGGTTCTTTCATCAGAATTCTTCTAGCCGTCCTGAGTGTGTGTGTGTGTGTGTGTGTGTGTGTGTGTGTACCTATGTAAATATGTGGGAAAATTACTGATTCACCTGTGCATATTTAAAGAAATACAAAAAACCTGACCTGGGGGATACTTGAGGACTGGAGTCAAGAACCATTGTTTTGGACAATTGGGGCCCCTAAAGCTTTCATCCAGCTCTGCATACCAGCATGCCCTGCCAAATCTTTAGCATTCCCTAACAGCAGCACTGTGACATGGCAAGCTGGGAAGTGTAATTCCTCCGGAGCTGTAGTGCCACAGGTTGCCTGCCCCTGCCAAAAAGATTGGAAACTCCAGCCCAATAATATATTCTATATATTATTGAGAACACTAAGGAATTATATGAGAGATTTGCCTACCAGGGCAGGCGACAGGGGGGAGTCTAAGGGGACACCTGTACCGGGCCCCGAGATCCTAAGGGGCCCCGAAGTCCAGAAGGACCCCTAGGTCCACAGGGGCACAAAATGGGGCCGTGGACTCGCTAATCCAGTTGGTGCTGTGCGGCTGCCACCGAAACCCATACCCACCGCTGCGCATCTCCCTTGTAGCCTGGGCCGGGCAGCACTGGGTTGTCAGGTTGGTCAGATGCGTCCCGAGAAACGTGAACTTGCAGTCGGCGATGCGGTGGCGTAACGTCATAGGTTACGTCGCCGCGTGTCCGGTACAGCCTCAGCGCAACTTTTACTAAAGGAGCAGCTGAAGCTGACTCGGCAGGCTGTAGTGGTGAGGAGATAGGTGATTGAGGCTGGTAATGGGGCTTAGGAAGGTTGCTGGGGCTGTGGAAGGTGACTGAGGAAGGGGATGGGGACTGAGGGAGGTGATGGGGACTGAGGAAGGTGATGGGGACTGAGGGAGGTGATGGGGACTGAGGGAGGTTGATGGGGACTGAGAAAGGTGAATGGGACCGAGGAAGGTTGATGGGGACTGAGGAAGCTGATGGGGACTGAGGAAGGTTGATGGGAACTGAGGAAGGTTGATGGGGATTGAGGAAGGTGAAGGGGACTGAGGAAGCTTGATGGGGACTGACGAAGGTGATGGGTCTGAGGAAGGTGATGGGGACTGACGATGGTGATGAGAAGCTGAGGGCTAAGAAAGGTGATTAGGGGCTGAGGACTGAGGATGGCTGGCTACAGACACTCTCCCTCCTACCCCTGAGGCATCTACATCACCGACAACAAGAAGACCTTGGAAGAGACGTCAGACAAGAACTACAGCCTGCATCATCAGTGACAGAGAGACAGTGAGGTAAGTCAATGTATTTTTACTTTATTTATAGGCTGGCATATCTTTCAATTAACATTATCATATATCACATATCACACATCCAGGGGGGGGTGTGGGTGGTGAGGTCGGGGGTGGTGGTGAGGAGGTGGGAGCCTCAGAGACATCAGTGTACTGGGCTCCAAGATTTCTGCTGCCGGCCCTGTTGCCTACACATGTGACCAAAGAAATCCCAAGTATATAGGAATTTAATCATCCCCCTCCCCTAAATGTAAGTGCATTTCCTCCCCTTCCATTATCTTTCTGCCCTCTTCCCTCCTATGCATTCCCAACTGTTTGTTTGTGACCATGGTCTGTGTCACCCTGTTATTTGTAGCCAGTTCTTACTTTTTTGCATACTGTGCTAATTCAAATTAACTTTCATCTGACTTATGTAATACCCCTTTCAGACTTGTCGAGATTCCCGTGAATTTGGCCTGCCTCAGCCAAATTCCCAGGTAGCCGCGTCTGTCTGAAAGGTGCCTACCCGGGAACACGTTCCCGGGTAGCCGCCCCTGCAATCGACCAGACTTAAGTCCCGGGAAATTACCCTGCTTCTGTCTGAATGGTGCTACCCGGGAATTTACTCCCGGGCTTCACCAAACAGCTCCTGATTGGCCAGACGCTGCTGCCTGTTGATGAGGTCATCAGCAACAGCCGGACAGTGGAGGGCAGACGCCATATAAACGCTAAACATAGCGCTAAGAAGCCTTTGCAGTGCTACAAGGCAGATTTGGTGCTGCAACAGTTGCAGATAGGCCCGCAACACTACGAGGTGAACTTGTACCAGGTGTTTGGAGAGTGGTGCCAGGTGTGTAAACATATTTAGCATCTAATATTATTATTTATGTCATAGTGTTATACTATGTAAATTACTGTTTTTTATTACCTTATTAAAAGAGCTTGTTTCTTATTATATATGGCATCTATTTTAAAATACTGAAAACTTTATTACCTAACAAGAGATTTATTTTTTATTCATTTTCTTATTTATTTATTATTTTTTATCTAAATTTTCTGGGTTTTCTTTAGTGCGGTAATCTTTATTTTTGTTGTGTACAGGTGGTTGGTGATCATGACACATTGGAAGGACGAGGAGGTCCGTGAGCTCTTACATGTGAGGGGAGAGGAGGAAACAAAAAGCTCAAATCACAGGCACAAAGATGCCATGATCTATTGCAACACTGCCAAAATCCTGGCCACCCGGGGTATTGTGAAGACACAGCAGCAAGTCCTTAATAAGCTGAAGAGCCTAAAGAAACAATACACAAAGGTCCATGACCACAATTGTAATCGCAGTGGTGTGGGAAGGATGGAGTGGGCCTTATACGATTTATGCACTTCGGCTTTTGGGCATACAGCACTATGCAACCCCATTGCTCTATCTTCTTCAAGTGATGCTGGCACACTGTCTGCAACAACGACATGCACGCCTTCAACAACTCCTGAGAGCAGCCAGCAGAGCCCGGCATTATCGCAGGTCCTATTTGATGACGCAGATGAGGACTCATCTAATACCATCATCATTGAACCAAGCACTGGCACAGATGTGATCTCTCCAATGCAAAGGCAAGATTCTGAGTCTGAGCCACAGACCCAGGGAGACAAGCCCACCCTACGCAGTAACAGTAAGTTTAAATCAAATAACTTATGTTCTGCTGCATTAATCTACGTCACAGGTTCTCAAACTCGGTCCTCAGGACCCCAAACAGTGCATGTTTTCCAGGTCTCCTTACAGAATTACAAGTGAAATAATTAGCTCTACCTGTGGATCTTTTAAAATGTGTCAGTGAGTAATGAACACACCTGTGCACCTACTGGGTGACCTGGAAAAAGCGACCTGTGTGGGGTCCTGAGGACCGAGTTTGAGAACCACTGATCTATGTAATGTTGTCATTAAATTTCTAGCATATAGTATTGTTTCTGCGTTTATCTTGTAGTGAAGGATGGGCACCGCATGCAAACAGACATGTGTTTGAAATATTTTTTACATGTGTTGCTCAATGTTTTCTCTCTTTTACTTTCAGTTTTCACAGTGCCAACACGTAAAGAGAAGAGCAAAATTGATGTTGCTACCAAAGCCATGACAAATATTCTTTGTGAACAACTACGCAACCTAGATTCAGAATGGCAGACACAAGAGGATGCCAGACTGCAGCGGTTCATGGCCAATGAGAGAGAAATGCAGAGTAATTTGCTAAAGGAAATGATGGCTATGCAGGAAAGGCTTAGTCACGATAACCGCAAATTTTTTACTCAAATCTTGAGCACAATCCACTACAAACCAAAACATGTTCCACCACCCACCCATTTTGGGCAACAAGCTAATTATCCAAACTCATTTGGGGAACAATCCCAGTATGTGCAGCAACCTCAGTCTCCCACCTCATTTGAGCATACATCACAGTATGGCCAGCACGCTAATTTCCCCACAGCATTTGGGCAAACTACATACAAGTATGCTCAACAAGCAAAGCACCCCCCCAGCATTTGGCCAAACATCCCAGTATGCGCAACAAGTAAAGTCCCCCCCAGCATTTAACCAAACATCCCAGTATGTGCAACAAGTAAAGTCCCCCCCAGCATTTAACCAAACATCCCAGTATGTGCAACAAGTAAAGTCCCCCCCAGCATTTGGCCAAACATCCCAGTATGCGCAACAAGTAAAGTCCCCCCCAGCATTTAACCAAACATCCCAGTATGTGCAACAAGTAAAGTCCCCCCCAGCATTTGGCCAAACTACATCTCATATATCCAAGCATCCGCAAACACCTCAGTCATCCTCAGATAGTACATTAGATACTGTACTTGAAGGTCAATTTAAAGATACTTTGCCAGCTAATACTCTGTCACAGGAACTTACTCCTGACAAAAACCCAGAGTTTACAGTTTACAGAAATATTTAAATGTGGTGATCAAATATATCTAGTGATGTTAACTAGACATATTTCATATGACGATGTTGAAAATATTATGGTTACTGCTTTTGTCATAGGATATTGAGTTGGTGTAAACAAGGATCTACACAAAAATTATGGTCCTATTTTTTTTATTTTAAAGGCTTGTTTAATGCCTCATAGCTATATGCGCACTTAACAATGTTCTGAAGTAAATGTGCACTTTACTGTTATTTTTTTTTATACTATTGTTTGGTTTTGAATTGTGTTGTATTTTGTAAGAAATATGGAAGTAAGGCTTTCAAACTTTGTATGCAAAACAAAGGCCTTTATTAAAATAAAAGATTTTTTGAACCTTTCAAATATTAAGTCTTTGTATTTATTTCAATAACAATTATACTCACAGTCCCCTTATACCACATCCCCACCTTTGCATGACCTCATTAATGTGTGCCAGCATAACGTCCACTTTTAATGACAAAACTCTGTTTTTCTATGTAAAACTCTGAAAAACCCTGCTCTTGTCTGAAAGGGGTCTACCCGGGAATTTCCCGGGTAGACACTGTAGTGTGAAAGGGGGGTCTTGACCAAATACCCAAGATTTTGCACTGGAGAAATTCTCGGGTCTGAGCAGGAAATTTCCCGTGTTGTATGTCTGAAAGGGGTATAAGAGGTTATTTTTATGCTGTACCCATGAAAAAATGTTTTCAATCTTTGAATAAAAAAATAAATGAATAAACAAATAAATAAATATAATTATATGGAAAGTGATGCTTCAAAAATAATATATGGAATTTTAATTTCAATCACTTTTGTTTGCCATTAATCTTATTTGGTTGACTTTGTAGAAAGAAAGTTGCTATGTGTACTGTCAAGGTCATTACAATTTCTTGAACTTATTACTATACAGTTTGATTAAGGCTACCTCTAATATACATAATTCTGCATCAATTCTATACAATTTACAAAGACTATTTCATGAATATACTGTAGATTACATAAAATTACATTTCTTCATATCTAATAGAATATTATTATATCCCGCAAGGTGGCTATAAAATAATATTTACTGATAATTAAAAAGAAACACCACAAATTTGTACTACTGCAACCATTTATGAGTATAGCTAGACCTCATGCTGTTCTCTCTATGCTTATCAGGACATTAGATCACTGGTGTAGTTCTGTATTAATTTTTTGTCTCCATTGTGGAAATCTGTGGAAGCTGTCCAATGTACTGAGATCACATTTATAGAGAAACAAAATTTGAGAAATTGTGCTTATTGGTAAGACTGTGTTATATTTTTTATTCTCTCATCCATCGCTGCAGAGGACAAGTGGGGCTTATACCTTTAAACTGCGGAGGACGAGTCACACTCTTCTTCCACACATTTTTGTAAAAAAAACAGATGCCACCATAGAAGTTCTTGCCAGGTACCCATACACTACAGAAAAACCAATAAATAATGGAGTCCCGGAAAGGGCTAAATGACAGGTGTCGAAATCCCGACACCTGACATTTTACCTACACCAGGAGCCCGACACCCGGTTTACCGATCAAAGGTAAGCCAGGCGCCGGACGCAGATAGCCGCGCGGGGGGGGTTAGGTTTAGGGTTCCCGGGGGAACTTAGGGTTAGGCACCCCCCGGGAGTTTAGGATTAAGCTAGGGGAAGGGAGGATTAGGGTTAGGCACCCCTGGGGGGAGGTTAGGGTTGGGCACCCCCCCCGGGGGACTTGGGTTTAGGCGGCGGGGAGGGGGGGTTAGGTTTAGGCACTTAGAAGGGTGATTATGGTTAGCCACTTGGGGGAGGAGGTTAGAGTTAGGCACCCCTAAGGGAGGGTTAGGGGGGAGAATAGGTTAGTCAATACTTACCTCTCGACGATCAGGATTTTCACTGCTGCCGGGATTTGAACTGACGGCCATATACTAAATCCATTTTCAGTATATAGGCTGGAAGCCACTGCATGTTCCATCACATCGTAATGACACCTGCAACCACTGGATCACCCACGTTTACATGGAATAATTTCCTCTAACTAAAGACATTGCTTGTGTCCTTGACTTTGAGAGACAGTCTTTTTCAATTAAATTACTTGTTTATATCAGCAATCACCTTTAGCATGTTTAATGTGAATTAAATGGAGATTGCATAAGTATGAAATCTGGAGGACATCACTCATTTCATGCTCATGTGAAAGTCAGGATTTCTTTAAATAAGCTCTTCCTACTGACCAGATATACACACTTTTATTGTCACCTGTACCGTAGAGACTACCCTATCTATAACATTCCTTTAGGAGGTTATGTGACTTCCCTTTATCATTCTAAAGTCTTTTCCTTTACAATTTATTTTATTATTAACAGTTTCTTATATAGCGCAGCATATTCCGTTGCGTTTTACAATACAAGTTTACAATCATATTATTTATGAATTTCATATATAACAATATGAGATTTGTATTTATCCTGAATACCTGGGAAAGGGCTTTCAGTATAAGGATTTATTCCATAACTTGGATCACCAGGTTTAAAATATACTCAATTATTCCTCTCACACTGACCCTGGCATTCTCCTTCCCATTACATTGTAGGAAGAGTATACAGATCATGGCTGTGTGTACAGCGCTTTACTAAGGAATACCATTTTATTTTAATCTTTCTGTTTTTATAATCTTTGAATTATAATTGAATTGAATATAAAATCTTGCAGTAAGGATGGTGGAGTGATTACGTCTCATGGGGTGTGGTTAAGTGGGGGCGTGTCATGATGAGACCAATAAGACCATCTCTTACCTCCACTGAAATATGTTGGGAAGTAGCTTACATTTTATTTCAGGTTGTTAAACTTTAATTAACTGGACTTTTTTTTCCCAAAATTAATTTTTCCTAATTTCAAATTAGGTATGAAAGGATTTATTTCCATCATGAATAAGTTATAAAAGGATTGCTTATTCCCATAAGACCATTTTCCTATTGTTGAATTACTGCATTTAGGTTATTAGGAGAAATAACTTTGGTATGTTGTAGGATGGAAACCTTATAATTCTATCCAGCCAGTTACTGTTCTATCTAGCAGAAACTTATTTAATAGACAAAGAAAAAATACTAAATACTTGGTGGTAACTTTTGTTATACATCAACAACAGCTCTGACCTCTATTTATAATTACCAAGGTTGCAGATAATGCTACAATTAATTACCATGTGCACATAGGATGTGATTTGCCACGGGTAAGGCTGGACTCGTCTAAAGGTTTCCTCACACAGCATTAAATTATAATATAACGAGATACCACAAAGAGCACTGATCCACAATCAGAGGCAAGAAAGTTAATTAAAGAAATAACTAAACAAGTTGTATATATAACTACTTATTTATATGCAGGTATGTGTTTATTTCAAAGATTCTAACAAACATTTTACTTCTTATCTATAGAAACTGCATGCAATTAAATCAGGAAAACAATATTTTTACAAATATATATATATTGAGTGAATGACATGCTTTAGTCTTACTGTAAACAGTTCTGACCTACAGATGTATCCACATAATCTTGCTTCCGTGCGCTACAAGTGGCGTTAAACATAACGCTTGAGCTCTGTGCGACTTAGTAGGACCGAGCGTCTTTTCGTGTGAATTTTTTATAGGCATGCTGCATATCATTTTAATCATCCGAAGCTGCTTGTGCGACCTATTTACATCGCTTTGCAAATAAGACGCATTTGAAGGTAAAAAGTGGCATGAAAAGACTATCGGCGCTACCGAGTCACTCCACGGCATGGCACAACTAGAAGGGCTTTTTCAAGCGCAAGGAAGTAAGATGTATGTGGACACATCTTTAGTCCACATTAGATTGATAATTGTCTCCAATTTATGGGGCTTCTTACCAATTCTAAGTTAACAAGAGAAAGCATTGGCTCCTGAGTTTTCCTAGAAGGGGAGTTATATAGAATTAATCCTACTGAAGGAGTGACTATGTATGTTTCCTATACAGGTAGGTATGTCTTATCAATGCTTAGGATATAGGGCTTTCAAGATTAGGGTTTTTCGTAATTTGGAGTACCATGCCTTAAATATACTAAGTGACATTAAAAGAATGGTCCTCATTCAGAGGCGGTCGCAAGAAGTGATCGCTCTCTCTGAATGAGGGCGGGCGCTTCTTTTTTTTTTAGTGCGGCCTCCTGGTCGCAAGCTAAGCTGTGGGTTACCATCCACAGTTTAGCTAGCGACCAGGGTGATGGTCGCTATGGCCAAGACCATTGCGACCATTGGGACTTCCGACGAGACCCTAAGGTTGGGTCTCGTCAACCGCAAGCCCCAGGGAGCTTCCTGCTCTGATCGAGCAGGAAGCTCCCCACTGACATCACTGATGATGTCAGTGCGGCCGCCCACACACGGCATGCGTTTCCGAAAGGAACGCCTCCGTTTGTTCAGCCACCCCCCGGCCTGCCTACTAAACGGGGCGAGCTGTCGATGTCCCTTTGGTAGCGAGCTCCAGAGCGAGAGAGTTTCTCTCTCGCTCCGGGGCTTGCGCATGCGCAGTGCGGCCGCTGCGCGTGCGCAGGGCTAACCATCGACCCGGTTGCGAGCGCATCGGTGCTTGCGACCGGGTCTGAATGAGACCCAATGTCCCTATGTTTCCCCACACTGTCATTGGCATTATTTTCCTTATCAAAGTTTCCACACAGTGACTACAGAAGGAAAAATTACAGTGACTGTTTGTGTTGTATGACTGTAATTACAGAAGGTGCATACACACACACAACTATTTAGTAAATAAATGATTTTAGTAAACGATTTTCGTTAATTTTTTCAAGGGCAAAATGTAAATGTAATGAACTATTTTTTTTAACTACAAAGATGTTTGCATATTCCCTTACTGAAAATCATTGAGTTGGTCAGTCTGACTGAACTACAAACTACAAACGTGAACGCGCATGAACGATAATCGTTCATCGTTTAAACTCAGAAAGTGAATGATTTTTTCAACGATTGAACAATAAACGATATCGTTATCGATAATCGTTCAAAAAATCATTGTGTATGTATGCACCTTAAAAAGTAGATATTATCCACTTTTTTGCCTTGATAGTAGTCAGAACTTTCTTAACGACAGGTTTTTGATTAAAAGATACTAATTATAAAGTACAAAACATGGCAGTGATCCCAGGCACGAGGTCTGCACAAAATCTTCATCATAACCAAAGACAACAGGAGAGGGAAAGCTCTGCATACATGGATGGAAAGAACCAAGCTGGTCTGCAGTGTATCTGTGTGCTGGACTACAAGAATGTCCGCATGGGGCCGCAATGCGACTCTGCACGTGGATAAATGCATGTCTGATTCAGGCTAAATGGATATCTGTGCGAAGCTCAATACATGTATGGACTCTTACAACATCACAACATCATACTGCCACACAGCTAAAAACACCAATATTTTGTAATAACTACTTATGCACTAAATGTAGACTGTTACTGTCAGAGCCCTGACAGGAGGAGGTGGTGAGCGAAGGGACCAATCACAAACTACTTTCAAGATATTGCATCTTGCCATTGGTCTAACCGTTGGCTCTTTGTCCCCTCCCTGGTCCCACCGCCGCCATTTAAAGATGGTGAGCTCTATTGATTTGCTTATTCTATTAACCAACAGCTCCAGTTTTTAAAGTTTTCAGTGACTCGGTGTGTGGCATCAGTAAGGGATATGGGCAAAATATATTTAGTTGGATATGGGCAAAATAAGGGCAGCTGAGGGGTGTGACTAATTTATTTTGCCCTAAAATGTTGGCAGATACATCATGCAATACAAAAGGGAAATTAGATAGAGGAAAGTCCTCTGGACTGTAAGCTTGTGAGCAGGGCCCTCTTATCTCTCAAAATTAGGGAATTTCCCGGACATCCTGGGAAAGTAAACAAGTATAGCTCTTCTATATCATGACAAGCACATGGCCTGCTCCTTTGTGGAAGCCCAATTCATCAATGGCCCTATGAGAACAGAGGATGGATATCCTAGTGCAGGACCCACAGCTGAATAATCTATATAATGGTCTTTGAAATCAGTAGTACTGATCCTCCAGCACAAAGAACAATTATACACTATTTATTAGAGATGTGCGCTGACCCCTGTGTTTTTGGTTTTGGATCTGGATTTTTTCTTAAAAAATAAAATAAACAGCTAAAATCACATAAAATGGGCCTTTTTTTGTTAATAACCTCAATAACATTTATTTACACTTGTTTCCAGTCAATTTTGACCATCTCACAACTCACAATAATGATTTTTTCATCTAGTTAAGGGCCAAAACTGATTGATATAATTATTAATAAAGTTGAGGACTGTGCAAAGATGATAGTTGGGATACCCTTGAGGAAGAATTGATAGTTGATAGTTGGTGCAGCCCCTGGCTGTAAAATTGATAATAAATTAATTATAAAACAATAAATTGGTGCAGCCCCTGGCTGTAAAATTGATAATAAATGAATTTAAAAAATAATTCATTGGGTGCAGCCCCTGGCTGAATAATTAATAAAAAGAAATTCATTGGTGTAGCCCCTGGCTGCAAAATTGATAATAAATTAATTAAAAAACTATTAATTGGGTGCAGCCACTGGCTGAATAATTAATAAAAAGTAATCATTGGTGCAGACCCTGGCTGTAAAATTGATAATAAATTAATTTAAAAACAAATCATTGGTTCCTAAAACAACCATAACATTAATAATGGAAAGGAAAAGGGTGCAAGATGGAATAGCTTGGGCCCTCCAACCCACCCTTATGCTGCATACGAAACAGGACATTCACAGTTTAACAAACCAATCATTTCAGCGACAAGGACTGCCAATTGTGGCTGAAATTATTGGTTTGTTTGGACCCCCTTAAGTTAAAACAAGCTGCCAATGTTCATTGGACATGGAAATGATCCCATACACATACCGGTTTTACATTACAACATCAGATGTCGTTGTCGTCCTCATCATCCCCATCAGTGTGTACATCCTCTTCTTCACACAATATAATTTGTCCCCGCTGGAATCCACCATAGGCGCCTCTGTAATTTTTGGATGTAATTGTTGGTAGAGGTATTCCTCGTGGAATTTGTAATTACTGAGAAGGTTGCCAGCGGCACTGAAAACTCTTTCGGAG
The DNA here is from genome assembly GCA_031769625.1 of Taudactylus pleione. Taxonomy (NCBI): domain Eukaryota; kingdom Metazoa; phylum Chordata; class Amphibia; order Anura; family Myobatrachidae; genus Taudactylus; species Taudactylus pleione. The sequence goes on from JAUIMM010000201.1 coordinate 7,410,844, forward strand.
TACACACTGGAGGGTGTGCAACTTAAGTAATGTAAAGCCAGTTTGTGTATGGGACTCCGAATTGCCTCTTTTTTCTGCCAGTACTGAAAGACACTGTCTGACATGCCTAGTAGGATGTTATCTCTGAAATAGTCCTCCACCATTATGTGAATGGAGACCGTATCACACATAGTCATGGTAGAAGACATGTCACTAGTAGGAGTTCTCTCAGGCCCGACCAGATATAATTTTTGGTGAACGATCTGCATGAAAAAAATAGAATTTTTTCCTGGCAGCTGCAGAAACTGAAGGAGGAGATGATGGCGTTTCACATGCGGCTGCAGCAAATACTAATTTTTTTTACCAACAGCTCTTTGCACAGTTTTAGATTTCGGTCTGTTGGAAAAAAACTCACAAGGTAGGACTTAAACCTAGGATCCAGAATGGTCGCCAAAATATATGTTTCAGATTTCAATATATTGGCGACTCGTGGATCCTGGTTAAGTGAATCAAGGGCTTGATCCACCAGTCCGACATACTTTGCGCAATCGCTCCGTTTCACCTCCTCCTTCAGTTTCTCCAGCTGTTTTTGCAAAAGTCTGATGAGGGGAATGACCTGACTCAAGCTGGCAGTGTCTGAAGTAACTTCACCTGTGGCAAGTTCAAAGGGTTTGAGAACCTTGCACAACACGGAAATTATTCTCCAATGCGCTTGAGTAAGGTGCACTCCCCCTCCACGGCCCATGTCATAGTCTGTTGTATAGCCCTGGATGGCATTTTGCTGTTCCTCCATCCGCTGAAACATATAGAGGGTAGAATTCCACCGAGTTACTACCTCTTGCTTCAGCTGATGGCAGGGCAAATTTAACAGTACCTGCTGGTCATGCAATCTTCAACAAGCGGTCGCAAAATGTCTAAAATGTCCGGATATTTTGAGGGCCACCAAGAGCATCTCCTGCACGAGTGTGTCAGATTTTAAAAAACGTTGCACCACCAAATTATCTGTGTGAGTAAAACATGGGACCTGTTCGAATTGGCCCACATGTAATGCTCTCACAATATTGCTGGCATTGTCCGAAATCACAAATCCCGAGGAGAGTCTAAGTGGGGTAAGCCATTTAGCAATGATTTCCCTGAGTTTTTCTAAGAGGTTCTCAGCGGTATGCCACGTAGTGAAACCAGTGATGCACAGAGTAGCCTGCCTCTGTATCAGCTGTCTTTTGGTAGATGTTGTTGCTGCTGTTGCTGCTGTAGGCAATACACCTACCCAGTGGGCTGTCACAGTTATGTAATCCTTAGTTTGCCCTGTCCCACTTGTCCACATATCAGTGGTCAAGTGGACAGTGGGTACAACGGCATTTCTGAGGATATTAGTAAGGTTTTTTAATATCCTTGTACAGACTTAGAATTGCTGTTCTAGCGAAGTGGAATTTAGAAGGGATCTGGTAGCGAGGACACAGGACCTTAATTAACTGTTGAAAACCCACTGCAGTAATGGCGGATACTGGACGCACATCTAATACCAGCATAGTTGTTATGGTGTCAGTAATCCGCTGTGCAACTGGGTGGTTGCTGTCAAACTTGTTTGACCTTGCAAACGATTGTTTGACAGTTAATTGTTTTTTGGAGGATACGCTACAAGTAGTCTTCCTCCTGGTCCCTTCTGGGATGAAGCTCCAGTCACAGCAGCAGCAGCAGCAGCAACAGGCGTAGTCAACAAGGATCCTTCTGAGGAATCACGGATAGGAGAGGAGTCAATCATGCTTTGAATACCAACACTGGATGCAGCAGGACTACTCCCGATGATGAATGAGGATGTTGATGATGCAGGTGTTGGTGTTGGAGATCGAAGGCGCTTGGATCTCACAGAGAGCGAGCAGGTAGGTGATACAGGACTTGTTACTTTTTGAGTTTTGGAACTTGGCGCCACACACTTTGTTATTTGATGAATGTGCTCCAAGTGATGTAACAAGGAGGAGGTTCCTAGGAGGTTTAGGTCCCTCCCTCTACTCACTCTTGCTTGGCAACGGGTATTTATGGCTTGACAACTGTTGTCCGGATTGGGGCTGAAATAATTCCACACGTGAGAAGTGGATTTTTTTGTCTTTTGACCCGGCATGACAACAATGGGCTTTGTCTTTTTCAATCCCTGGGCAACAGCTGTTGCCTTACTTACACAAAGGACATCCTCGGCAACAACATCCTCATCACCAACACCTTCATCATCAACATCCTCATCATCCTTAGCACCTTCAACTACCAAAATATCCTCCTCCCCCATGTGCAATTCCACAGAAGCATCCTCGATGACTACGTCAAGATGTTGACTGCCCTTCCCCACATTTACAGAGGGCACACAAATGTTGGAACTTGGAGGATCCTCCAGTACACTAGTATTTAGGTCTGGCTCACACATAGCAACCGTGCACACTTGCACTCTCCTCTGGGATTTGTGATTTCGATTTCTCAGGGCGCAGAGTTGTTTTTTCCGAAGGGCTATCAGATTCAGCAGTCTTCCTAAAGAAAGGCCATGCCTTATCATTTCCTTGCCACTTCGTGTAGTGAAGGGCATATTGTCAATTTTTTTCACTTTAAATTTTTTTTTCTTAACTTCAGTACAAGTAGCTTTACCATATCGGTGGCGTGACTTAAGCCCTGGGGCATGGGCCTTCATGGAGGATGAGGAAGTTGATGGCCTTGCACTGCTGGAGGCAGCTACAACATGTGGTTCTTGACCCTCCATATTTTCTGCGGTCTTGAAGCAGTGTCACAAGCACCAATAGTGTAGCCAAGGTGCGGTTACAAAATTCACACACGTGCAGTCGTGCACACACACAAAAATATTAGACAAAAAAAAGACAATTGATTTTTATTTTTTTATTCTCAAGAACTTGGGCCCAGAGCAGTGATCGATCACGACTGGAGTGGGGCAGCAATAGGTTTAACTTGCGTTGCTGGCTGGATCTTGTTCGGTTAAGCTTAACATGCACAGACACACACACAGACAGTAAACAATCAAAAAAAAGACAATTGATTTTTATTTTTTTATGCTCAAGAACTTGGGCCCAGAGCAGTGATTGATCACGACTGGAGTGGGGCAGCACTAGGTTGCAACTTGCATTGCTAGCTGGATCTTGTGCGGCTAAGCCTAAAACGCATAGACACACAGACAATTATTAGAAAAAAAGACAATTGATTTTAAATTTTTTTATGCTCCAGAACTTGGGCCCAGAGCACAGATTGATCACGACTGGAGTCGTGCAGCGCTAGCTTGCGTTGCCGACTTGCTAGATCTTGTGCGGCTAAGCCTAACACGCACAGACACACAGACAATTATTAGAAATAAAGACAATTGATTTTAATTTTTTTTATGCTCCTAAACTTGGGCCCAGAGCACAGATTGATCACGACTGGAGTCGGGCAGCACTAGGTTGCGTTGCCAACTTGCTAGATCTTGTGCGGCTAAGCCTAACACGCACAAACACACAGACAATTATTAGAAAAAAATACAATTGATTTTAATTTTTTTTATGCTCCAGAACTTGGGCCCAAAGCACAGATTGATCACGACTGGAGTCAGGCAGCACTAGCTTGCAACTTGCGTTGCTGGCTGGCTGTTGTATGGTACTGCGGTTAAGCCTAACATTGCACGCACACACACACACACACACAAAAATATAAAAGACACTTTGATTGATTTTTTTTTTTACTATATATTTTTATCTTTTTTTTTTTTAGTCCAGAACTTGGGCCCATATGGACACAGAACCAGCCCAGATGTATCTACAGTTCTACACCAGCCCAGATGGACACAGCAGACATGAAAAACACCAGCCCAGGACACAGCAGACAGCACAGACAGTCCAGATGGATTAGCAACAGCTCAGATGGACACAGCAGACAGCACAGTGACAGCTGTCACAGGCACCAGCTCAGAATGGATCAGCAGTCACCAGCCCAGGACACAGCGGACAGCACCAGCACCTCTCCCTGTCCTACACTACCCACCCTCCCTGTTCAGTCTCCACAGCCGGAGTGAAATGGCGTCCTTCGCGTGGTCCCTTATATACTACATTGATCACAGAGATGAAAGCTCGCGAACGCGAGATTTCAGACACTATCATTTTGCCTCGGTTTCGATATCCGAGTCAGATCCGACTCGGTTCTGCTAAATTCGGGTGGGTTCGGATCTCTGGAAACCGAACCCGCTCATCTCTACTATTTATATACAGCCGTATGCAGAGACATTATTTCAATGTCTCTCTAAATAGGCAAAGAATGCATGTCTGGAAATACATCTAGTTAAAATTATAAATTGTTAGTATTCATTAAAAAGCAGACCATATTGCCACTGGAGTATTATCAGATATTAAATCACAAATCATCAAGCACATTATTTTCTACATGATCACCTTCTTTAATAAAGTAAAAATAAAACAAGTAAATGTCTGCATGATTCCAGAGTAACTGCACTGCCCACCTACTGCTATATAATTATCTTCAGTTGCTTAGATTTTCCTAAAAATTTCATTCTTTGTCTTCAAATATAGTTTCACACATTCTCCAAACATGTCCCAGTAATTTCCATAGGATTCATTCCAACAAATCCTGGTTAACAGATTGCAAAGGCGATTAAAATGTGGCCAACTGAAGAAAGTCTCCTGCTCTGTGAGCTCCCCAGAGTTGGATGTCAGCCTCATCTCCAGTTCAAGCAGCAAGAACCAATAACATTTCTACTACCATTTGGTAACCCAGAGTTCCGACCAGCACATGTCCTCCTGTCCTTTGTCACACTTGCTGTCAAAGTTAAATAATCCATTAAGGAACCCGGGCTCTCGTCTAGGGATTACCCTATCCCGCATTTAAATGTTCTTTTTTGTAAAACAGAGGTGTGGAAGGGGTCTGTAAACCAATATGTTGCCTAGGGCACAATGGGTTCTTAAACATACTCTGGTTGCAGATGTGACCCCAGTTTACTGATATCCAAACTCAATTTAACATCTTTGGTAAAATGTTTATCGGATCTCGCAGGTCAGACATCTTCACAAGTGCATCTTAAGCTGGCCACACATCTAAAGATTATCTGTCCAACCAGCCAACTAGTTGATTGGTTGGAATGAAAATCTGATAAGGAATGGGAGTAAATGATGCTCAGCAATTTGTTCCTAAATGCCAGAAAACAGATGAAAATGGACGTTCAGACAAGTTTTGTTAAATGTTTGATCTAAATAATTTGTTCAAACAACAGTTTTTGTCCATTTTCCGGCGTTTGGGAGCAAATTGCTGATTGTCATTTGCTTTCATACCTTACCAGATTTTTATTCCAACCAATCAACAAGTTGGCTGGTTGGATGTTAGTTGGTCTAGTGTGTGGCCAGCTTTACTGTAAGACCTATCATGACATTCATGTAGGGATGGCCATCAAAGGTTCACGCATGTGCAGAAGAGACTCAGCCCGCACTAACATCAGATACAGAATGAGCAGCACAAGTTTCTTTTGCGTAAGTGTGTGAGCCGCGGCGGGGTACGGCTGCTGACTGAAAGTGACTAATGGGCGCCTGAAGGAGCAATTCAACTGCTGCTCCATTTGGGCGCAATAGCCGCTGGCGCTGATATTTCTGCGTGCAGCCTCCTGAGGTGGCTTGCAGAAATGTGCGATATGTCTGTGGTTGGGGCGGCGCCCTAACCAAGACTTTAGACAGGTTTAGCCATTTTACGCAGCTACACCCAGTCTAATTGGGCGTGACAAGTGCAATAATTAATGGTCGCCCAAAGCAATTGAATTGCTACATTGGGAGCCCATTAATTAGCGAGCCTAAAAAAAACTATTAAATCGCCCCTTCAAATGCAGTACACTTACAGATACCCTTCATATCAGATTAGTACTACAAGTTATTTAAAATACTCTAGCGTTTTGACACCTGAAATGTGTCAGCATGTGTATTCTGACCTAGAAAGTGCAGCATTTTTAAAACACCCATAGGTTATCGGCCTAATCCTTAACTAAAAATATATATATAGGTATGTGTATGAAAATGCAGTTGGATACAGTTTCATTCATCAAATGCCATTCAAACATATGTATATATAAAGTAGGATACTGCCTTCTGAAACATTACAACAAAGAATAAAACAATTTTCTTAATTATTTGTGATTTTTAAATAAACCCCCCAAAACATCAAGATACATCAAGAAGCATTACAATGAGAGGCATTGGCACATATGAGAAGCATGGAGAGACGTGATGTACTAATAAAACAAGAGTCTGTTAGAGACTATGGTCTACCAGCAGACGTCCCACATGACACAAAGCATGCATGGCCTTGGGGAATTGCTGCTAGACTCATATTATCTAATACTCTACCTGTGCTGTCAAGTCTCATGTACAACAACACAGGGTGTAAACTGGCCTTTGGGTACAAGGAAACCCAAGCTTGAACTCAACCATTAATGAAGGGGGGAGGGGGGGTGTTGAAGTTTTTGTGTCGGACAGAGTAAAAAAAAAGCATAAATAACTGTAAAACATATGTAATAAAATCAAACTAAAAGAACCAACAACGTAAAGAATTATTATATGAGTCTTCTCACAGAGGAACAATCCTTTTAGATACACAACATATCACCCTATAACACACATGGATACATATATACAGTCACACACACACACACACACAATACTAATGTTACAAGCACTTAGTACATGACAAAAAAGGGCATACTAAAAATGGTGCCAGCATGTCAAATTAAAGATGATAATTGATTATTAACAACATATTTTACTTGCATATGTTTTAGATAGAAATAATAATATTTGGGTAGTAATAAGGCAAAACCATATAAAAGGGATCTCTCAGGAGTTTGGCTTATAATAAAATAGTGAATAGTATCTAGATGGGGAATTTATCAAAGCTTGGAAAGAGATATAATGGAGAAAGATAAAGCTTCTAATCAGGTTTTAACTGTAATTTTACAGGCTGTGTTTGAAAGATATCAGGAGCTGATTAGTTGGTACTTTATGTCTCTCCAAGCTTTGATAATCTCCCTTATATAGTTAGAGCCATGTATAGAAATGTAGTAAATTACTGGACATAATAGGAATGATTACCAAATTGTGGATATGGTGGTGGGGGAGAAAGTTAAATGGAGTTCAGTAACCAAGGTAGTTCAATTTGCTTAGGTTTAATTTGTAGGTGTATGTATGCACAGGTGCATTGACATTGATGAAATGATAACACGTTGGGTACACAGTACACAGTGTCAATGCATCTGGTCATAAATGGGGAAGCAGTCGGGAAGCCATCGGTCGCATTGCCGACCTCCGGCTTCCCGACTGCTTAATCCCGGCAAGGTACAAATGACAGGCATCGAAATCTCGACGCCTGTCATTAGACCTACACCAGGAGCCTGACACCCGGATCACCGATCGAAGGTAAGCCGGGCGCCAAGAGCGGACAGCCGCGCAGGGGGGAGGGTTAGGTTAGGGGCTCCCGGGGGGGGACTTAGGGTTAGGCACCCCACCGTGAGGTTAGGGTTAGGCTAGGGGAAGGGGGGGTTAGGGTTAGGCACCCCCAAGGGAAGGTTAGGGTTAGGCTCCCCCCCCCGGGAGACGTAGGGTTAGGCTTCAGGGAAGGGGGGGTTAGGGTTAGGCACCCCCCCGGGGGACTTAGGTTTAGGCAGCGGGGAAGGGGGGGTTAGGTTTAGGCACTTAGAGGGGGGTTAGGGTTAGGCACTTGGGGGGGAGCTTAGGGTTAGACACCCCTAAAGGAGGGTTGGGGGGATTAGGTTAGTTATACTTATATACTTACCCTAAGGATGATCGGGATTTCTTCCTCTGTCGGTTGTAAATCATACTGATTCCCATAAATGAACCATCGCACTGTGAGCTTTAGTGAAAATATTCATATACAAACCAGAAATAGCATATAAAGCAACGTATAATTCTGACAATCCAAGAAATATAGAAAAAACATATTTGAGATATTTAATTTAGCATTTGCAGGACATTACACAATTAGATCATCTTGCATGTATTTAGAGCTTGTTCTAAAACAACATTACATTGTTATTGCTACATTTAGTATTGTGTCTTGTAAATGTCAAAATTGTATCACATCAGGATAATCTTGTGAACCTGGGAGTGATGCTGGTTGTGGTTCAGTGGAAGGAACTATGAGCAAGAAACTCCTTGGGCGAATGTAGGTCATGCGCATGAGGGTATGCTAGGAGGACTGGATACTGAACTTGAAATAATGTGTGAACAGGTTTTCAACAGGCACTAGAGCAGGGGTCTTCAACCTTGGCCCTCCAGCTGCTGTGGAACTACACATCCCAGCATGCACTGCCATAGTTTTAGCATGCTGTTATATCAAAAAGGTGGCAGTGCATGCGATCCAACTAGATGACGGCGGGGACGCGCATCGAGGTTGCAGAAGACTCAAAATACAACTATTTTCAAACGACTGGTCTGTCTAACCTGTAGAAACTGCCCAAATCGTGTTAAAAATCGTCCCGTGTATGGCTGTCACAGCACAACATAAGGACACCCACATTACCTTACACCCATAATACTTTGAAAGACTGTAAAAACATCGGAAACATCGAGTACCATCGAAGCCTCACGCACACTTGCACAAGGTCTGACCTCACTCAGGAATTGCTGACCTCATCGCACGCAGTGAAAGGTCAAGCTGCGTATGGCATCACAGTGGATAATTTATCACCCACCCGTCACCTCCCACAAATGGTACTTCCTGTCAATCATTCTGCGCTAAGTCTACTTAGTCACTGTGATCGCAGTCCCGGTCGCAGTGGCTGGTTCATGCACGCACACTGCGATGCATACACATGCGCAGAACGCACAAATCACCGATTGCGTGCATAATCGCATGTTGCAATCCTTGCTGAATCAGGCCCTATGTGCCGTGTGTGGAGGAAACAATAAATAGCTCCGGGTACTACTTCCCAGCCCTATTCACATCACGTTCAATTGAATTGCCCACATAGTTATCTAGGCATTCTGTAATTTGTTTGTCTTTCAACATATTCACTCCCTTCAGTGCAAACCTTAACCTGTGCTTTTCTTCCAATTTCATTCATGTATTTCAAGAATGTTTAGTCACTAAACAGATTGTGCAATCTTTTTTTGTTTGCTCTATTTTCTTGTGTGTTTACGCTCATTTACACTAACTTATTTTGTTTTGTTTTTTTTATAATTCTCTGATTAGGTTTGTGTTTCTCTTTATGGTCGACAGGGTCATAAGGTCAACAGTCAAAAATATTGATATTCAAAAAAATAATTGTCGACGTTCAAAATGCCGTCAGGGTCAAAATCTAGACACCCAAAATGTGCAAACAGTTAAAATGTCGACACTCTTAACTTTGAAAGTCATATTGTCAAAAGACAAAATCTATATAATAAGATAGAAAGTGTGTGCATGCGTGTATGTCTGTTTGTCCTTTGACCAGGATTAGGTTTTGGCTATGTTTGACGTTTGTCAGGGCCATGAAGGTCTACATGGTGCCTATTAAGTAGGTTGTGGAGTCTCTGATCAGAAATTTTGGTTTAAGCAAGTTCGCTCAGGGTGTTTTCCAGTGCCTAAAACTGCACTGATCTGAAGGCACAGGCTGATATGTACCAGTAGGGAGAGTGGTTTGGGAGACAAAAAGAAGAAATCTCTTTTTGGGGGCACTCAATTATAAATTATCATAAAATATGAGATATGGTAAGAACTTACCCTTGTTATCTCTATTTCTACGAAGTCCATAGGGTTCCACAGGATACCTTGGGGTATAGGTGTGACGTCAGTCGCAGGGCACCAAAGAGTTAAGCTTTCAGCCTCCCAGGATGCACTAGGTCCCCCTCCTATACCCCGCCCCCGGGCCAAGGCACCTCAGTTAGTTACCAAGCCATAGGCCGGAGGAGGAGAAGGAAGAGAGAGAACAAAGATCTGGACACATACAAGAATCACATTCTCACCAGAGGGAGACGGAAAACCGGTGACCAGAGCAAAGCCCATCTGCAGCACAGGTGCGACAGGGCGGGAGTCCTGTGGAACCCTATGGACTTCGTAGAAATAGAGATAACAAGGGTAAGTTCTTACCATATCTCATATTTTCTACTTCAGGGTCCATAGGGTATCCACAGGATACCTTGGGGATGTCCCAAAGCAGTATCCTTTAAGGGTGGGGACGCTCCTGTGCAGAAAGGAGAATCCGCCGCCCGAAGGAAGCATCCTGAGAGGCGAAGGTGTCAAACCTGTAATACCTCACGAAGGTATGGACAGAAGACCACGTAGCAGCCTTGCAGATCTGAACTGCCGAGGCACCACGTCGAGCTGCCCACGAAGGACCCACAGACCTAGTGGAATGAGCCTTCAGAGAAGGAGGGACCGGTAGGCCTTCATGAAGATAAGCTTCAGAAATAGCCATACGGATCCAGGCTGCCAAAGTTTGCTTTGAAGCAGGCCAACGCTTTTTACGGAAGCCAAAGAGGACAAACAAAGCGTCCGACTTCCTAAACGAAGAAGTGCGGTCAACATAAGTCCTTAAGGCCCGCACAAAGCAATGGCCAGAAGGAAAACAGTCTTAGCTGTTAGCCATTTAAGATCCACTGAGCCCAGTGGTTCAAACGGCGGTCCTTGGAGAGCCCTCAGGACCACAGCCAAATCCCAAGGCGCCACAGGTGGAACAAAGGGCGGCTGAATGCGGAGAACACCCTGCATAAAGGTGCGCACATCCGGGATTGTAGCAATCCTACGGTGAAACCAGACAGATAGGGCCGAAACCTGTACCTTCAAAGAAGCAAGGCGAAGCCCATGATCTAGTCCCGCTTGCAGGAAGGCGAGAATCCGAGACAGACGAAACTCCCGCGGTGCATAACCTCTCGGTCGACACCACTGGAAGAACGTATGCCACACGCGATGGTATATCCTCGCGGAAGACGGTTTCCGAGCTCGCAACATGGTACGCACCACAGAGCTGGAAAACCCCCGGGACCTCAGCATGGCCGTCTCAACAGCCACGCCGTCAAAGACAGCCGAGTCAGGTCCGGGTGAAGGCAAGGACCCTGAGACAGAAGGTCCGGTCGTAGCGGCAACCGCAGAGGAATGTCCACGGACAGACCCTGAAGGTCTGAGAACCAGTGCCGTCTGGGCCACGCGGGAGCTATCAACAGGAGCGTTCCTCCTTCCTGTTTGAATTTCCGGATTACCCGTGGAAGAAGGGAGACCGGAGGGAACAGGTATGCGAACCGGAACGTCCACCGGACGGACAGAGCATCCACCAGAGACGCCCCTTCGTCTCTTGTGCGAGACCCGTACACCGGCAACTTGTTGTTGTGCCGGGACGCCATGAGGTCGATTTCTGGAAGACCCCACCTGTCCACCAGTAGTTGAAAAACGTCCGGGTGCAGGGACCATTCCCCCGGATGAACGTCCTGGCGACTTAGAAAGTCCGCCTCCCAATTGAGCACTCCCGGGATGAAGACCGCTGATATGGCCGGAAGATTGCGCTCCGCCCAAACCAGGATCCGAGAGACCTCTACGAGAGCCGCCCGACTGCGAGTTCCTCCTTGCCTGTTTATGTAGGCCACGGTGGTAGCGTTGTCCGACTGGACCTGCACCGGGCGACCCTGGAGAAACCGCTGTGCCTGCTGGAGAGCATTGAAGACCGCACGGAGTTCCAAGATATTTATTGGAAGCTCCGCTTCTGTCGGCGTCCACCTGCCCTGGAACAAGTGTGGACCCGAAACTGCTCCCCAGCCCCGAAGACTGGCGTCCGTTGTCAACAGGACCCAATTTGGAACCCAGAACGGACGTCACTTGTTGAGGTGGGTCGTCTGTAACCACCACGTAAGGGACAGGCGAACCTCCTTGGTGAGCACAATCGTCTGGGACTTCAGAGACTGAGTCAGCCCGTTCCACTTGGACAGGATCAGGTGCTGCAGAGGTCTGGAGTGAAACTGGGCGTATTCCACCATGTCGAACACCGACACCATGGAGCCCAGTAACCTCATCGCCGAGTGTAAGGACACCCGGCGGCTGTGCAGACAACTGCGCACCCTTGACTGTAAAGCAGAGATCTTGTCCTCCGTCACGAAGATCCTTTGCTGTCCCGAGTCCAATAAGGCTCCAAGATGCAGAATCCTCCGAGACGGGATTAGAGTGGACTTCTGCCAGTTGGTTAGCCAGCCGTGCCGTTGCAGCAGTGCAATGGTCAGGTCCAAGTGGCGTAACAGGAGCTCTGGAGATCCTGCCACCAATAACAGGTCGTCCAAATACGGCAACATGCGGACTCCCTGCAGCCGCAGAGAAGCCGCCATGACCGCCATCACCTTGGTGAAAACACGTGGTGCTGTTGCCAGGCCAAAAGGTAACGCCCGAAACTGGAAGTGGTCGCTGCTGATTGCGAACCTGAGGAACTGTTGATGGCGCCAAAGAATAGGGACATGCAGGTAAGCATCCTGTATGTCCAATGACACCAAGTAGTCCCCAGGTTCCAGCGCCAGAATGATGGACCGTAGGGTCTCCATCCGAAACTTCGGGACCCGCAAAGACTTGTTGAGTGCTTTGAGGTTGAGAATCGGACGATATGACCCATTGGGTTTCTGTACCAAAAATAGATTTGAATAGAAACCCTGGCCCCTCTGGGAGAATGGAACCGCCACTATAACTCCAGCCTGGAGCATAGTGTGCAATACCTTCCGCAGCTCCGTAGCCTTGTTCCGGTCTGATGGGAGACCCGTGGTGAAGAAGCGAGCCGGGGGTCTGTGCCGGAAGGAGAGGGCGTATCCGTGAGAAACCACCTCCAGAACCCAAGTGTCTGTCGTAGTGGTCGACCAACACTGGGCGAACTGTAGCAGGCGGCCTCCCACCCTGGGATCCCCCAAAGGGAGGCCCGGACCGTCAGGCCGCAGGCTTGTCATCTGGCTTGGGGGCCGGACGTCTGGTACTCCATGCCTGCTTCCGGGGCTTGACCGATTTCTTAGGGCCAGCCTGTCGAGGAAACGACTGTGGTTTGGGCCTGCCCTGGGCCCTAGATGACCGAAAGGACGATGGTCCCGAACCAGAAGGAGCAGCGGCCGACGGGAGACAGGCAGATTTGGCTGCCGCCAGCGTGGCCACAATCTTATCCAGATCCGGACCGAAGAGAACTTCTCCGGTAAACGGCAACGCTTCCAGACCTTTCTTGGAATCTGCGTCCGCCTTCCAGGATCGCAGCCACAAGGTGCGACGAGCAGCTACCGCTGCTGAAGAAATTCTAGACACCAGAGTACTAATGTCTAGAGTCGCCTCGTTGATGTAGGTGGCCGAATCACGGAGATTGCCAATCAACTCCGCCTGATCGGCCGGACAGTCGGATTCAAAAGAAGCCTCTAATGAATCCGCCCAGCGCTCCATCGCTCTGGCAACCCAGCAAATGGCCATAGCCGGCCGTGCTGCCCCCCCTGCAAGGGAATAAGCGGACTTCAGGCAGATTTCTACCTTGCGGTCCGTAGCATCCTTAAGGGAGGACATGGATGGCATCGGCAATGTGGCACTACGGACAAGACGGGTCACGTGAGAATCCACCTGTGGAGGGGATTCCCACTTCGCAAAATAATTATCCGCGAACGGATAAGCCACCGCCAGGCGTCTCTGCGGCTGGTATCTTTTGCCAGGTTGTTTCCACGCCTCCTCTAAATGGTCCACCAACTGACCCGAAAGAGGAAAGACTGTGGCATCGCCCTTCACATCTTTGAAAAAGGCATACTTAGATTTAGCCGCTGGGGGAACTTCGTCCTCAATCACCAAGGCTGTGCGGACCGCCCAAATAAGTCCAGGAATATATACTTTGGACTTAGCATCAGCGTCCTTAGTATGGAGAGGTTCCTGATCGTAAGGATCTAGAATCTCCCCATCATCAGACGTCCCTTCGTCATCCTCATAAGGAGCGGACAGAGACGCCACCGGCCGTTTATGAGGCCGCATCACAGACTCCCCTTGCAACACATCCGACAAGTGCTGTACAGAACTCGTCAGGGAGTTAACCCACGCTGGCTCCTGAGAACCCGGGAGCGGGGAAATAGGGAGACTGTGGGGTACCACCAATTGTCGTGGGAACCCCTGCATGGGTGACGACACCACAGACTGCTGGGACAAACCCATCGGAGTAAACGCGGGCTGCGGAGCTAACTGGCCCACTAAAGCTGTTAACGCCTGAGCGAAACAAGCCCAGGGCGGCTCCTGTACCGGTGCTGTAACCGTAATAGGCCGCGCCATGGACAAACACTGCCGGCAAAGGCCCTCCGCGCTACCCTCCCCCTCCGCTAACGGTACTTTGCACGTGGTACACTGTAGCCGGAGGGGAAAATCACTTTCAGACATGATGGCACCACGTATGTGACCTCTCTCACCAATTAAGTATTAAATAGGCGAGAGACCACCCTGCAGCACCGCACCGCAAGGGCTTTAGCAGAAAGAACAGGGACAGTAATAAAGCTGACAGTTTAGATGAAGAAAAGATTACAGGCAGCAGCGCTAGCACAGTCACATACAATGCAGAGAAATAACAATTCCTGCACTAACAGCGCTGATCACTCAACTACACAGACACAGGGCCTGGTAGGACACAGCGCTGCATACACAGACCTGACCACAGCGGAGGAGAGGTATGCGGGGGGACCCAGACCACGATGCTTCCGTCCAGCGCTTCCAGCAGCGTTCACCATGCGTTCTGGAGAAGATGGCCGCCGAGGAGCAGAGAGGAGGCTGGCCTGGGGGAGGAGCGCTGCCACAGGACCAGTCGGCAGCATGCAGAGAGGGCTGTGTGCAGCGGGGGAGGCGCCGGCTGTGAGACAGGGAAGGCGCGCTCCCCTGGCATGCATTTAACCCCTGGGACGCCGCAGCGCTACCGCTCTGCTGCGGTCCGCTGTCCCAGGGGGTAGTGGAAGCGCAGGTTGGTCGCCTGGCTCCACGCTGCAGCCAGTCCCCAGGGAGCCCCCTGCCTGGGGACTTAGGACCATGTGATCAGCGGGGACCCACCGCGGGACCCCGCTGCTTACCTCTGTCCCCCTTGAATCCGGCCATGGTCCGGAGCATCTGGGGTCACCGCTAGCTGTGACCCCAGACGCCCACCAGCATCCCCGGATCAGTACCGGCGTTCTGGTACCGGCGGGGTGTAGGGAAGACAGCATGGACGTCAGGACTGACTGTCCATGCTGTACATCCAGTTGTGCAGCCACAGCTGCATGAAGAATAAGCTTCAGGGGCTCTTCTAGCCCCCACTCCAACAGGTGCACCCGACTCCGGCCGGGCACCAAACTAAACTGGGGTGCCTTGGCCCGGGGGCGGGGTATAGGAGGGGGACCTAGTGCATCCTGGGAGGCTGAAAGCTTAACTCTTTGGTGCCCTGCGACTGACGTCACACCTATACCCCAAGGTATCCTGTGGATACCCTATGGACCCTGAAGTAGAAACATAAAATTTAACTTTTATCTAGGTATGCATTAAAAATAGATTGTAACCACAGTTCGCACATCAAGTAAAGACCTTAATGTGGAATAATAACGCAAAACGGTCACCATTTAGCTTACTGGTTATATCATCATTAGGGTATTTATAACCCAAAATAAATTAATTTGCAAAAGTTCAGGTACAATGACCGGATATTATTGAACAATGCCCAAAACAAAATACAATAATCCAGGTACAGTGACCAATCAAAAATATCAGCATACACGATATTGTAATTTATCCCTTTGTGATGATCAAAGGGATACATACAATAGGTAGGAAACTGTCATCATTATTTGAATACATATAGGCCCTCATTCAGAGGCGGTCGGAGGATGCAAGAGGTCGCTCAGAAACTGGGCGGCCGCTTGCATCCTGACCGGCCGCCTCTGTTTCGGTCGTTAGGCTGTGGGTTTACATCCACAGCTCTAACGACCGCTAGGGTGATGGTCGCGATGGTCATAGACCATCGCGACCATCGGGGCTTACGACAAGACCCTAGGGTAGGGTCTCACTTGTCGTAAGCCCCGGAGAGCTTCTGGCTCTGTCAGAGCCGGAAGCTCTCCACTGACATCACTAGTGATGTCAGTGGGGCCTCCCCCAAACGGTAGGCGTTCAAATGGGAACACCTCCGTTTGGGCTGCCACCCTCCCCGACCCGCCTTCCAAACGGGGCGAGCTGTCAATCAACATCGACAGCTCGCCCCCTTTGGAAAGAGACCCGCTGTCGGTCGTAGCGGGTCTCACGCATGCGCACGAAGGAGCCGGCTCCCTTGTGTGCAAGCGCACTGGACAAACATCGAGGCGGCCGTGCGGTCGTAGACCGTACGGTAACCTCTGAATAAAGCCCATAGTGTGTGGATCATGTAACATATAGATACTTAATTAGTGACATCCACTAAAAATGTCGACAAATCTGACAGAAAATCATTGGTTACAAAATCATTACGTGTGTATGCACCTTTAGTGTGTACCCGGCTTAAGAGCCAAGTAGGCATTTTTGAGAACTGAAAAATAAAGTAATCTATAGAGGATGATACCAAAGAAGGTGAACATTTGGAAGGAAAGAAGGACAGGGGGGGTTTTAGTCCAGAAAATGGTTACATACCTTCAGACATGGTGACAGCTGGGTAGTATGTAAAGGCATTATCCCCAATCGGGAGGAGACAGACTCTATCGTAAGGGGGGTATCCACTGGTCGATTTTAGCAAGCGATTGCACGATAACGACGTTGTTATCGTGCAATCGCTTGCAAACCACGCATACATCGGGCATGTTTTGGTCAGAAGCAGCCAGCGATGCGCGCGCACGCTGGTCGCTTCCAACATCTGACATCGCCCGTACATGCTGGTCAACCTGACGATCCCATCAGGTTCAGCATGTGCGGGGATGATGGATGTGCCTGGACTAAACGAGTGAACGTTCAGTCTAGGCACATCACTAGATATACAAACGAGAGCACGACAGCAATGTCGTAATCGTGCTCTCGTTTGTATATCTAGTAGTGGATACCCGCCTTTACACATATGTATACAAGCCCTTTCGTGTCACTTAATCTGGGCCACATAAAATGTTAAGAATTTGCGACTTTCCGCATTTGAAGGACATTTTGTTATTGTTTTTCCATGGCAAAATCCTTGTATCACACCCATGCCGTACAAATGTACAAATGACTTCAGCTGACAGGCCTGTCATTGAACATAATACTTTTAGGCTTAGCACAATAAAACTTAGATAAAATATAATTAGTTACTGTATTTCTTTTTTATCTTAAGTCTTCTTCTTTGTCATTCGCCCACCATGCCATTAAAACTTTCACTTCAAAGGGAGCAATTAACAGTATGTAGACATGTAACTGAAGGATTTTCTGCAGGGTTGAAAAGTTAAAATGTAAAAAGCTTATTTTATAAGGTCTGAACAAATGCCCCAGTTAACAAAATATCAACTTCAAAAGTAATCCCTACAGCACTATGCAATCTCTTTCTTTATTTGGAACAATAGCAATTGTTAGAATGTGTATTCATGTTATGTGCCACTGGGACACAGACCAAGTACTGCACATACAATTTATATTATTTAATGTTCTGAACACGAAGAAAATATTAAATGCTGAAAATGAATCCCATAATTTAAAGTGTCATATTAAATAGCAAATAATATGGTTTCAGTATTACAGTATTACATGGGTAAAACACAGCTCAAGCGAAGGAGCTTACCCTTTAAATAGGTTTGCTGGTAAGTAAAGAAATTATTATTATTATGCTTTCTTTATATGGCACCACAAGTAGTATGCGGAACCTTACAAAGTACATAAACAGAAACAGTATGAACATAGCAAAAAATAAGCCACTTACAGTACAAAACATTGCAGAACATGAACTACAAGGTTTATAAACACGGCTGCATCAGCAGTCATAATACCCAAATAAGCAGCGCTAGCTGAACCCAAAGGTTTGGAGCTGTTTTTTGGAATTGGGGGGCAACGGATAGTATAAGTGAGGTAAGGAAAAGCACATGCACATGAGGGAAGACGGCCCTGCTCGTGAGAGCTTACAATCTAAAGAAATCTTTGAATAGACCAGTGGAGGTCAAAGGGACTGCATAAAAACTCACCCCAAAAAATTTACCAAAATTGTGTGACCCTATTCTTATTGAATTTAACTTTGCAGAATGAGTGCAGTGGGTGTACGTGTATGTATCAGATAGTCTAATAAGCTGCCCATTCATGTGACTAGTGTGGGATACTAATGTTCCCACTAGGCTGTTTTAGCAGGGCGCCACGCCCTGCCCGATTTTAAAGTGGGGACAACTGCGCCCTGCCCTTTTAGCGGTGCCCCACTAAAGCAGCCTGCCCTCTGTCTTTCCCACCCGCAGAACAATGCAGCCCGCGGGTAGGAAAGGCAGAGGGCAGGCTGCTTTAGAGGGGCACCGCTAAAAGGGTAGGGCGCATTTTGCCCCTTTAAAAACGGGCAGGGCGTGGCACCCTGCTAAACAGCAAAAAAAAGCAGATTCTGGGCCTGATTCAGACCCGCACGCGAGCGCTGAGCGCTCGCAAGCAGGTCGATGTTGCTCAAGTGCACTTGTGCACGAGGGAGCCGGCTCCGTCGTGCACATGCGCGAGACCCGAATAACGACGGCCAAGCCGTCATTATGGGTCTCGCACCAAAGGGGGCGTGCTGTTGATGGTGATTGATAGCACGCCCCCTTTGGTGGGCGTGCCAGGGGCGTGGCTGCCCAGACGGAGGCGTTCCCATGGGAACGCCTACCGGCCTCACTGACATCACTAGTGACGTCAGTGAGAGTGCTTTTGGCTCTGATAGAGCCAAAAGCACTCCAGGGCTTGCGGCAGCGCGACCCTACCGCAGGGTCTCGTCGCAAGCCCGATGGTCGCGATGGTCTTGACCATCGCGACCATCATTTTGGCCGCTCGCTATAGCTGTGGGTGGTCACCCACAGCTATGTGAGCGGCCAGGAGGCCGCTCCAAAAAGGAGAAGGGACGGCCCTGATTCAGAGCGAGCGCTCTGTCAGAGCGTCCTGCTCTGAATCAGGGCCTCTGTTCATTGTTGGTTGGAAACTGCTAATTTCTCCAAATCCCCCGAGCAAGCAGACGGCAGAATGGGGAATAGCGACAATCATTTGCAGATGTATGGGCCCCACAACTGTGGGATATGATACATCAGACAGGTTATAATGTACGAAGTTAGAGAGAAAACAGAATAATGACATTAATGATCAATAAAACAGCCCGCAAACAAATAGGTCATAGCATTAGCTAAGCAGTAATGGGACTATCACATTAAGCTGGAATTCAGGGAGATGGTGACTTGCCCAATACTGCTTTCTCGCTTCTAGAGCACAATAAGAGCAATTACAGTTACATAGCTTTATATCAATTTGGAAAGTTGTTGGTTGAAAATGTAGGGTGTTAAACGCATAATTGTAAAGTGCAGCAGAATATGCTGGAGCTATATAAATAAATGTTAATAAATAAATAGGAGGTTTTAATTTCAACAAACATTAAATAAAAGCACAATGTACCCTACCTTTACACTTCTTCCTGCACTAATCATGAATATACCATCAAAATAATATGTACTTATTAAGTTATGATTATGATATAAAATCTACATAATTTGTGATAAAAAAAAAAAACTTACAAAGGTTTTTTTTTTTTAAACATTTATATGGTTTTGGGATTGTTTACACATAAGAGCGCAACACGAAGAAAGAGTGAAACACTGAAATCTTTTCTGTAACATTAACAAGTGGAGCGCAGTGCATAAACATTGTGATCTGGAAGATCAAACATGACACCCATCGGAAAGCTTAGATTTTATACCAATAAACTAGCGCAACACGGTGTCATAGCAGTTCGCTTTACTGCCTCGGTGCACTGGGGTCATGGTTTTGAGAACAACCAGGACCCTCTTTGTTTAGAGTTTGTATGTTTTCTCCATATTTGCGTGGGTTTCATTTTCAAGCACAAACACCCCAATTTTGTATGTGTGTCCATCTGGTAGGTAATATAGGTTGTAAGCTCTGCTGGGACAGGGATTGATATAAAAGGCTAAATGTTCTGTGTAATGCTCTGTGTAATATGTGTGCGCTATATAAATAACTGTCATTAATTAAAAATAACAAGCTGGATGTATGAACTTTGTGTGAGTTACAGATGCAGTTGACACCACAATCTTCCAGCATCAGTGTCATGGGAGCACTACTTGGTGCTGTTGGGTACACCGCTCCTTGCCCTGTTACATTCCCAGTCTGTGGCTTCCTGCTTCCCTCCATTCCCTTACAAATAAGATCATACTGCCCCGTCACACACACCGTTTTTGTCCTCAGCGCTCTCATCTCCTGCATTAAAGCTAAAGCTTTGAATTTTCTAGAGCAATCTAATATCACCTAGTATCCTTGGGATCTTAAACACAAGATTATGAGCATTTCCATTTAACATTCAATTCATACGAGTCTAAAATGTATGCGGAGTGTCAGACCTCTTCAAATACACTCAAAAACATTTGCCATAATAGGTAAAAATGCTGACAGGTTTCATCTCACGCAGTTAATCATGGGGGTAGGAACTCATTTATATCAGGGGACAACTAATCCCCTGCACAGAACATCATCAATCTTTTTCTGTATATTTTAAAATGTGCTAATTTAAATGACCCAGTTGGACAAAGGGATGAGCTTCTTTGACATTTTGCTTTCAGATAACTTGAAAAAGCTTAATGGTAAATCAATATCTAGAAATGAGCCAGCAGAGACTAACGCTGTATAATATCAACACAAGAAAGAAAAGCCTCCTATTTATTTTATAGACATAGACCAGGCAGGTCAATCATTCATCATCATATATAGAATTCCAGGGACGGATTGGGGCTGTAGTTCAGCCATGGCAATCCACCCTGAGCGCGCGCCTTAGGTGCGGGCACGCGCAAAGGGGGCATGCTGCGAGTTATAGGGACCTGGCCTTGCACGCTCTCGTCTCTTCCTGGCCCATCACTGCCGTGGCGGCCCTTCCCTCCCCGATAACCTGTATCCGGCGACGTGGGTTGCAGGGCGGGGGCACTTCCATCCTCCTCGAGCCAGCCCTGAGGCCATCGGCCCTTCTAAACAAAACAAAAAATGGCATCTGCTCAATCAATCTAGCAGCACTAATCAGGTGCATGAAAGGGAGGAGTCATACTAAGTAGAAAAATGTGGGTGATTTAACCCCCTATTGTTCCTCAGCACACAGAATAGTACTTGCAACAATATATGAAGACTATATGGTCATAGAAATTCAGTGATATTCATTGCATGCATTTGCAAATACATGGAAAGCTGCTAGGCCTCGTCACGGCTTCTCTGTCACTAGCAGTCCCTAACATTAGGAGGTTCACGTCCGGGGCGCATGTGCACCCCGAAAAACGTCCAACCCAGGACCCCCCCAGGGCATCACACGAAAATTGGAAAAAGAGTGACAGTGCAGTGTAAAGTATAGATGTGTAAGACTAATTAATGAGTGTTGGAAAAAGGGGTTAAAATATATGTGAAATATTACATGAAAAAAATACAAACATAATATGTGATGTAGAAAGCAACTATGTGTATTAAGTGGTGATGCCATGAGGGGGCCCAGCCAGACCAACCCCGGGGGCCTTACGCCCGAACGCTCACCCCAAATGTAAAATATGCCAATTATAAGGCCTCATGATAAAGGCACATATAAATTTTGTCAAATGTAAGGCCTCCTGATAAAGGCACATACATAAATGCATCCACATTGAGAGCCAGCTTACCTGGGAGTCACCCCTGGGAACTCCAACTAGCACTACTAGAACCAGCATGCCCTACTAATGCTGGCTCCTTCATGCCACTCATACCAAACAAACAAAAAATGGCAGCTGCTCAATCAATCTAGCAGAACTAATCAGGTGCATGAAAGAGAGGGGTCATACGAAGTAGAAAAAGGAGGGGGATTTAATCCCCTATTGTTCCTCAGCACACTGAATAGTACTTGCAACAATATATGAAGACTATATGGTTATAGAAATTCAGTGATATTAGTTGTTATCCTAGTTACAGTGTAAAGATTATTCTACACCATACTTGCCGACAATCAGCTCCAGCCTTCCGGGAGGGAGCTGATTGTCGGCTAATAGCGGGGGCGGGGCCGGTCATTGGGGGCGGAGCAGCCATTTTGTGTCACACTGGGGGCGGAGCCAGGGGTGGGGCAGCACGATCGCGTCATCGTGACTCCGCACCCTCTTCACAATGCCGTGATTTTCGGCATTGTGAATCAGGGGGCGGGGCCACGATGACGCGATTCTGCGCGAATCGCGTCACCGAGCCCCCCGCTGCGGGTATTTGTTTTTTTCAGGGGGGAGGTGGGGAGGGTCGGAGACTTCCGGGAGGCTTGCCTGCCTTTCCGGGGGGCCGGGAGTGGCACCCGAAAATCGGGAGGCTCCTGGCCAAATTGGGAGGGTAGGCAAGCCTGTTCTACACAAAACAGAAGTACAGTCTATAAGATTGAGTGATTGTAAAATGAATAAAGATCTAGCTTTTGGCATCAAATATCCATTTGTAATTGATGTATCATCTAAATATAAAGTGAGATATTTGTTCAAGAATTCTGTACTTAATTATTTACATTTTATTTTTTGTCTCAACTATCTTATGCCACTGACATTGTATGGAAAGTGATAGCATCTCATCTTCCTATTACACTGGGGAACAAAAAAATATATATTTTTTCTTGCCATGGATTTAAGATCGGTTTGAGAGTACTCGCAGGTCCTATTTTCGCATTAGATCTTCGCTATAGCTGAATTGGCTTCAGTTTTCAAATGAAAAATTATAAAATTCAATTATTTTCTCCATTTGAAGTACCTTACTAGTCTAGGCCTGCTTTACTTACAGAATTGACTTAGTTTGCCTTTTTAACAACTACCCTCTTTCAACAATAAGAATTTGTTTTATTTGTGATAACTTAGCTGGTAGTCACGTTTGAGACACATAGTACATTCAAATCCCCTCACTAACACTGGGAAGAGGCGTGGCAGTGCACTGCTGAACCACAGCCATGCCTCCTCCCAGCATAATGAGAGGAACAATGGAGAGGACATTCATCAGTCATTCAACAAAACTTAAAGAACAGTATGAAAATATCAAGTTAGTCTTAGAAAAAAATTGCTTATTCTCAGCATCAATGGTCTGTTTGTGTCGATTTAAAAATGGGAAACTTTCTTCTTGGGCAGCAAAGTGGATATACTAAGTATCCTTGTCACCAGGGCCGCCATCAGGGGGGGTCTGCCGGGCCTGGAGTCCCGGGCCCGGAGATAGTGGGGGCCCGGTGACAGCAGGGCAGAAGATGTGAAGAATCAGGCTTCGGCCGCCTGGGAGAAACAGCGCAGCGCCGCCAACGGTATTTGAAACATGGCACCATCCGCGAGCATTACAGCTCGCGGACCGGCGGCCAATCAGGAGTGGCCGCGATGGCCGCTCCTGATTGGCTGCTGGTCCGCGAGCTGTGATTGGCTCGCGGACAACGCCATATTTGAAAGACCGCCGGCAGCGCTGCACCATTTCTCCCAGGCTGCCATTGTATATCTGCGCCGCTGTCTCCCGGCCCCGCTGATGCTGACAAACAAGGTAGGACTCAGAGTCCCTGCCTTATGCCCCTCCACCTAGTGCAGCTGGCCTTCCCTACCCTAACCCTCTACTCCAGCCAGCCTTCGTCTGCCCTGTGCTCCCCTTGTCCAGACAGCCTTCTCTGCCTTGTGCCCCCCCAGTCCAGCCAGCCTTTCCTTACCTGTGCCCTCTAATCCATCCATCCTTCCCTGCCCTGTGCCCTCTACTCCAGCCAGTCTTTTCTGCCTTGTCCCCCCTTCCCTGTCCAGCCTTACCTGCCCTATGCCTCCCCCCTAGTACACCTAGCCTTCCCTGCCCTGCCCCCCTCTAGTCCAGCCAGCTTTCCCTGCCCTGTGCCCCCCAATTACGGTCCAGCCTTCCCTGCCCTGTGCACCCCCATCTCAGCCTTTTCTGTGCCCTCCCAGTCCAGGCTTCCCAGCCGTGTGTCCCCACGTCCATCCTTCCTTCCCGACCCCAAACTTTGAGAATTTTTAAACTGGTTTAATCACCAATTGACGTCCCACCCCACAGTGTAACTCCACCCATATTATACACAGCTCCGCCCACCTCTGCGCCATCCCCCAGGGGGGCCCTGCCTATTTTGTCAGTACCGGGCCCCACGATTTCTGATGGCAGCCCTGCTTGTCACATATGCTTATGGGATAGTCGTGCAAAACAAAAGCACTGGCAATAACCCGTATAGCCTCCAAGAGAAGTTATAACTGTAGGAGAAGCCATCATTCATGAGCCCTTAATTGACAGGAAAAAAATCATATTGCCACCTCTCCATATCAAACTGGGTTTAATGAAACAATTTGTAAAAGCACTGGACAAGTCAGGCGATTCTTTCACATATATTTGTCGAATATTTCCATGTCTTAGTATCTGGCCCACAGATACGGAAACTGGTGAAGGATCCAAATTTTACCACATCTATGACTGAAACATTGCTGAGTTATGTGTCTGTCATTCAAAAATTTTTAGGCAATCGCAAGGCAGACAACTATCATGAAATAGTCCACAACATGCTAAAATGTTCCGAGAAAGTAGGTGCCAACATGAGTATTAAAGAACATTTTCTGTACAGCCATTTAGATCACTTCCCGTCCAATCTAGGAGACTTAAGCGAAGACCAGGGTGAACGGTTCCACCAGGATATTCAGGTAATGGAAGAAAGATATCAAGGAAGGTGGGATCGTCACATGATGGCCGATTACTGTTGCAGTCTGCAGAGGGGCTGCCAGCAACAAGAATACAAAAGGAAATCCTCCAAAAAAAACTGGTTCTCATAGCTTCCTAACACTTATGTATGTAATTATCCTGTGTCTTTTTATAAAACATTTTACGAATCAAATTTAACAATTTTTAACATTGTTTAATTTAATTTGTCATAAATATTAAAGAGGTATGCATATCTCAAAAACTAGAGCCAATTGAAAAATAAGCATGGAATATTCATGATCAGGAGCACAAAATTAATCAAGATCGACTCTTAAATCCCTGGCAAGAGATTGACTGTTCCCCTGTGTTATTAATGAGTGAAGAATAACAGAGAACAAGTTTACATTTTTGCTATTTGGACAAGAGGAGATGTTGGTTCGATGTTGCAGTTATTTTTCAATTCCCAAAATCCCCATATTTAAAAATCTCTACATGTCTTTATCCGATTGTGGGCGAAAATTTAGGTAAGAATTAGGGCAAATCAATGAAACTACAAATAAATTACTGAGCTGTGATCCTTTTTCAAGACTATCTGAGCAGGTGTTAGGAGAATGTTATCTGGGAACCCATCAAACTGGATCATCTAATGCTGGGTACAGATATAATGGGCGATCAATTGATCGGTCAATATATCTGGTACCCGTCGGCCAGTGTGTACCAGCGATATGTCTCTGAACAACATCGTTCACAGATGTATCTCATCGGATGTGCTGCACAGCTGATGGTTGATATATCTGCAGACATGTCTGTCCCTTGGCAAGTGTGTACAGGTGATCAGCCAACCACCCATACACATGCAGCCACGGGGAGGGGGGCGGACCTGCCTGGAAGATGATGGTCGTTCGACCATGATCTTGAGATATATCTGCTAGGTGTGTACCCACCTTTAGGTGAGAAAGATTTGCTGGACAATCTTCCCTTACCTAATCCCTCTTAAACCTAAAGGTTTACTTTTGCATATCCCACAAAATGTTAGAAACCATAATATTGTCCAAGCAAGAGCCCCCCGACCCAGGATCTACACAGCCCATATCCTTTGCCCAAACACCCCTACATTCGTATGAAGCCATAACTCTGTCTGAGTCTGTGAACCTGGGCTATTGGGAGGTAAAGTTTTGAGCGGATGTAGCATTTAAAAAAAAAATAATAATGTAGAATTGCATTTATTTGTCAGGGAGCATTTTTAAGGTGTGTTTGACTAGAGTCAGATAATTATATTACATTCATTCTTAACCTCTTATTCATCTGCTATGACACCAATTGTGAAGTAAGCAGGGATAGAAACCAGTATAACCAGGATGTTCACAGCAGCACAGATTATTCCAGGAGAAGGCTGATCTTGTTGAAGGCACTGACCTGTACTCTTCTGTGAGGACAGGGATACATGTCAGTGGTAATGTCAAGATAAAAACAATAGACAACAAATTTAGATAATAAAAAAGCTGGGACCTGAAAAACAGATAGCACTCCACTGCCACAGAGCACTATTCAGTCTGCTATCTCACTTTACAACTAAGTAACAAAAGTAACTGTACCAGGTCCAGGCAATGGCAAAACACTCATATGCACAGTAAATATGTCCATTCAGCAATACAGAATGTAGTCCGGCTATCGGGATGCCGACGCCGGAATCCAGACATCTTCACTGGCGGTAAGTAGTGGCTTTAGGGGGAAGGATATGGGTTAGCGTTAGGCACTAGAGGGAGGGTTAGGGTTAGACACTAGAGGGGGTTATGTTTAGGATTCTTGGGGAGGGGGGGACTTAGGTTTAGGCACCGGAGAAGGAGGGTTAGGTGTAGGGATAGGGTTAGGATACTTGTCTTGATTCTGACCGCCGGGATCCCGAAGCCAACACCAGCAATAGATCTGGTCACATCAAACCATTCCAGCGATTATCACTGCTTACTTTTTCATTCATTCTCTCCCCAATTTGTCTGCAAAGGTATATTTTAGAGATTTATTTTTGTTTGGCAAATTTTTGTTTAATGTGGATTTAAATTTTAGTGTAATTCCTTTGGATTTTTTGTTTCGATGCCAGTACAAGAGATTTACTCCATATTTTAAGATAGCTGGGTACTGAAAGTAAATCACAGGAAATCCTTTTATTAAAATTAATGAGCTGTCTATTAAAAAATTCCATTGAATGGCTCAAAGACAATTTTTCTCCTCCAAACCGTTCTTAAAATCTGAAGGAGGTGAACCGTTAAATTAGCTTCAGTAAGTAAATGCAGTGGATTAAAACCTTTACTTAAAAAAAAGCCACATGTACTTTATTAAGCTAAAATACATGAAGCATTCGGTTTTAATGCTGCTCTACCAGCTAAAGTGATGCATTGTAAAATGGCTGCACAAAGTAGATTTGCGCAGGAGAATGAATGAGAAGTCACAATGCTTATGTAGGTGGCTTTTCATACTTCTTCCAGCTCACACTCATACACAACATCACACAGCCCAGACAAAGCTGTGTGCCTCTAGTAGGTGGCAGTGTTCCTTCCCATGGTGTAGTGCATGTGCACTAACTACCAAATGTATGTAAATATGATGCTACTGAGCTAATACTAAGCTGTAGGGGTGCTTAAAGAAATTGAACAAGACTTTTCTAGTGCTGCTACTCGATGATACAGGCCCACATTCAATTTGAAGCTAAAAGTCAGAGGTCGGACTTTTTGCCATCATCGCCGTTTTTCCAGGGGATAAAGTATCGGGCGCGTGCCCACTTACCCCCGTATTCAATTAGGAATTGCCGAAAACGGGACCCGACGGAAAGGTAAGTATCGAAAAGTCCTGTAACTTTTTGGGGAAATCAGCCTGTCACCCCCAAAAGAAGGTATGACATGGGGGATCACTATGGGTACCCCCGATTTGGCCTGCTGAAGGTAATTGGGGTTTTTAAACAGCCGCGGCAGGTGCATTAATGCATCTTTGAAGAAGTGGTGAGGAAGAGCATTTAGCTTTATTTATTTAAAAAAAATAACTAGTCCCATCAAATTTGGGGTATATGAAAATGGGTGCAAGCATATTTTTAAGTCCCTAAAATGATTTTTAAAAATTCTTCAAAAATCCAGCTGCCGCTACTACCCGCATTCTAGAAAACACCTGCCGCATACTTGGGGACCTGTCCTGAGTCAAGTTAGCTAGTTTATAAGTTTGTCCCCCAATTTTTTTTTTCCGCCCCCAAAATGAAACCACTTTTTTTGGGATGTACTATGCTAATTTTTAAAAACATTTTTGACACATATAACTTTTAGGGGACATTGCAAGGGGTGCAGGGTACATTTTTTAAGTCTGCACCCCAAAACCCCAATTCTGCACTTTTTTTTCACCCGCACCTACGAAAAGTCTTTGAAACTGAAAATGGAGGTAACTGAAACTGTCGAAAATGACGTCATCTGCGATATATTTTCGCCTCTGATTGAATATGGCCCATAATATGAAAGAACTGTGACTGCACACCAGACTGTGTGCAATAGAATTATGGCCCAGATTTATCAAACACATGACAGTTAGGAGTTGATTGGTTAGAGCACCATTTAAGTTTAGTAATGAGTGATAACAAGAATATCACTCATTGATAAATCTAGGCCTTGAACTCCAAAATGTTTTGCTACACCGTCCAAACCTCACCTACAGTATGACAAATAGGGCCCCATTCAACAACAAACTTAAACACCAACGCCATATTGTGTTTAGTATCGCAGTGACAAAAATGAATATCCCACTGGTATTCATCAATACTTAACCCTCCATCGAGGTCCACCATCATTCCCATCATCGTACTCTGCTCAGCTGCTCCGGTTTCCTCCCACACTCCAAAAATATACTGGTAGGTTAATTGGCTCCCAACACAAATTAACCCTAGTGTGTATGTGTGTGCGCACGTGATAGGGAATATAGATTGTAAGCCATACATGCCTACTCTCCCGATTTGGCCGGGAGCCTCCCGAAAATTGGGTGCCGCTCCCAGCCCCCCAGAAAAGTAGACAGACCTCCCAACTTATCCAGTCCCCCCGCAATGTATCGCTAAATGCACGCTGCGGAGGGGCTGATGACGCGATTCGCACTGACCCCGCCCCCCGCATAGCAATGCCGGAAAAATCAGCATTGTGTAGCAGGGAACGGAAACTAAATGATGCGATTGCGTGGCTCCGCCCCTAAACGCTGGTAATGTGTCCGGTCACGCCCCTCTATAAGGCCCCGCCCCCCTGCTACACCGACCTGGCTGCTTCCTCCCAGAGGCAAGTATGTTGTAAGCTCCACTGGGGCAGGGACTGATGTGAATGGTCAATTATTCTCTGTAAAGCACTGCGGAATATGTGTGTGCTATATAAATAACTGGTAATAATAATAATAATAATAATAATAATAATAATAATAATAAATAATAATAAATAAGAGAGAAACTTAAAAGTCTGAAATAATGAAGGGGACAGTCTCTGATTCACTTGTGACTTTCTAACATGTATTTTCCATATAATTTGCTAATACAAACATATACCCTTTTTACACAGGAGTTTCTACATTATTTTAAGTAGATGTGTATTATTTCTATGGAAAGTCGCATGGATAGATGCAAGAACAGAGCACATAGCAACCTTATTAGTAAATGAAGAAATGGAGACAGGGGAAAGTACTGCAATTCCCCCCTAACCCATCAGGTCTGTCTGTATATCAATTTCAGAAGTAATTCAGTAGCTATTGATAAATGGAATATGTATATAGTTAAGGCACCTGTTTCTAATTGGTAACAGTGTTTAATAAACTTTGGCAATCAAGTGATTGGAAGGGTGGGTGCAGATTAATTATATTTATGCCCCTGGTACAAAAACACAATACTAAAGTAGAGTGAGAATTATGTGTAAAATACCTGCCAGCCATCATTCTCAGCAGTCAGTGATCTCATGCCGTCCTCGCTGGCATTTTACAACGCTAGGTCTCTAATGGAAACTCATTAGTGTCTAATCAATTTCTTCCCAGACTATCTCCAGTAAGTAACACAAAGGTAAGATGATTAAAATGTGTTTTGATGGACTTCACTGAGAGCATAAATAGGGGCTGTAATATGATCTTCTACAAATTTTCATAATTACATAATACATTACCTTTCACATGAACACAGATTATGAAATAATCACGTTATCTAGAAACTATGGTGTGATTTCTCAGCATGGCAGAATACACCTAGTACAGAAAATGATTTATTAAAAGAGAAAAATGATAGTAAACTAGCTAACCATCCACTGGGAAACATCTAGTTAGGATATATAAACGCATTTGAGGAAATAGATTAATCTCCACTTTAGTAGAATCAGTTCCTCGACAATAGTCTAATGATCCATTTCAAAAAATATATATTCTTAAATTATCAGTTTAAATCAGCTCCTAATTATTTAATTGGAAAAAGGGGACATACAAAAAGATGAAAATGCAGCAGAAACCTTAAAAGAAATTGACTTAAAACCATATGTTGCGTTTAAAAATAACTACTACAAAACATTTTATTTATGAGATAACATTTGAAAGTGAATTTCTTCTTAATTTCTGTTTCTAATTTATTAGCGGTCACGCAGTAAACTGGTAACTCTGTACAATATGTCGCCATCATGTCTTCCTATTATAAGGTAACTCCAGTAAAAGTACATGGGCACGGTACAACAAATTACTGAAACAATTTGGATACCTAAAATAGGGTTGCTGTCTGAAAATGACAGTTGATGATTAAGAAACACAGGGTTGCTGCCATTTGACAGGTATGCTGAGAATGTTACCTTTACTAGCAGTATCAATAACAATGAAAATATTCAGTGCAGTCAACAGTTTCTTTTCATGGTTACAGATGTTGCTGAACAAGGGCAGATATTTACAACAAATATGTCAAATGGCAGCAACTGTCTGTTTCTCAGTTTTGAACAAGCAATTTAGGTCAGATTTCCTATTTCAAGCAGTTATTCCAGTACTTAGTAACACTAAGTATACTAACCATTATTATTATATATTATTTGTAATGCTGGGCATACACTATACAATGATCTGACCGATCCACCCAATATCAGCGGATCCTCTAGATTATTGTACTGTGTATGCAGCCGACCGATCCGAAAAGATCGATGGGTTGGGCATGCTGAATCGTCTAGCAAGCCTGTTTTGTAAGATGAAAGTTGGCGCCATCGGACAGTGTATGCACTGCCTGGCCGACCAACATACATTTCCACTGTTCTTTCACAGGGTAGTAATGAGAAAATGTCTCCTCCCCAGGGAAGGAGCGCAGATATTGTGGCCCATGCAGTGTGACATATCTCACAGTGTATGGCCCATGATATCTGAGCTGGGAGACCTGCTGCCAGATAAAAGGTCTGTCGGTCTGACAGGCGTTATATCTGCCAGTGTATGCCCAGCATAAGGCACCACAAGCGGTCCACAGTGCCATACAAAGAGCACAAAACCACTAAATTAAGTTACAAATAAAGAACATTACACAATAATATACAGGATTAGTAGCGTTACACAGTGGGGTGCAGCATCCCACTCTAACTTGAAGAGACAAGCAAGAAAAGTGAGGGGACAGAACAGTGGGCAAATAAGTCACTTTAGTCTTTAATGTTTTTAAATACTCCTGAGAATGTATAATATAAATAATACATAACCTGTGCCCTGTTATACAGTATAAGAATAATATATACAAAGAGTTACATCTGATAACCTGGGCCATGTCCTACAGTATGAGAATGATCCCTTGCTAGCTCACAGAGCTGGAACATTTAGCGTTTTCTAAATATTACACGAGCAAATTATACAGAGAACTGAGTAATGTATTGGGAGATCCATCTTAAGGGGCCCATACACGTTGCAATATGCACCTTGAGCTGCCGGCGTAACGGGTGGTCCCCACACATGGAGTGATCCGCTGCCCGATATACCGGCACCTCCACATAGCACTGCATGGGATCGTATATCGCATCACCAGATCTTATGTGCAGCATGTAAGATCTGGAGGTGCGATGTACGATACCACGGGAGCGCACACTGGCCGATATCATGCCCACACTCGGTATGACATAGCAGCGATATTGTATCAATCCGTCGGATCGGCTGCTATATCACACCGTGTATGGGGGCCTTTAGATTCCCAAACACACCTGTCTAAATGGAATATTCACGATAACAGACTTCTATTAATGCTACATGTACAAGGTGCAATTTGAAACACTGTTACTCTGGTCAGAGCTTAACCAGTTTCATTATTTTAATACTCTGTGATCATAACTTGAGTTTTATGGTCATTATGTAGTATATGCCAGGGCCATGTAAAGTTACACTAAAGCTGGGTACACACTATGCGATCCATTGCACGATATATCATTCCGGCATGGATGAGAACAATATACAGTGTACATCGCATAAAGTGTACGCCGATAACGTGAGCCCACGGCTCGTCCATTGCGTTGTCCCATTAGATATGCAGCACAGCAGATGGGACGATGTGACGAACGATACCATGCTGCTAAATGCAGCATTGACATCGCTGGGGACACACATCGAGTATTGTGTACCCAGCTTAAGGACTGGGAAGAAATAGGCCATCATGAATAGACAATGAGCTGTGGTACATATACCTGTCTAATAAGGGAGCCGGAAGGGAATTGGACTGATAATGAATCAAACTGATGCAGCTGAATTTGGGGGCAGAAAAATGAAGGGAACAAATATGAAGGTTAAATACATTTCCATTAAGGCATAACATAAATCAGTGCACTCTACATTGTTCGCACAGATGCGTCCTCATACATCTAGACTCAACACGCCATGCTGCGTGAGATGTCTTGTGCCGGTGAGCCGCCAGGTCTCGTGTGACTCGGCTTGCACCTACTGGCTTTATCGCCAACGGGCGACAAACCGCTTCAGGAGACTGCAGAGATTTATTTGCTATGAACTGATTTGTGCAACTGAACCTTTATACAAAACACAACGGAACTTGGCATGGAAAAAAGCCACATCTGCTTCATCGTAGCACTTTGTATACAGATTCAGACTCAGTCGCACAAAGATATACAAGTGTCGCTAATCAAATGAATCAGTGCAGGGGAGTCAAGAAGGAATGTTTAGTGCGACTGCCGCAATAGTTTTACAAGGACGAATCTGTAGTTTTAAAAATCATTATGGTGAGAATATTTCAGTGGTTTAAATAAACATTATAGTGAGAAGATTTGTATTTTACAGTGCATTAAGCCGATCCCACATGCAGTCAATATGGTGAATTTTAGCCTCGATGGCCAAACAACCAAGCATTCTGTCATAGTACATCAAAATGTAATCTCATATCAAGTACCATGCAGCACTATTAAAAGTTGGATTATCTGAAGAGTCTGATCACGTGTGTCAGGTCATCAGCAAACCCAGAAACAGTGATAGCACTTACAGCCAGGTTAATAGTATAATCCATTATCCTTCAAGTGTGAGGCCAAATTGCTCTCAGCTCCAATTGGCAGAACATC
The DNA here is from genome assembly GCA_031769625.1 of Taudactylus pleione. Taxonomy (NCBI): domain Eukaryota; kingdom Metazoa; phylum Chordata; class Amphibia; order Anura; family Myobatrachidae; genus Taudactylus; species Taudactylus pleione. The sequence goes on from JAUIMM010000201.1 coordinate 7,444,143, forward strand.
TAAATGGGTTGTTACTGACAAAACGCAATCTAGGACACTGTATAAAATGCAATATACCTCATTATTTAGAAGAAAAACATTTCATGTTTCCCAGCAATATACAAAGCAATTCCCGCACAAAATGAAACATTGAAATAAAATGTTAGTTGAAAAAGCTTCAACCATGGCCAGTCCATTCATTATTACTGAAAGATAGAAATTAGGTTTGGTAATGACAGAATGAAAATGTATTATTGAGATGGGCTGCTCTAATGTTCCTGACAGCTGACCACAGTTTTCTGACCTGAACAGCCTCTGAAGTGACAGCAAACAATGTGGGTAATATATTGGAAGTAATAAAAGCATATTGCCGTCATTATGTTGCTATTTCGGTGACATTAAGCGGTACCTGTCACTTAATGATTCGGCTGGTAGGTATAGGAGAATACAGAGACGATATGGGCCAAGTTCTACAACTTGTTTTTTTTTTACCGATAAGAATATTTGTAGTTTTGCAAATAACAATAATGGGCCTGAATCAGCAGTGCACCCTTTAACATCCACTAAAACTATATTTACTAAAGTTAGAGTTTTTGGAAGTGGAGATGTTGCCCGTAGCAACCAATCAGATTCTAGCTATTTTCTTCTAGAAGGTGCTAGTTAAATGTTAAGTAGAATCTATATAAATGGAAAAAGTGCAGCGCTAAGTGTAGGATAAAAAACACACTTAATAATAGATAAAAATAAAGAATAATACAACAATTCTGTTAAATGGTACATTAAACCATAAATGATTGATTGAGCATAGGCACAAAAATCAGTAATAAATCGACATGCATGTCTCACAGGAGCTTGTAAAATAGAAACACCCTAATTAGGCACAAGCTGGGATGCACCAGATTAAGTGTAGAGAGTAAATTCAGTTCAAAGATTAGTGCTTTTCCCAGTCATGGGAATACTCTGCTATAAACGGATCATAGAGTATATGCAGGATACAGTCAATCCAATCATCCAAACGGAACAGTGTTATATAGTTACCATACCACAGTTAAGTCATTCCAAGATGTACCGGATTCCACAGTGAGAAAACACCTATGAATGATTCGTTGTGTGCTGGTCCCAATGCACACAGCCAGATGTTAAGGGATGCACAGAATCCAGACTGAAGAAGGTGATCTTTGTGGGTAGAGGTTGCCGGTGATCACATCTAATGGCGTGCTTGGTATCACACGAAATTTGTAATCCTGTGGTGGGTAAGATACTGCTATGTAGAGATTCCAATGGACTTCAGAGAAGCAGTGAAAACGCCCTGCTGCCTAGATGGGTGTCACACCAACACGTTTCCCTGCCGGATTGGCTGCTTTTTCAAGGTGCCTTGATTGGATTCTAACGTGGATTCTAACTGGCCAGCTGAACACACCACTAACCAGCTATTCCCTGACCTTAACATGTGCTATCCCCCTAGTTCAGCCAGCCTGTCCACCCCCCTGTTCCAGCCAGCCAACCTTCTCTACACTAACCCCCCCTGTTACAGCCTCCTCTGCCCTGTACCTCCCCCCATAGTTCAGCCAGCCTTCCCTGTCCACCCCCGTTCCAGCCAGCTTCAATGCCGAGCCTCCCCCCTTGTCCAGTCATCCTTCACTGCCCTGCCACCCCGTTACAGCCTTCTCTGCCCTGTACCTCCCCCCATAGTTCAGCCAGCCTTCCCTGCCCCCCCATAGTTCAGCCAGCCTTCCCTGCCCCCCCCCAGTCCAGTCAGCCTTCCCTGCCCAGTCCCCCCCCCCCCCAGTCCAACCAGCCTACCCTGTCCGCCCCCCCCGCCCTCTCCCTTGCCCAGCCAGCCTTTCCCTGCCCTTTGTCCTACACTTACCCTTCCTTTTGGCTTTGTATGTGGATCTGGCTTTTACAGTGTATTTTTATGTCGGAGTTATATATATATATATATATATATATATAATTATATATAGGCAGCACAGACGGTGTAATGGTTAGCATTACTGCCTCACAGCACTGAGGTCGTGGGTTCGATTCCCACCATGGCCCTATCTGTGCGGAGCTTGTACTTTCTCCCTGTGCTTGCGTGGGTTTCCTCCGGGTACTCTGGTTTCCTCCCACACTCTAAAAATATACTGGTAGGTTAATTGGCTCCCAACACAAACATTAACCCTAGTGTGTATGTGTGTGCAGATGTGGTAGGGAATACAGATTGTAAGCTCCACTGGGACAGGGACTGATATGAATGAACAACTATTCTCTGTAAAGCGCTGCGGAATATGTGTGCTCTATATAAATAACTGGTAATAAATAAATATATATTAGAATCAATGTTGTATATATATATACACACACACACACATACATATATATATATATATATATATATATATAACTCTCCAAGATCCGGCACTCAAAGGTATATTGTATAACTGGACCGGGTGCCCTCCTCACTGTGACCTCCAAACGGGGATACACTGACACATACTCCAACCAATGGCGGCACTCCGGATAACAAACAATACGGACACTTAGCTGGTTTCAGCGACGTTTCAGCGCCTTTAATCAGCGCTTTTATCAAGCATATACTGTATGTGCTTGATAAAAGCGCTGATTAAAGGCGCTGAAACGTCGCTGAAACCAGCTAAGTGTCCGTATTGTTTGTTATCCGGAGTGCCGCCATTGGTTGGAGTATATATATATATATATATATATATATATATACACACACACACATATATATATATATATATATATATATGTATTTTGGTTTATGTGTGTGAATTTTATAGCAGTTTTTAAACTGGTTTACGCTCCAATTGAAGTCCCACCCCCTGCCTCTGCTCCATCCATCCCGGGAGGGAGGCCCTGCCTATTTTGACAGTACCGGGCCCCACAATTTATGATGACAGCGCTGTAGAGATCAACTGATCTCTATGTGTGTACCATGACAGCCATAAACCAAGAAGTATGGACAGGAAACAGAGAAGTTTGTATCATTTTAATGTTCATTCTATTTATCTGATTGTGGTACTTCTGAATGCTCCATTGCAACACCAGTATATTCTAGAACAGCACGTCATAGATGTTGCACAAGTTTTATTATTTGCTCCACAAACTTTTCAGTCCCTTGATATGCTAAGCATTTGAAATTATTAAAGCATCAATGTCTCCAATAATTTGGTAAATAGCAGATAACATCTAAAATGCTTTAATCTGCATTGTTTGTATCTGAAGCTTTACTGAGGTTGTCTCCACTGAAACCAGAATGTCTTAAAAGTTTAAATAGATGCATTGTTCCTTTATTCCAAGTGAGCCCAGCTCTACTCTGACTTACTTGCTGCATCCAGCTGAAGACTACACCTTTGAAGTGAAGTTTTGTACATCAGGTTGTCGGAGTCATTTGGGAAGTAAATGTCAGAAGAAATCAGAAAAACAGAATTTACTCTGCAACGCTAAGCCTCAGCTAATGTATTTATCAGCCAACAAACCAGACTCAATACACGTATAGCGGGTACAGAACGTCAATAGCACTCAGCTATACAGGACCTTGCAAGGAGAAAATAAACACTCTAGAGTTCATCCACACTTCACACTGGCTCCTGCCTATAAACATCAAACTCTGCTTAACCAAGATGAGACCAAAGAGATTTATAAGAACACAGTAGTGATGCAATAAGGAAGACAAAAAGGATAACTCATCAAAAAATATATATTCTTATTACATTTAGTTAAAGTAACTTAATTTAGTGCTATAAAAAAGAAAATATTAGTTTAAAAAATATCCCATCTCAATCGCAGACCTCACAAGCCGCAGCATGACTGACATGCCCCAGCGTTTGGGGGGTGGAGTGGGGACGGAAACGGGGGAGTGACAACCCCATTTTCCGTGAGGGACGAGGCAAGGGTCTGCGTCAGCGGACGCAGATACCTGGTCTCTTACTTGACCAGCACCCGGTCAGGCTGCGGGATGCTTCAGCTGCCGAAGCTTGACCAAAGAAGCAACCAGTCGCGGTGGTGATTCCAGCCTGCGACGTCGGTCGCAGTGCTGGGATCGCAAATACAGTCTGACACCTCCTTTTGCAATTGCATCTGAGATGGACGGATTTGCACAGCTATTGTATGCGGCTCTGCAAATCCATCCATCTCTGAATTAGGCCCAATGTCTGTTAATTGCTTGATTGAACTTAGCCTGGAAAGGCCTTTCATGTAAGCCATTTCTCCAATAATATAGAATCGTCCCATTCTGTATTCACGGACATGGTATATCAACCAGAGTCATGCAATAAATCCAATGAAACTATACACAAACATTAGGTATAATATTCAGATAAGATGAGTTGTACATGTCTCATTCAGACCCACTCGCAAGCGGGTCGATGTTGGGCTCTGCGCACGTGCAGTGGCCGCACTGCGCGTGCGCAAGTCCCGGAGCGAGAGAGAAGTTCTCTCGCTCCGGGGTTCACTACAAAAGGGGCGGCTGTTGATGGTGATCGACAGCTCGCCCCAATTTGTAGGTGTGGCGGGGGGGTGGCTTCACAAACGGAGGCGTTCCCAAACGAACGCCTGCCGTTTGTGGGCGGCCCCACTGACATCACCAGCGATGTCAGTGGGAGAGCTTGCAGCAGACGAGACTCTACCACAAGGGTCTCGTCGCAAGCCCCGATGGTCGCGATGATCTTGACTATCGTGACCATCAACCTGGCCGCTCGCTAAAGCTGCGGCCAGGAGGTCAGCTCTTTTTAGTGATGCGGCCGCCCTCATTCAGAGCGAGCGCTCGCATTTTGCGAGCGCCTCTGAATGAGGTCCTGTGTGTGCTGTTATTGCATGAATGTGTGGGGGCAACTTTCAGGGTTTGTTAACTAAAAGGCAAATTCAGAGATGTATATCCCACAAAATTTTAGCCCTCATACTAAAAATGTGCACTTTCCTGAGAAAGTTCAAATCCTGCCATATACAATATAAACAGTGAAAACCGGCTTAAGCCACTATAACTAAAACCGGCTTAAGCCACTAAAACCGGCTTAAGCCACTATTGCAGACAGATATGTCTGCAATATGTTGATATGTCGGTGAATGACGCAGTTCACAGACATATCGTGTGTACACACTGGCTGACGGGCAGCAAATATATTGGCCGATCAATTGATCGGCCAATATATCTGTCAGTGTGTACCCAGCTTAAGCCGTGACAATTGCTTTTCTTTATATATGTGTCTTATTCACATCACTAAAATGACAATGTCAGATTGCGGCCTAGGATCGGCCGTTGCTCACCTTTGCGGCGACTTCCCCTGATCTCCCGTGGAGTCAGTCGTCAGCAGCGGCGGAGGGTAACGCGCTGAGTATTATACTTAGTGCCATGTGAACAGCCTTGGACTGCTCCGTGCCTGGTTTCTGCGGTTGCATCACCTGACAACTCCATACCCAATGGTAGCATGACGGTGGTCAGCTGACGATGTCCACCAATGATCTGCTACTGCAGGGGATAAAGCCATACTGCGGACCACAGGAAGTTGCCAGAGCAATGTTGACGTTTTCCAGTGTCTGCTGATGCTACTTCGTTCCAGGTCTGTCCTTGTGTTACTCCTGTGATTACCAGTGCTGACTCTTGTGCTCCAGTGTGTTCCGAATATCTCTCCAGTGCTTGCAGCAATTACCAAAGCAGTGTGTTCAGAATATCTCTCCTGTATTACAGGAATTACCAAAGCATTGTTACTACAGTGTCCAGCCTCAGTTCTGCTGTCATTACAGCATCCAGTCTCAGTACCGCTGTCACCACAGCGTCCAGCCTCAGTACCGCTGTCACCACAGCGTCCAGTCCTCAGTTCCATTGAGCTTCCTAGATTCTCCGGTGTATATATTGGAGCTATACAAGGGTATAGCCTAATCCTTGTAAGAAGTATCCTCTAGGGCCACGGTAGCAAGGCTCTCTATTCCCGTGAGTACCAGTTACCTGACCAAAGGACCACGACCTGACAGCTGGGTGCAACTAAACCCATATCCCGCTTGGAGGGATCACTGGAGAACACCTCCCGGCTGGTTAGGTACCAGCCAATCAGCTAACTGTCATTTTCCAAACTCAGCCTTTGGTCAGGTCTTGTCAATGACTGGTACTCATGGATGAGGAGACCTTGTGTAGAGGCCCCACGTCTCAGTCTTCCTCAAGCCCTGAACCTCAGCTTGCACCCCTCAGTAGGGATTTCCATACAGCCGGTCATGGCAGACAAAATCACATTGCAAGGGTGCACTGAATACTGAGGCTGGCATTACTTGTGCTTCTGTGTGCGACTAAGGGGTCAATCCTATTAGATGCTATTTCCACTTCGAATTCGCATAGCGAATTCATTTTGCAATCTAATTAGCAACTCGCACTGAATCAGTCAGACTGAATTCGCAACTTTTCACAGAGATGGAAAGGAAAATCATTATTTTAAGGTTAAAATGTCGGGACATTGTGCTGAACCCCTTGGACACCCCCCATCCCTAAATCACTAATTAGGCATTTGGAAGTTTCCAATTAGCTTAATTAGTCCAATAATTACATGGACTACTAAGGGGGTAGAAAAAAAAGTCCTCAAATTACCCCTGAATCAAGTTTTTCGTTAGTCTGGTCACCCCAAATTTAATGACATTAATTTTTAAGTTGAAAAATAATTGGGTTTTTTTTGCATTTTTCGTTTAATTCGTTTGAGATTAAACGAAAAAAAAGTATGTTTTTTTTTAATCATTTTCTTGCATTAAAAGAAGCCCACAAATCAGCCATTTGACACCGATTAAAAACCTACAGTACCTTCATAATGCCCACAAACAGCCTTCTATACGGTCCTGCTAACAAAATTATCCATTTTGGGGGTTCCAGGATGGTCTCCCCACATTTTCATGCATTTCTCGTAGATCTCATTTGGCAGTCAATTCGCGCCCCTGCGCTGCGAGTAGTGCGAATAGGCATTTTTAATTATATTGGAGAATTCCCAGGAGCGCTCTTCGCTGCGAAGTGTTCGAGTTTCAAGAAACAAACTTGCTACTCGCAATTCGCACCTACTAGGATTGACCCCTAAGTTCGATACAAGTGTCCGCACCACTCCTCCTGCCACGTTTCGTTACACTTAATCTGCAACTTTATACACAGTTTAAACCAATTTCTGGGCAACAAAAGTAGTGACCTAGCGTCTCTGGAACACTGTGAGCAACATGTATGTTACTAACATTCAACTAAGCTGCAACCCAAGTGCCTCGTGCCGTATGGTGGAAAGATGCTCGATGTATGAGGACACATTTGTAGCTATCAGTAATCTAATACATTCTAGAAACTTATACCTCCATTTTTCCATTTTAGAAATATTAGAAAATCTACCCAAACGAGTCTATAACTAAACACAGAATAAACACAATTATGGTAGGTCTTAAAGAGAAATACACATTTTGAGCAGCAACTACACTGCATTTATTTCTTCAAGCTGATATTGTTGCAACAATCAATATAGTATATAAATTAACAATATATAACAAAACAATTGCGGTATAGATTATATACTGTCGAAAATAAAAACTTAGGGCCTGATTCAGAGCCGTTCGCTATTTGTGGTCGTTCGTTTAAAAACAAGGGGTGGCTATTCAAATGATCCGTACGCACATTGCAGTCTGTTCACACCTCTAAGTCTGAACGAGCGAGCAAAACATACGCTCGTTTATTTGTTAAAAACGCCCCCTGGCCGCTCGCACCATACGTCATGTCCGCTATTTATTAGATTAATCGAGTACATCGACCAGCGTATGAACTGCTCGCTATTCTTGTGGTTGGTGTTTGCTACCACAAATTTGCGAGCAGTTCTGACTATAAAATAACCCAGTGACGTGGTCAATGACGCTGCTGTTTTAAATATACACACCCATAAAACGCCCGTTTTGACCTTTAAGCACGCCTGCGTTCGGATCTCCACTCCCCATTTTCAAGCTCCTTCCCCTGTTACCACCCACATACGCCTCATTCTGTCACTCAAAATAGCAGGCCCTCGCTATATTGCGTACCAACGATTTTCGGCCGCACTGACTGGTTCGCGCATGCGTACTAAAAACCGTACGCATGCGCAGATGTGCAAACATCGCTCGGAACGAGCGTACTGCCGCTAACGAGCGGCTCTGAATGAGGGCCTTAATTTTAACAATCTCCCAATGTCATGATACAGTCCACTTCTTTATAAAAATAAATAATATATACAAAATAACACTGCCACCACACTTAGCAGTGAACTTAATTTATCATGTCGGCCTGTATATTTAAATATAGATTGTAAGCTTGTGAGCAGGGCCTTCCTACCTCTATATCTGTCTGTTATTAGTTACCCAGTTTTGTTCTATTAATGTTTCCAATTGTAAAGCGCAAAATAATATGCTGCATTATATAAGAAACTGTTAATAAATAAATAAATAATATTTTGATAAGTTTTGCTGGTGGTATACACAAAAAAAAAAAGATATTCTTGTTTCTCTTGCTGAGAAGTCCCAGGTGGGACCGGAGATACTGGTCTCATCTGTAAAACCCTGGAGAAATTACTAATCTAGTTTAGAGATTTGACGGTAAATCCAAAGACTAGTTAATTTATGGCAGCATTGTGGAGCCCTTTGTTCCTTGCAAGGCCAGAGTCAGTGGCTGTCTAATAATAAGACCTAGGAAGCAGAATACATTATAGCAGCAGCAAGTCTACTCACTTTGCATTTAAATAAAAATGAGTACTTACGTGGTATCGTGACAATTTGCTTAATTCCATTAAATTAGGACAATAATAATTTTACACCACTTCAGTAAAAATTTGGGCATTTTGTAAACATTTCTTATATGTTTAGAAAGGCAGGTTCTGTCTAAGAGGAGTTGTCACAATTTAAGAAATGATTACCTCTAGTATCACACTCTGGTTCAGTCTAAGGGGGAAACATAAAACTCACATTAGCAGAAAGTCCTTCTTAAGTGACAATGGGTCAGTGTGAGCATCCCTGACTAGTTCTAGCTGAATAAACAAGGACAAGACCAAATGGATGTGTAATAGGGAATGTGCCTAAGGTAGAAGGAAACTATAGCACTTTGAGTGGGTAACGGATGCTTACATTGAAAGGAGTTTGTCATCTTTGGTCTAATCTAAAGCTGTACCAAACCGTTTATAAAGTGTATCTGCTACCTACAGAAATAGGGGGCAGTCTCGTTGGAGGCTGCACAAATGTACACAAGAATGTAGCCTCATTAATGTTATTATCTGAATTTGACAAGGCTTTGTGCGGCTGATGGGTGCACTATATAGATGACCTACCACCCAAAAAAATATTTATTATACAGGTTGAGTCTCCCATATCCAAAATGCTTGGGACCAGGGGTATTTTGGATATCGGAATATTCCGTATTTTGGAATATTTGCATATCATAATGAAATATCTTGGGAATGGGACCCCAATATACACACAGAATGCATTTATGTGTTATATACACCTTATACACACAGCCTGCAGGTAATTTTATACAATATTTTCAATAATTTTGTGACTCAAGCAAAGTTTGTGTACATACATGAAATATATTATGTTTCATATACACCCTATACACACAGCCTGAAGGTAATTTTATACAATATTTATAATAATTTGTGCCTTAGACAAAGTTTGTGTACATTGAACCATCAAAAATCAAAGGTTTAATAACCTCAGTCATGCCAAAATTATTCCGTATTTCGGAATATTTGGGTATGGGAGACTCAACCTGTAATATAATAAAGTATTATTATTGTTATTATACCTTGCTTGCAAAACATTGCATTGAGGCTTCTATTGCAGCATGATACTCTGTAGGCAATGGTGCAGTGTAAACGGCGTGACCTGGGTTATGCCTAAAATGAGCAGATCGGCAGCTGTGGAAAAGTCACCACTCACTTTTTATGACCTTACAAGTTTAAGTATGACCTGGTTCTTCAGTGTGAACGGGCCAACCGGGGAATAACCTGGGTCCTAGGTGCAGTGTAAATGGGGTCTGACCCGACTCTGACAAGGTTGGAACCGTGTTCGAAAACACAGGTCGGACCCGGGTTTTTTGTGGAAAAGGAGTATTCCAGAATTATTATCTGGCTCATATGATTAGGAATTCCAGCAAGTGACAGCAGCGGCATGAGAAGTAAGTAAAGACAGCAGTTCTGGCATAAATGCAGTGGCTGACCTAGCGCTGCTGGCGTGTGCAGTGACTATGGGGCCGGAAGCTGAAAGGGACCCAGCTATGCCAGCTCATCTAAGGTTCCTGCTCTATTCCTCTGAGCATGTGCATAAGCAGAATTGGGGCCCCAGGAGCAGATGAAATTGCATTGCTCCTCTTACCCTGATGTTTTGCCATGGAACGCGTCATGATGCAATGTGTCCATGTTACATTAGATACCGGTAATACCGTTCAAAAGACAAAATGCTTCAGGACCTGAGAGTGAGGCGCAGGCATCATTTTATAAACCAATATTAGGGGAGGGGGCAAGAAAGGATTTAAAATACAAATATAAAATATATTATGTTATATAAATAAGTAAATTTTTCAAGACAGCAATGAATATTCATACTCAACTCATAACAGTGGTTTCAGGAGTGGCGAGAGGGGGGGGAGCGGGTACTAATTACCTGGCCTGGCCCTGTTGGAGGAGCCCAGGCAAAGAGCATGTAGTGCAGCTTCATGGCAACGTGCATGGTATTTTACATGCTTTTCCGTAGGGGGCGTGGCCACATCTCCTTAATTTGGCCACGCCTCCTCAGTACCACACAGCCTCTGCAGATGTCTTAAATGCCCTGAGTAGTTTAGTAATGCTGGGCATTACTAAACTACTCATAATTATCTGGTCACTCAACCTAATATCGGCGGATCACCCAGATAATTGTACTAGTGCTCATGCTAGAGTGCGGGCAGGGCACTGGGGGTGCTGGCAGGAAGTCTGTGCACGTGCCGAAGGCGTGCGCGCTCCTGAAAAGGGGGCATGGTTAGCCTGGGAGGGGCATGTCCTTATGACACGCCTTCAATTTGTCACACTTTGGGGCATGCCCAGCATTTACGGAGGTGCTGGGCTTCCTCCAAGCTCTCCCCTCACGATGAATAGATGCTGTGCGCGTGACTATTATGACGTCTTTAAGACGCGCTGCCTTTTCATCACTCTTAGGGGTGTGCCAGGCAATTCTGGACATGCCAGGCTGCCCCTAACTTTTCCCCTCTCTGTGAATAGATGCCGTGCACAGCATCTATTCACTGGCAGTGATCACAGAACCGCTATTTTTCCCACCCATGGGACACCTTGGCCCGCAGGTGGGGACGGCACCCGGCATGTTGTTTTAGCGGTGAGCAGCCAAAGGGGCAGGGTGCATTCTGCCCTTTTGAATTCAGGCTGCTAAAACAGCCTAACGGGAACGCTATATCACTTGTTATTAAGTATGTTCCTTAGTCTAAACTATGGTGCTGATTCTCAGTCACACATGCGTTCCTTCTTTTGCTGCAGCCACACCTGCGTATTATGCTAATGCTGCAGCCAATTTCATTCTTACAGAGATGCCCACTTGCAGCCTCTTGCCACGGTGCAGTTCTGTCTCGGTGCCTCTGTAGATGCAGCATTGGAGGCACCATCAAAACTTGCACCAGCCCTATGGCATGTGCAGTTTCTCCACCAGACCATGGGCTCCTGTGTGACCAGCTCACTGCCACACGCCCGCATCTGCTTAGCCAACCAGTTACCTCCCAGGAACACCCACAGAATTCCAATGGTCCGATTCCGTTCTGCATCTCTGAGCACTAACAATCGGGACGCATGCGCTGGGCGGATGGGGAGCATGCACAGACTTAAAGCATTGACCAATTGCACGCGGCATCATCAGTGCGCGCGACTCAGGCCCTATGTGTACATATTACATGCTTAATTCTAGGCTCACGGTTCAGTGATCTTTATCATAAAATAGATCTCATGCTGCAATCAGGCTGTTGGACAATTAATGCAATGCTTCCCTTTCTAGTCATGCTCATGTGGACAAGAGTAGGGATGGACATCAATATCAGATATACTGCACCATTTTTGGATCGATTCCAGAGACATTGTGTCTGATTTTAACTGCAAATTTATAATCTTAATGTAACCCCTGCGTTAAATTGATCCAACTGATTGGCCATCCCTAGACAAGGGACCTTGGTTGATGTACTGTAATATAGGCAGCAGTGGATGTACTGTAACATAGGCAGTGGTGCATTGCTAACAATCACCAAAACACAGGTGTACAGGTAATGAAGCCTGTGAAATAACAATCTTCTAGTACTTCATATATTTTTAAATGTACTTTTTCTACATGTAGTCTACACTAAGGAGCCAAGTAGCTATTACCCATTGCAGAGAACAAATGTCATTTGCAGGGCCAGTACTAAGCGAGTGCGAGCAAAGCGGGGCTCTGTGGGCGACACCATCGCTGCCCCACGCCCCTTGCTTCTGGCTAGCAGGGTGTCTATAACATCCTTTGGATGCTCCAGGCACGCATCATGCTGTCTGTGAATCTGCTTAGAGCGCCTTCCTGCTGCAAGTGCTAACATCATCACTAGAAACGGCGCTTACTACCCAGTGCTTACCCAGTGCTTGTTGCAGAATATGCCACTGAAAATGCCATGCACTCGCATATGCTCAACTCAGGATAGGTCTCAACATGGGACACTCTTCCTTGTGTGAACACACCATTTGCCACCCCGTAGTACCCATTCAGCCGTTGTGGAGAAGTGACTGAGAGGCATCTGACCCAAAAATGCTGGAAGCCCCCTAATTGCATACGTAGGCAGCAGCACATATGCAGTTTGCTAAAAATCGCAGTCACATTCGGAATTGCATGCAGGTCAGACTCAGGCCCTAATAGGAACAAAAATCATTAGGAAACGCACTGTGGAAATGTCTAGATGCCTCATCAACATCCAACCCAGAACCCCTCGGCCATTTCTGTTCCCTGTATTTATTTAGCAAAACTCTTCTCAATTAAACCATCATATCTACATATTCACACACTTGTAAAACATTCTAATCCCTCAACATAGAGCAAAACATGCCCAGGAATATAGAGTAAGCTATGCCGCTTCCCCTCAGGGTGATTTCCACCCGCTGACACATACTTGTCAAACAACTCCCTACTACGATAAATACAAAGAGACGAGGTAGGCCGGTTCTATTGTCTGGGTTTGACATGGAAACAAAATCTCACACCTATGGCAGCGTAACCTTGCCAAAGGCCACAAAAGTGTAAGAGCCGGCTTTCCCAACCTTTCCTCTGTGATGTGCTCCCAATGTCAGCAGAATATTATAACCTTTAGCTAGGGAGGGCTCTAGGCAGTGGCTGTAACGGACTTTAGTACAGTGTAACAGAAGCAGACACCTAAGCACTATATGGTACCACCCTCTACATATGTAACCCTAGTGGCTAAGAAGTCCAGATGTAATTGCAGTGATAACACTGACAGTATGCTAATACCAATGGTAGTGCAGAATTCCTTTCACCTACTTATATTATACAAAACTTTCTAGTGGCATCTTTACCTCGCTTAGGGGTTGACGCATCGATTTGCCACCATTACATCCAGAAACTGTGGATCTTTGGACCTGATTCAGACCCGCTCGCTAAGTTGCGCTCGCTCGTTGTGAGCGATTTTCACCCATCTGCGCATGCGTATAATTCGCAGTGCGCGTGCGATCTGATTTTGGTTGCTCGTAAGCCACTATCAGGTCGCTACTTTGAGTGACAGATAGCGCAATCTGTGGGAGGTAACAGGGGAAGGTGCTTGTGAACGGGGGAGTGGTGTTGCGGACGCAGGCATGTCAGGCCGCCAAATCGGCGTTTAAAGGGCGTGCATAATTAGCATAGTAGCGTCATTGTACACGTCCACCTGCATGTATTTCAGGCCGCACTGATCGCAGTGCTTGCGACGGGTAAAGGCAACCTCAAGTGCTGCGAGCAGCTCCGATGGCTCTTGATGTTACCGATTAATCTTACAATTCCCGGAGATGACGTGTGTTGCGAGCGACAAGGTGGCGTCCTTATACACTAGCTAGCGCTCATTGCCGTAGTTCGCTAAGACATAGAGGACGTCCTTACGCGACGCAGTGTGAGTGCTTAATTTAAATATCCAGCCCCTTTTTGCCAGCGACCGATCGCATCTTGCGAGCGGGTCTGAATGAGCTCCTTTATGTGCAATCCTATGGAGCTGCAAACAGAAATCTACATACTCTGGCTACCAAAAGTGTTGCATAATTGCTCACTTAACTCGCATGGCAAGCAGGTTCGCGGCTAATTGCACCTACCCCATAGCTTTTGATCTGTTGGTATATCACTATAGGTTGCAAGGGTCAAGACAATACAGAAAAATTCAGTTACATACAGTAAAGTACTATCTATAGGACATCTGTTTGCTGCAGACACCCACAATTTTAGTGGCATATTACTGTGTCCAGGTAACTGTTCTAATTGAAACCATAAAAACAGTGAGCCACTGCCCACGGCATGTAGACAGTATTGAGGTGAAGAATCGCACCTACAAGCTCCCTTCTCCTTCTGCAAGTCTGAAACAAGGTCTGTGTGGACCTGACCTGCTGTCACATACAATAGAAGTAGCAATCTGCTGGTCTGAACCAAAACTCAGCCTGTCCATTCACTGGGGACCAGAGATGGTTCCCAAATCATTGATAGGCTAAACACTCATGAAAATTGGTTCAGCCTACAAAATGTCTACCTCCACTGACAGTAGGCTATGCTACATTTTAAAAGCAATTATTATTATTATTATTATTATTATATTAGACACACATATCATATCATATAAAATGAATGGGATGTGCAGGAAAGAGCCAAATTATTTTTCACCCATAATGTGCCCATAAAGATTGGTAAAGTAACACTGAAAAGCTGATGCAGAAGCTCTTAATGATCTGTCAATCCCAGTTCAACAACAAAAATTAACAACAATAACATTACAATTCTCTGTAACAATGGAAGCATGTCAGCTACACAAGTAAAGTCCAATGCACTACTGTAGTTATACAACCCTATACATCACTAACAGAACAGCCATACATTTACTGACAGAACAGCTTGTTACATCATTTCAGTTCAAACACTATTTGATTTTATGACACTATGAAATACAGTTAAGGAATAACATGAACAGTATAATAAATACCCACTTCCAGCACAGAGCCCATGGCACAGACTGCACAAAGCAGCAAGTCTCAGTATATAGAACAAGGACTGCACCCAGTCCTGCTCTGCCCTATTGTAGCATGAGTGCAGCTCTCCCACTGTGTTACTACTACACGCTATATAGTGTAACCCCAGTGCCGGGTAACAGCACCCACAATGTACCCATCACATAGCAGCAGCAACTTTGGCGAGAGTAACCTGGGCGGGCACTGCCATTGTCTGTCTGCCATAACTTGTCAGTATGTAGCAGCTGCCTCCCACATGGGGCATAACTATTACACGGGATGGGCAGTGCCCCTGGTATCATCAGCAGCAGCAGGGCACACTTACCTTCACCCCCTGATGCTGGCTGCTTAGTGACAACTTGCTCTCATCCAACAACAAAACTTCACAATAGAATTCCTCCGGGACGGCGCAAAAACAGCCCATCACTGGTCTGGTGCAGCCGGGAGGGTACCCGGGCGCTCATTCAGTGCAGGGTACAGGGAGCCCCAGCGGCCACTGTGCATCTTCTCAGCCCGCACCGCGTACACTGAGGGTTGCCAAGGCTAGTCTAGCACCAATGTGTGGGATAACGTGGGCGGGGTTGGTGACGTCACTAGGAGCGGGGCTGTCTTCTTCCATGGTTTCAATCCAACTCAGTGCGATTGGACAGTTCTCCGTATAGACGGTTTCCCCAAGCAGCTTGCTTTGTCTGCCATCTTCTGGACGAAAGAAAGTACTGCATCCAATCAGGAACCTTTCCCGTAGGCAATGGTTATGTCCAGCAAGGTGCCTGTATGTGGCTAGTCATAAATGTAAGTGTTGAAAAACTTCCATTTTTGTTATATAAAATTTCAACATTAATAATTGATTTAAATTTATTGTATTAACACAGAATACTGCAGCTGTGGGGGCTTCTTGCCAAAAGTTTCTTAAAACGGGATAATAATTAACTTTATACTAAAACAAGCAAAAGGTAAAGCTGGGTACACACCACAAGATGTGTGTATCCAGAGATGGCGCGATGCGGTGACATGATACATTGCACCATCTGTACACGCGGCGTGATGTGTAGTTCCATGCTGTATTTAGCAACAGGTTGTCTGTCGTTCATCGCATGGTTTAATTTGCTGTGCTGCACAGCAGACGGGACGATGCAATGCAATACGATGAACATCACGCAGGCACGCGTGATCGGCATACACATTATGCGATCCGCACGATATATCATTCCTGTCTGGTTCGGAACGATATATCGTGCAATGGATCGTGTAGTGTGTATCCAACTTAAGGGGTCTATTTACTAAGCTGTGTTAGGAGATAAAGTGAACGGAGATAAGGTACCAGCCAATCAGCTCCTAACTGTCATTTCTCAAACAGCCTGTGACATGGCAGTTAGGAGCCGATTGGCTGGTACCTTACCTCCGTTCACTTTGTCTCCTAACACAGCTTCGTAAATAGACCCCTAAGGGTTCTCTGCCATTCTGCTAGTGAGTCCCAGAGATTACAGGGGCTATTTATTAATGGTGGCTAGTGGGTAGCAGTAATCACTGTATATCGCAGCAATACAAAATGAATTACCTCCACTATTTACATTACAGGGTTTCTTGGCGAGCTCTGGTATAATCCCCCAAAGCCTATAAGTGTATTAAAAAAAATCAGAAAGAGAAACATCTAGGTACACATACCGCTACATGTAGAGACGGTTTTGAATACACCTCACTCTCATGATAACTTTTGTGCAGAGATATAACTAGGCTTGATGAAGCCCAGAGTGAGTATAAAAAAAATTGTGCCCTTTGAAAACGGTTTAAAATTTGGCCTGAATTATCATATAGGTAATCAAATAAACAAACACTGATACCACAAATTAGGAAAACGCAAGAGCGAGGTAAATCAGGATGACATTGAGTAATAATTTAGGAACACACAGGAGTCGGGGCCCCCGCTCACATACAGAGCAGAGGCAGCTGTGTTCCCACCCCCACCAAGGTACAACCCCCCCATTCTCTGTACCGCACAGCAAGGGCACCGAGAGGGGAGTGGGGGGAGCGGGTACTAATTACCTAGGCCTGTGCTTGCTTAAGCGGCCCATATCCACTGCCTCTTTACCCCCCTCATAGTCCTGTCAGCAGCAGCGCGCTGTGTGCTGGGCTGTAGTGAGTACAGAGAGGCTGCTGCTGCCTCTGAGCACAGCAGCAGTCTCTTCTGCCTGCACCTCATAGGAGGGGAGAGAGTGATCGCACTGATCACTCCGACCCCTCCCCACCCCCTATCTGCCCCTTCCTGTGGAGCACACAAATCACACTTGTCTACTTTTGAAAAAGCATTTCAGGGAGATGGTGGAAACAACACTTATGATTGCGGCGTTAAAGTGGACGTGTGTTGCTGCCTCGGAGGGGCGTGTTATAAAATTTACTTACGTTCACATATAAATGACCCCCAAAGCAGTTAGTACGATCTTCTTGTTGGTAAATACACACTGATACTTTTCAGAAAATGGATGTAGCCATATGGATCATTGTGCCTTATAACCAATGCAGGAAAATTATACTAATGATCCCATTTGAATGTATATATCTCTGTTTTTCTTTTTACATATCAGCTTCATAGTGGGGGTAAGATGCAATCAGGGAGATTGCTAGACTCTTCAGGGAGTCAGGGAGATTGCTACTATTTCAGAGAGTCTCCCTGACAATCTGGGAGAGTTGGCAAGTATGGCACAAATATGTTTTTGTTGTGTTTTTTACATTAAGCCACACCCCTTGCCAGTACCCAGCTCTGTACAGGCTATCTATGGCCCTGCTGCGCAGGACTGTGTGCTTGTTCCCAGGGCCAGATTAAGACCTGTGGGGGCACTGGGGCAACTAAGTACAGTATATATATATATATATGTAACACCCTCTAAGGGATGGTATTTGTAAAAACACCCCTCTCAGTGTTAGAGCTTGCTTCCTGTTGTAGATATTACATGCCTGAGACCCTGGGATCAGTTTTCAGGTACAGGAGGGGCTGGAGAGATAGACACGCAGGGGTGGGAAGACTGGGTGTGTAGCTGGCAGAGCAGAGGGAGGAGGGGGAGAGAACAAAGGGTGTTGAGAAGAAGAATTTGGGAGAGAGCAGACATCTTTGGGAAGCTTCAGAGCTGGAAGCAGAAATGTAGCCCTCGTGCTCCCCTGGCAGGGGGAGATTGGCGGGGCCGTGGTGACTGCCACGATGCCCATCTAACGCCAAAGGAGAAATAGGTCTGGAGTGAGACCACTGAGATAAAGTCTGTGAGAGACCACAGAGAAAGAGCTGGAAGGTTGCAGTGTGAGCCGCTCAGTGAAGTGTTCAGCACCCATGAGAGGGGTAAAAGACGCAAGTATATGTGTTGAAGAGATGGGTAAGAGGAATTTCCCAGGAGCTTTTACTGTTAAGGTACCAGAGGAGTCCCTTATGCATAAAAGCCCCCCAGCAGCCATTAAAGGGGGGGTCACTGTGGTAGCAGTGTGGCTATAGGAGCCATTCCTGTAGGATAGGGATGGGCGGCAGCTGAGAGTGTGATAGCTGCAATAGAAAAGTCTGTATATTGCTGTCCCATGTGAAAGAGAAGGGGAGCAGAGAGAGGCAGACTGGGTATGAGACACTCTGTATATTGTCTTAGAAGAGACAAAGGAGAGGCAGAGTGCAAAAGAAGTTATGTGAGATGTGTGTGAAGCTGTGGAACTACAGGCACCAGCCAGCATAGGGCCAGGTGGACCTGTATGTATGAAGTGGAGAACTACAGGCACCAGCCAGCATAGGGCTAGGTGGACCTGCACGTATAATGTAGAGAACTACAGGCACCAGCCAGCATAGGGCCAGGTGGACCTGTATGTATGAAGTGGAGAACTACAGGCACCAGCCAGCATAGGGCTAGGTGGACCTGCACGTATAATGTAGAGAACTACAGGCACCAGCCAGCATAGGGCTAGGTGGACCTGCATGTATGAAGTGGAGAACTACAGGCACCAGCCAGCGAAGGGCTAGGTGGGACCTGCATGTATGAAGTGGAGAACTACAAGCACCAGCCAGGTGGACCTGTGTGTGTAAAATGCAAAACATTCATTGTGACTGTGCTTAAAGACTGTGCAAGTGAAGAAGAGTGTGATGTAATGTAACCATATCCATAAGATTGTCCTATACCATCTGACATGCCAAGCAT
Source organism: Taudactylus pleione (assembly GCA_031769625.1). NCBI lineage: Eukaryota > Metazoa > Chordata > Amphibia > Anura > Myobatrachidae > Taudactylus > Taudactylus pleione. The sequence goes on from JAUIMM010000201.1 coordinate 7,463,503, forward strand.
ATGAGCTGGAGGGAGAGGAGAAGCTGCTGTAACCATATTCTTGTCCTGTAAAGTCATGTGCAGGAGGAGAGAAATAAAGTGGTATATTTTTGTAAGAGAAGGTCTGGCGCCCAAGTTATTCAAAAGAACTGTTGCTGCATGTGTCCATCTATACCTGTATCTATATGTGTGACTGTTATAAAGCCTGCATGGGCAGGGACCCCCTTCTCAGGTATTGCCCACACCCTGGAGAGCTAGCCTGAGGCAATAGGAGGTGTATCACTCCAAATACATCTTTGTATCACACCGCACACTGAAGGGGGGTTACAAAATGGCGCCCAACGTGGGGCTCGAGCACAGTAAGATGGAAGAAGTGCTCGCAGGATACAGAGACTAAATGCAGTAAATCCAGCCGAAGCAAACCCCTTGGTAGACACCGTGTCTGATCTTCTCTGGGTGTCCCAGCGAGACCAAGCGTTCAGGAGGCGGAGAGTGACCCCGTTGTTTAAAGTTACCAGTGTAACTCCGCTGTAGGACAAATTGTCTAGTACAAAATCCTGGTAGTGCCAAAGTGTTTCAGAGACTGTTTAAAAGCAGAAGCACATGTGTGAAGTTTTCTTGGGACTTGTAGTGCCGTTCATCCCATCTGCGTGGGAAGCGAGGAGAGCGAGCTCAGCGGAATTGTTGTGTGTTCCTCCAGAAGTTGGGGGCAGCACATGTAAAAAGTTGCCCAGCATTAGAGAAGAGCTGGGGGGAGTGCACCCTGCACCCGCAAAAGTTTGGGGGTATTGGGAGGGGCCACGAGAGCCACCTGTCTCCTTTTGACCCAAGGAGGGGAGGAGACTCAACGGGCAGGCCTGGCAGGTACTTCGTTGTATGACATTAAAATTGTCATTTATAACTCATGGATGAACAAACGTGTTTGAGGACACCCGTGACTCTTGTGTTATTATACACATTGGGGGTAGTGGGATATATTGTTGGAAATGTGAATTTTTTTTGCATACTGTTCACTGTTAATGTTTTTTTCCATGCAAATGTGATCTAATGTGATTTTCACCACTGAGAATTTTTTTTTATTATGTGGGGTGACATACGAAATTGCAAGGTTTTACATGTGTGCACCAGTGTAAGTCGGGTGTGCCTGCATGTGCAAGTGATTAGCCAGGTATACCAAAATAATGTATATATTTTAAAGCATACCTACCTAATGGGGGGAGAATGTAACACCCTCTAAGGGATGGTATTTGTAAAAACACCCCTCTCAGTGTTAGAGCTTGCTTCCTGTTGTAGATATTACATGCCTGAGACCCTGGGATCAGTTTTCAGGTAAAGGAGGGGCTGGAGAGATAGACACGCAGGGGTGGGAAGACTGGGTGTGTAGCTGGCAGAGCAGAGGGAGGAGGGGGAGAGAACAAAGGGTGTTGAGAAGAAGAATTTGGGAGAGAGCAGACATCTTTGGGAAGCTTCAGAGCTGGAAGCAGAAATGTAGCCCTCGTGCTCCCCTGGCAGGGGGAGATTGGCGGGGCCGTGGTGACTGCCACGATGCCCATCTAACGCCAAAGGAGAAATAGGTCTGGAGTGAGACCACTGAGATAAAGTCTGTGAGAGACCACAGAGAAAGAGCTGGAAGGTTGCAGTGTGAGCCGCTCAGTGAAGTGTTCAGCACCCATGAGAGGGGTAAAAGACGCAAGTATATGTGTTGAAGAGATGGGTAAGAGGAATTTCCCAGGAGCTTTTACTGTTAAGGTACCAGAGGAGTCCCTTATGCATAAAAGCCCCCCAGCAGCCATTAAAGGGGGGTCACTGTGGTAGCAGTGTGGCTATAGGAGCCATTCCTGTAGGATAGGGATGGGCGGCAGCTGAGAGTGTGATAGCTGCAATAGAAAAGTCTGTATATTGCTGTCCCATGTGAAAGAGAAGGGGAGCAGAGAGAGGCAGACTGGGTATGAGACACTCTGTATATTGTCTTAGAAAAGACAAAGGAGAGGCAGAGTGCAAAAGAAGTTATGTGAGATGTGTGTGAAGCTGTGGAACTACAGGCACCAGCCAGCATAGGGCCAGGTGGACCTGTATGTATGAAGTGGAGAACTACAGGCACCAGCCAGCATAGGGCTAGGTGGACCTGCACGTATAATGTAGAGAACTACAGGCACCAGCCAGCATAGGGCCAGGTGGACCTGTATGTATGAAGTGGAGAACTACAGGCACCAGCCAGCATAGGGCTAGGTGGACCTGCACGTATAATGTAGAGAACTACAGGCACCAGCCAGCATAGGGCTAGGTGGACCTGCATGTATGAAGTGGAGAACTACAGGCACCAGCCAGCGAAGGGCTAGGTGGGACCTGCATGTATGAAGTGGAGAACTACAAGCACCAGCCAGGTGGACCTGTGTGTGTAAAATGCAAAACATTCATTGTGACTGTGCTTAAAGACTGTGCAAGTGAAGAAGAGTGTGATGTAATGTAACCATATCCATAAGATTGTCCTATACCATCTGACATGCCAAGTATATGAGCTGGAGGGAGAGGAGAAGCTGCTGTAACCATATTCTTGTCCTGTAAAGTCATGTGCAGGAGGAGAGAAATAAAGTGGTATATTTTTGTAAGAGAAGGTCTGGCACCCAAGTTATTCAAAAGAACTGTTGCTGCATGTGTCTATCTATACCTGTATCTATATGTGTGACTGTTATAAAGCCTGCATGGGCAGGGACCCCCTTCTCAGGTATTGCCCACACCCTGGAGAGCTAGCCTGAGGCAATAGGAGGTGTATCACTCCAAATACATCTTTGTATCACACCGCACACTGAAGGGGGGTTACATATATATATATATATATATATATATATATACTGTAGGAGATGTAAGGACGCACTGATTATAGTGTAACACTCAAAATATATATAAAAAGAACAAAAATGCTAAAAATATTAATTGCAGTATGTGACACTCCTCAAAAAATAATTAAGTGGCAGCTTCAATATAGTGATAAAGAGTTTTGCACTCGAAAAAACCAATGTGAATAGTGAAAGAAAGAAGTGCCTACTAGTGTCAAAAAATGTAAATTATGCACAAAGGTGAAAGAACTGATGATGGATCCACTACTTATCTCGTAAGGTGTACTTCGGTCATATGACCATCATAGGAAGAATATAAAAAAGAAAAAACAGGGAATAAAAGCAACATAGTGTGTACCATACCGCGCTGTACATTACTTTATACAACCAAATAAACAGTTAAACCCTTTTAAGGATCATATATTTTCCCAAGAATGTTTTCTATACATTCCAGGGTCATAATGGGTTTAAAAACAAGGTTTAATAATACAGTGGCAAACAATGGTGAAGATGGTCGCTGAATCTCTTCCAGAAACTAAGATGGCTGCCTTACATTTCCGAGATGGCTGCAGCTTGCCAGATTTGAAAAAGACAGCGGCTATGTAATATCAGGGCCGTAACTAGGGTGGTGTGGTCGGTGCCGCCGCACAGAGCGGAACAGCCCCGAGGGCGGAACCAGCTGCCCACCACAATGTTCCAAGTGCCTCTGAACAAAGCCAGCGCAGGCTCAGTGTCTAACACTGGCCACGCTGGCTGAGGGGAGGGCCGCAGGGAGGATGGTGCGTCTGGCTCAGCAGCTGCCGCCCTTGCCCAGAGCCGGATTAAGGGGAGCACAGGGGCGAGTAACCCCAGGCTGCCTTCTCTCGGGGGCTCCCTGGTCGTAGCTGCTCCCCCCAGCTCTAGCTGCTTCCCTCCCATGACAGGGCCAGTCCGATGATTGTAACTGGTCCTGGCCTGTGCCTGCGCCACTGCAGTAATCAGCAGGACGTAGGCATTATAAAATAACAATAATAGAAAGCTTGTGCTCCAAATCCGATGGTGCTGCACTGACAGTGAGGGTGGTCACCAGCACCCTCTATAGAATCAAAATATAAAAGTATAGTACTTGCAGTCAGTTGCGCTCCTCTGAGGTACAGTAAATACCAAATTCCAAAAATCTTGCCTCTAGTAATGTCTCAAAGTACTTCTATGATTTCTCAAATCTTCCCGACCCCTTAGGATAAAGCCACTTCTTTAATGGAGTTTATATGTATCCTTTTTCCTCACAAAGAAGGTATATTCAAAATATAGTGAAGCATAGTTTTATTCTCAAAATTAAAACACAATTTTAAAAAACAACCATTCCATCAATTAAGCAGCATATCAGAATGTGTGGGGTGTAGAACAGCACACACCCAAGTTGGCAATAAAATGGGGTACAAACAGTCGCCTCCCGGGTATTAGGCTTCTGTGATCCCCCTGGTTCAGTGTACAGTCAATCTCCTCCAAACAATATTACCCCCAGGCTGATAGATGTGTTTCCGCTCTTCCCCGGATCGCGCTAGCTCTATTATGCGATCCAGTATGTGGAGCACCTGATCTTCCCCGTTTGCATCGTTTGGGCGGAAGTTTCTTAGCTTCCGCTCACTGGGTGTCACATGGGTCTCCCTGCCGGGTATTGCCAAGTTATCACTCTTGGGTTCTGGTCTAAGGGCCTGATTCAGAGCCGGACGCAATTAGCGCTCGCTCGTCCAGAAAATAGGGGTGGCTATTCAAATGAACCATTCGCTCTTTGAGGTCTGTTCACGCCTCTAGGTCTGAATGAGCGAACAAAACTTGCGGTCGTTTTTTGAAAAAATACGCCCTCTGGCCGCTCGCATCCTACGTCATGTCCGCTATTTATTAGATTAATCGAATACATCGACCAGGGTATGAACTGCTCGCTATTCTTGTGGTTGGTTTTTGCTACCACAATTTTGCGAGCAGTTCTGGCTATAAAATAACCCAGTGACGTGGTCAATGACGCTGCTGTTTTAATTATGCACACCCTTAAAACGCCCGTTTTGACCTTTAAGCACGCCTGCGTTTCGGATCTCCATTTCCCGTTTTCAAGCACCTTCCCCCGTTACCACCCACATACGCCTCCTCCTGTCACTCAAATTATCAGGCATTCGCTATTTTGCGAGCACATGAATTTCGACCGCACTGACTGTTTCGCGCATGCGTATAACGATCCGTACGCATGCGCATTTGGGCAAACATCGCTCGGAGCGAACGAGCGGCCGCTTACGAGCGGCTCTGAATCAGGCCCTAAATCCCAATAGGGGACAACAAACCCAGATGTCTCCCTGGATTCCCTAATATATAGTGCCCTTCAATACACTTATATACAGTACTCTGATGCATAAATATATATACATAATTATATATCTATAAATATACAAATATGTATATAAAAACATGATAAAAATAGAAATAGGAATATAAATACATAAAATAATATATAATAAAAAGATCCAGATGACTTAAAACACATGATAAAAATTAATAATATGGTACCAATATAAATCATTCATAAACACCACTTTAATTCAAACTCAAGGTTTAACCCTTTTGGAGCCATAGATTCCATTTCATAGATCCATCTCATTTCTGTTTGGGCTAGACTTTGATCTACTTTTTTCTTTCACCAATGACTTTGAACCAACTGTATACCTATTACATATTTTAGCAATTTGCAACATCTATTATAGCTCTCCTTAAAATGTTTAGATAGTGAATGGTTTTCCACTCCATTTCTAATGTTGCGTAAATTTTCGGCCCATCTGTCTTTCAGGGGCCTAGATGTGCGGCCTATATACTGTAGGCTGCATTCTCATTCTATTAAGTAAATACAGTTTTTGGTATTACACGTAATAAAATCATTTATGCGATAAACCTTATTGTTAGTGGAAGACTTAAATTCTTCTATCTTACTTATTTGTGAATTATGGTTTCGACACATCAAACATAAACCACACCTATAAAAACCCTTAGTTTTTATTCTCCCAGATCTTTTTGGTGTGGTAGCACTTTTTACTATTTTATTCTTCAGATTTCTAGCCTTCCTATACACAAACTGCGGTCTTTGTAGAATAATTGAGTTTAATAAAGGGTCTCTAGTCAGGAGGTGCCACTGTTTTCTGATCACACTCTCCATCTCCTTACATTGCTTACTATATGTAGTAATAAATGGTAATAAGGGGTACTACTGTGTGGCGTAACATGCATAAGGGGTTCTACTGTGTGGCGTAACATGTATAAGAGGTTCTACTATGTGGCGTAACATGTATAAGGGGTACCACTGTGTGGCATTATGTGTATAAGGGGTTCTACTGTGAGGCATAACATGTATAAGGGGTTCTACTGTGTGGTGTAACATGCATAAGGGGTTCTACTGTGTGACGTAGCATGCATAAGGTGTTCTACTGTGTGGCATAACATGTATAAGGGGTACTACTATGTATTAGCGGTTCTACTGTGAGGCGTAACATGTATAAAGGGGGTTGGGGTACTACTGTGGTGTGTATTGTGAATACCGGACACTAACGTGCGTTGTAATGTGAACCAGTACTTTTGTGTGGCCACATCCCATCCCGGTGAGCCACGCCCCCCTTTATTTTTGGCAAATGCTTTCACTGCACGCTGTCCCTGTTTAAAATATTAGCCACTGCTCTTTTTGGCACAGGGCACCAAAATGCCTAGCTACGGCTCTGTGTAATATATCCACCAGGAAGCATGATACGGCTGTTACATGGAAATTCATTAATAGTTATTCTTCCCTTCTTTATTAGCTTCTCAGTCACTACCGCGGTCCGACATTTCAAGTCGGAGCAAGCTGCCACTGTCTTTTTCAAATCGGGCAAACCGTTCTTTTTTTAACCACATGGCCATGATGGATAACACTATATACTGCATATTGCACAAACTTTGAAAAACAGCATTTTTGACAAAGTCACAGCTAATTTGCTGTTTTTAAAAATTTAAGAGACTGTGAATTGTTTTTTATATGTAAAATACGTCTCCTTCAAGCCACAAAGAGAATTATATTGTGTTGCTAAATCACTATCAGGCTGCTAAAAATAATCACATAATCGAATAAACTTACATGCGGTTGTTAACAACAACAAATCTTGTGCTTCTTAAATCCTCTATATCAGACTAAACAGCGGAAGATAAATCTGTGTATCAGTTTATGTCCAAGGACAAAAAATATCAATTGCTACAAAACTACTTTCTTAGGGCTCCATTTACAAATGAACGAAATACCAGCGGCAATTTTCATTTACTATCCCTGTGATACAAACGAAAAATTCCACTGGTATTTAGTAATACTTACCCCTCCGGCGAGGTCCAGCGAAGTCCCGGTCCTTGGTGAGGTCCTCCGCTGGGCTGCTGGCAGCCTAACGCTGCCAGCATCGGGGCTCCAGTGTTATGCGCATGCGGGATGGTCCGTCTGTGCATGTGCATGACACGGAGACCCGGTAGTACCTGGAAGGCTTCGCTGAAGCCGGAAAGGCACCACCGGGTCTCCATTGCCGGCACTGGGGCCCGCATTACTCTCGCCATCTAAAAGATGGCGAGAGCGATGTTGTAAAAACAGCGGTAATCTAAGATTACCGCTGTTTACTAAATACAGAAGGATGGTATAAACCCTTTAGCGAGCGCTAAAGGGGTTATATTTCGTTAGTAAATGGAGCCCATAGTTGGATACTAAGTAAAATCTGTCTGCATATTTGTTATATGTATCAATCTGCTGCAAGCCTAAAATAGGCAATACTCTCTCTGTGAAGCAACTGGCAATGATTCAAGATAGGAGCTTTTTGATTATGTGCATGATTTTAGGTTAAATAAGGTGTTATATTAATGTGGATCTCATAGAGTCCTATACATAAGTATTTTTTATGTGGTGTAGATATTTTTACTGAGATTTATGTCAATAATTGGATTATAAATAGTGCTGTCCAGCACTAGGTGTATGTTCATTGTAAGAATTTATATAGTACAGAGAAGAAGAGAAGATTTTGTCTTAAGTGCGGCGCACAGTATTCAATTAATATTGAAATAAAATTGTGATTCTTTATTAGGTATTTATTAAAAATGTCCCATTCAGGAAACAATGTTCAGCGAAATAATAGTTTTAAAATGACAGAAAAATAATGTCACCATTGACAGCACGCCCCCTTTGGTGCGAGACCCACAACGACGGCTTGGCGCATGCGCACGATGGAGCCGCCTCCGTCGTGCGCATGCGCACTTGGGCAACATCGACCCGCTTGCGAGCGCTCAGCGCTCGCAAGCGGGTCTGAATCAGGCCCTCTTTTCTTTATATATATTTTGTTTCTGTCAGCTGACAGAGTCCTCCAATGGGCTGCTACCCTAGAGTATATATACCTTGCTCTGGACAACAGGAAGTTGCCTGTGTAAAACGTTGTTAATTCCAGTGTAAACTTGCTGTTGCAGCATTCCAGGTTCCAAGGTCTGTTCCTTCTAGTGACTTGGTCCTAGTGTTTTCCACGATGTGTGTACTCAGAACGTCTTTTGAGTACAATCTATTTAGAATCATCTCCTGTGCTAGCTCTGCGGCTGAATCCTCAGCGTGTGTACTTAAGGTCTCATTCAGACCCGCTTGCAAGCGCCAATGCACTTGCAAGCGGGTCGATGTAGAGGCCCTGCGCATGCGCAGCAGCCGCACTGCGCGTGCGCAAGCCCCGGAGCGAGAGAGAAATTCTCTCGCTTCGGGGCTTAATACAAAAGGGGCGGCTGTCGATGGTGATCGACAGCTCGCACCATTTTGTAGGTGGGGCGGGGGGGTGCCATGCCAAATGGAGGCGTTCCAGACGGAACGCCTGCCGTTTGAGGGCGGCCCCACTGAAATCACTCGTGATGTCAGTGGTGAGCTTCCGGCTTTAATAGAGCCGAAAGCTCAGTGGGGCTTGTGGCAGACGAGACCCTACCACAAGTGTCTCGTCGCAAGCCTCGATGGTCGCGATGGTCTTGACCATCGCGACCATCAACCTGGCCGCTCGCTAAAGCTGTGGGTGGTCACCCACAGCCTAGCGAGCGGCCAGGAGGCCGGGCCGGAAAATAGATGCGGCTGCCCTCATTCAGAGCGAGCGCTCGCATTTTGTGAGCGCCTATGAATGAGGTCCTTAGTACCATCTTATGATACCAGTCTCCTGTGTCTGAAGTCACAGTGTGCGTACTTAGTACAACATCCAAGTACCAGTTCATAATACAAGACTCCTGTGTCAGTGCAGAGTCTGAAGCCACAGTGTGCGTACTTAGGCCCTGACTCAGACCCGCTCGCTGCCGGAGGCAGCTTGCAGGTCTGAAGGGCATGGGGTTTTTTTGACCGCCCTTCTGGCCACTCACTAAGCTGTGGGTGACCACCCACAGATTTAGCGATCGTCAGAGCAACAGAGTCAACAGCTGAAGTAAGGGAGGCATTGTATAGGGAAGCAGCTTGTTCAGGGCAGGAGAATGAGAGGATAGGGGAGAGAAGTGAGTCAAGGAGAGAAAAGAAAGCAGTGTCAATAGCTTCAATGTTACACTTAGTGATGGTGGCTTTCGGAGGTAGAGGAGGGGAAGGAGAGAGGGATAGGTTAAAAGAGAGAAGGTGATAGTCAGAGAGGGGGAATGGGGAATTGGAGTAGGCAGAAATATCACAACGGTGAGTGAATACTAGCTCAAGCAAATGCCCACTCACATGAGAGGGAGAGGAGGTCCATTGGGAGAGGCCAAATGAGGAAGTGATGGTGAGTAGTTTGGAGGCAGTGGATTCTGTGGGGATATCTATTGGAATATTGAAGGGACCTAGGATAATAGAGTGAAGGTCTGAGGAGAGAAAGTGAGTAAGCCAGGAAGCAAAGGCCTGGGGGTGTGGGAGAAGGTGAGGCCCCCATAGGAGAGAGCTGCAGGAGAAGTGGTGTCAGAGGGTAAAATCCCGGTTTCAGTAATGGCAAGGAGATTCAGGGAGTTGGAGATGAATAGGTCATGGGTGGGGGCCAGTTTGTTACAGACTGATCTGTACTATATCATACCATATACTAATATCATTCTCCAGTGCCAAACTTGCGTCTGAAGCCATTCACTGTGTACTCAGTATGTTATCCAAGTACTATATCCTAGTGCAGGGGTCAGGGAACTTTTTTACCTTTTACCCCAAAATATATTTAGATACACTGACATTACCCCCATGAGTTGAAAGGAAGGAATTCATATAGTATTGCCCCCATATAATGCCCCTGTAGTAGTGCCCCCATAGATATGCCCCTGTAGTAGTGCCCCCATATAGTGCCCCTGTAGTGGTGCCCCCATATAGTGCCCCTGTAGTAGTGCCCCCATATAGTGCCCCTGTAGTAGTGCCCCCATATAATGCCCCTGTAGTGCTGCTTGTAAAAAAAAAAAACACTTACCTTAATCCCTGCTCCTGCATCCGCCGCCGCCCTATCCGCCCGGCTGCTCCTCGGAACTATGGGAGAGACGTCCTGTGCCAGCATTTGTGTACTCAATACACCACTTCTGTATAAACCTCCAATATCTTTCTCCAGTGCTTTCCCTGTGATAGTGTTCTTCCATTTTCTCACTTGTGCTGGATACCTGACCAAAGGGCCGTGACCTGCTTGCTGGGTGCAGCTTAAGCCCAAATCCTGCTTGGAGGGGTCACTGGTAAACACCTCCCAGTAAGTTAAACTCTGCGCCTTTGGTCAGGTCTCGCCAACATCCGATACTTGTGGATGAGGAAGTCACTAATCCAGGCCCCTCGCCTCCTGTTCCCTCCTCAAGCTGGGTCCGCGTCTGCTAATCCCGTGGCAGAGAATCACCTTAGCCAGATCGTGACACTCACATTCAGGCCAATGGAGATACAGTACCAATGCTTTAAACAACATAGACCTTATAGAGGTCGACAGGTGCAACAGGACATACAAACGTCACAAAGTGATTTTGTAATTTCGGAATTAAAAGATGGATTACAACAGCACCCTTTAGGGGCACGTCCAAAAAACACTGGTTCAGGTCAGGCAGACCTTATACGAGGAGGGGTGGTCAAAATAGGAGGGGTTGGCCGTCCCCAATCGAGAAGCAGGGGCTCCGACAGCCGCGCCGGGCCCGGGGGGAGAAGGGGCATGGCCTAATTGCTGGAATAAAAAATTCCCCTTTAGGAATTAAAAAGTAAAACATTGTTGCAGCATCACATGCTGGAGATGGGGGCGCTGTGAGCCCCTCAGCCCGGTGCATAGCCAGTGGGGGGCACGATCAGTGTGATCGCTCTCCCCACAGGCATAGGAGATTGCTGTGGCTGCTACTTAGCTTTATGCGAGCAGTCTCCCAGTGCAGCCCAGCACACAACAGCATGTACTGGGCTGCTTTGATGTAAGAGGGGGGGAGGTGGCGCCAGACCCTGGTCCCTCCAGCAAGCCCGGACCCAGGTAATTAGTTCCCGCCTTTCCCCCTCTCAGTGCACCTGTCGAGGAGACACCGTTACCTTTTATCTGTCATCTAGAACGCTAACTACGGATGAAGTAAGCGTGTTAAACAAAGGATTATCGTTTATACCCACGAAAAATCACTTAACCTTTGATTGGAATATAGATCTACATCGTTTTGGCCGAAAACTCAGACTCCATGAACACTTTATTGATCAACTTTGTAACATGGACATGGAACCAGTAGCACAGTTCTGCAACACCTGTTTAAAATTTGAAAATTTGATCCCGAAAATACCAATGCGTCAATAACAGGGCCGGATTAAGGTTGCCCCCTGGGCAACAAACGTGTGGGGCCCCTATCAATAAAAGTTGTGTGTGTGTGTATGTATATATATATATATATATATATAAAAAGACAAAAGGAGAATAAAGGGCGCTTATAGTTTCAATGAAACAGACCTTTTTATATAAAAAGACCAATTGGTACACTCTACTAAAAAATAATAAATAACCATAAAAATGATCAGTCCAATATCAAGAGATGGTTTGAAATGTCCTTTTTCACTTAGAAGAGCTGTTATTATAAAACTCTTGTTTCTCCTTTATAGGGATTGTAGATGCACTGTTCTTTTTCTGATACACGACAATTCTTTGCAGTTTTCACTGAAAGACACCCTCACACCAAAACACACCCGGAAAAGGGCCACAATGGCCACTATCAGTAAATGAAAGACACTTTCTTATTTAAAAGATGTATAATTTTAATAGCATAAAAGACTTTTATGTCTATAAAAAGAGCTTACATTCAACGAAAGCATACAATAAATGAAGAACCCAACACGTTTCGTTCCTTAACGGAACTTCATCAGGGGTACATCTTTAGAAACAAAGATAAACGGGTGTAAAAGTGCAGGGTATAACACGTAAAAAAACATTTAACAGTATCTAGAACAGGTTTTTTAGACATGAACTAGAGACATACCACGAAATACATATAAAGGAAATTTCCTATACATACCATTGTAGCAATAAACCCACAGTTCTATTTGTAACAAGACGGGATCACACCACAACAACCCAATGATCCCGCTACAATTTTTGGGAGATTAAATGATTTAAGCCGTCACAACTCACTTGACAATTTGTTTAAAATTCATGGACAGGATGCAAAAGTGAGTACATTTGCCTATGAAAAGACATAAAATACAGCAATTTATTTATTTGATGATTTAGTGATAATACTCTATTTGGATTGTCTCTACTTAAACTCAATTAGTGGCAGAGACAAATATAGCTACTGAACTGATAATGCTATTTGGAAATACTCTAATACAATGTAGCTCATATAGGCGGAACCAGATGTAGCTACTCAGCTTGATAATTAAGTACTATTTACAATGCTCTAATAGAATATAACTCAAATAACCCCGATTTTTACCAAGCAGACTCAGATAATTAATCATACCTATACTAAATGACCTTTAGAGAAACTTATCATTAAGAATACCAGTCAATATATAGCAGCCTCTTTATATACTATAGTATAATCCAAATTGCATATATTCAGCATAATTAATAAACAAAACATAATTACCAATGTTGCCATTAGCTGTATCTTGCATAGAGAGTCTCAAAACATAAATATAAATTCTAATTTTACTTACATTCCAATCCTTCACAACAGGAGCTAAAAATTAGCTGATTCAGCAAGCTGTACCTATTACTAATAGAGCAGCTGTGAATTTTTATACCCCCTCCCAGGAAGTGATACCCTGACCTCTATAAAATGAATTTAACAGCTAAACTTAGCTTAAAAGTATGGAAATCGATCTCCAAACAAAAATGTATTAATTTAAGATTCAGTGCAAAAATACGTATAATTCACATTTCCCCTAATCAAATAGTATACAACAGTATCCAGTGAATCCCTTCAACAAGCCACACCTGGGGATAATAATTAGCCCCTCTTCTCATAAGCTCATGCTTCCGAGTTCCGGTGTATGGAACGCAAGCTTCAAAGCCTGCGTTTCACTCGGCAGAAGGTAGTATACACCTCCAATTGCGGGCGCTCACTTCTGGGTTCCGGTGTTTGTGAAACGCAGCTTGCGTTCCATTTACGGCTTGGTATACTAGCGACACCCTGCATCCTCCAGCCAGGCTGACGCTTCACCTCCCATTTGGGTGCTGACATCCGGGTTATCCAATTGTGGAACGCAAGCCTCACAGCTTGCGTTCCACCCCACGGCATGATGTTACAAACCCGCTCTCTATCCTCCCAGCCATATCCGGGGCAATTTAACCCTTCAATAGATAACCCTTGTGACATCTAAATATAGAACTATAAATGTGCAATCATATTAATAATAGCAAGTGACCACAGTGTTATATAACGCACATAAAAAGTTACACTACTAAGACTAACGCTAATCACCCATATTCTATCAAAAAAAGGGTGATTGGTACTAACAGTAATCATTATACATATAAAAAATATATAGAGACTCTCTAGCCAAAATCACAGCTTTACAAAGACAATCTAAATCACTATGCAATTTTCCTACAATATAACTTCCACTTAGACCTAGTGTCCATATCCGTTCACATATATGCAAATCAATCATGAAATAGAATAAAATCACAGACAGCAAAATATAGGGTGTACAAACAACTCTCCCTAATTATGTAAAAACGACACAATGTCTATGCTTTCATTAAGACCCCTAGGGGCAAGGGTATCTAATGAGTAAATCCAATAGGATTCTCTTTTTGAAAGTTCTAATTCCCTATCTTTCCCCATAGGGTCTAATTTTATATGCTCTAGAGCTGAAAACTTGAAGCTTCTACTATCTGACCCATGTGCTTCTTGGAAATGTCTGGGTAGACTGTGAATGCGGATTTTATTCCTAATATTTCTCAAGTGCTCTTGGATACGTATTTTCAGTCATCTCTTCGTTTTCCCTATATAAATTTTGTTACATCCACATGTGATTTTATATACTACAAATTCTGTATCACAAGTTATTCTATCCTTAATCGTGTATTCCTTCCCCTTATCATCAATCCAATAAAAGGGTGATTTGTCCATAAATTTACAGCAAATGCACTTCCTACATGGAAAGCAACCCCTACTTAAAGGTGGAAATCCAGAATTAATACAACTAATTTGTTGCCTATTCTTAGATCTTAATTTGCTAGGTGCTAGGATACTCTTCATATTGCTAGCCTTTTTGAACACAAGCTTAGGTTTCTGTGGAAGAATTGGAGCTAATATTGGATCCTTCAATAGTATATTCCAGTGCCTACTCAATACATTTCTTATAGACTTATTTTCTCGATTAAACTGAGTGATAAAAGGTCTATAATTAGAAAATCTTTCATCAGGAATCTTTGTTCTTTCTATTAACAGCTCATCTCTATCTAAACCAAGAGCTCTCGTGGCTGCTTTTTCTATTTCCTCCTTCTTATAGCTTCTTTCTCTAAATCTATCTTTCAGCATTTTCGACTGTTGATGGAATTTAGCTATATTGTTACAGTTCTTTCTAAGCCTTAAGAATTGAGCATAAGGTACATTTTTAATCCATTCTGGAAAATGGCAGCTCGAAGCTGGAATATAACTATTTGCATCCACGTTTTTAAAATGGGTACTCGTATTTATTAGCTGTTCAGGCTTACTTTCCAGTACGACATCAAGGTAATCAATACTAGTACTACTCTGTTTAAATGTAAAAACCAAATTATATTCATTTTTATTAATATGGGTTATAAAGTCGTTAATACTATCGTCGTCACCTTTCCAAATAAGAACAAGATCGTCAATATATAGCGACGATATAAAATAATATTGTTCTTATCAAATTCAGAATTAAAAATATACTGGTCCTCCCATTGTCCCATTAATAAATTAGCATATGATGGCGCCACCTTTGTACCAATTGCCGTACCTTGCTTTTGTATAAAAAACTCGTTCTTGAATACAAAAAAATTATGTTCAAGAATGAACCTTAATCCATTCAAAATAAATCCTCTCTCTGTATCGTCCATACTTGAAACATTACAAAGGGTCTTATTAACTGCTTCAACTCCTACTAGATGTGGAATTGAAGAATACAAAGCCTGCATGTCAATGGTCAACCAAGTATATGCAGATGACCACTTAAACTCTTTCAAAAGTCTCAAAAGTGTTGTAGAGTCTTTGAGATAAGATCTCAATTTTTTCACAAAGGGCTGCAATTTAAGATCTAAATAATGTGATAAATTGCAAGTTAAAGATTGGACACCCGAAATTATGGGTCATCCTGGGGGAGTTTCCTTGTTCTTATGAACCTTTGGTATATGATAAAACTGTGACACTCTAGGATTTTTATTATATATATAGTTTAATTCTTCATCACAAATAAGGCCCTTTTTATTGGCATCATTCAATAACTTAAACAGTTGCTCTTGGAATTGCTCTGTCGGATTACAAGTTAACCTTTCATAGGTCGTACCGTCGTTAAGAATATTATAAGCTTCTTTTAAATAAAGCTAACGATCTTGTATAACAACAGCACCACCCTTATCTGCTATCTTAATTACTAGCTCATCATCTTTTTTGAGCTGTCTGACCGCTTGCTGTTCACACGGATTCAAATTGCCATTATATTTAGTATTTTGTACTTTTAATTTTCTGAAATATTCTTTGACATTATCATAAAAAATTTCCAAATAACTACCTCTAGACTCAACTGGGTAAAATTTAGAAGGTAGAGAAACTAAAGGTTTCACTTTTGGCCTATGATCTAATTTGGGAATAGGGTTTTTTAAGAAATGCCTTTGAACTGTCTAATTACGAACAAATTTGTTAAGATCGATAAAGAGGTTAAACTTATCAACATGAAGGTCGGGTGCGAATTTCAGCCTCTTTTCTATTAACGAAATCTGTGGGAGAGAAAGTTCTTTCTGGGATAAGTTGATAATGCTGTTTGAGCACTTTCTTGTTGGAAATAATTGGCTCGTCTTTTTTGGGGGGAGTTTCCTCCCTCCTCTCTTTCCCCTCCTCCTAACCTTAAACCTCTCTTTACCCCTTGAGGGGAATCTAGCCTTGTAAACAATTCTTCCCTCCTTTGCGTACTTGGAAATTTGACTTCCTTCTTTTCCTCTAAAAAATAATGGGATCGATAATCTTTTGGAGAGGGAGATCTAAGTAGATCAAATCTGTTCCTTTGAACAGGATAACCAGTATTATCTCTCCTTGACCAAGGGTACTGATTTGATGAATCTCTTCTTGGTCTGACTCTAATTTGTTGCCACTCAGACCTATGTTGATATCTCGACTGCCTTTGTGGCATTTGTTCCCAATTAGTGTCCCTATTATTAGATCTATTAGGTATTACTTGTCCATTCATATTTTCTCTTACATCTGAAGATGCCCAATTATGTATCTTACCATTATCATAATCTCTTTTGTCCCTAATAAGCTTCCTCTGTTTGGTGGATATAATGTCATTTTTAAAACGATCCAACTTAAATTGTATATTATTAACCTCATTTTTAAATTCTTCACTATTCTCAAATGTAGCCACTAATTTATCAAGTTTACCCATATCTTCCTCAATTCTTATCAAATCTTTTTTCCTTTCAGAGATAATGAGTCCCAGCAATTTAGCCGAGCTTTCATCCAGAATTCTATACCAGTTTGTCAAAAATACATCATCTTGAGTACCAAGGGTTGGAGCTTTAGATAGCCGCAAACCCCTCGGTAGACGACTTACCTCTAGGTATTTCTCTAACGTTATAATATCATACCAATTTTTTAATTCTTTAATTGCTAATTTTTCCAGATTTGAGAGGTAATAGGTGTAGTCATAACCTCCATCCTCCAGATCTGGAATCTGATCGTCATCTTAAAGATCGATCTACATTTCTGGGATCTTTTGGATCTATCTACAAATATAGGCATTCTAGCTAAGCTGCAATCTAGGGTCTAACAGAGAATAATTAAAACAAACACAAATACCCCCTTTGTGCTAATTTAGAGAAATGAAGCAAACTGACGGATAAATTTAAATAGCTGCACCTTACTCCTATATCACTGTTAGAAAGATATAGTAGATAGACACAAAAAGACAAAAGGAGAATAAAGGGCGCTTATAGTTTAAATGAAACAGACCTTTTATATAAAAAACCCCAATTGGTACACTCTACTGAAAAATAATAAATAACCATAAAAATGATCAGTCCAATATCAAGAGATGGGATGAAATGTCCTTTTTCACTTATGTTGAATCGTATATAAACCTTTAGTACATTCCTGCCTATAAACCTCTAAGATTCACCTGCCTAGAACCTCTAAGACAAAACCTGCCTATACCTTCTAAAACCACAAGATGTCGCTAATTAGCGCTGTGTTTAATTATACCATTAATAAAACTCTAAGACAGTTGAATAGCGGTCCAACGTGCTAAAAGATTATTATTCAGGTAAAACTACAGTCAGTTACACGCAATTGATACATACACAATTTAAGCGTAAAAGGAAATTATACAGACCCCAAGTACAGTTATACATACGCTGCGCCTCTGGACCCAGAGATAGACCACAGATTAGAGACCCTCAGTACATACAGAATTCAGCATGGACTTCCTAACCAGTATTCGGACACATGTATTTATCCCCCCCAGACTAATACAGGACAAAGGGGAAATTTCCTGCTGATGTCATTGGTTCCCAGAGGAGAAGCATATGTTACCGCACATTTAACAGGCTGGTTCAAATAGACTCCCCCTGCCCTGCAGGGGAATCTTTCTAACAACGCCTCCTGTAACATTCCAACAGCTAAACATTTTGTTGCTTGTAAGTTCTGTGATTCGTAACTTGAGTTTGCATGATGCGATCTCTCCACCGATAACACCGGGATGCTGTAAAAAGCGTACGCATCAGAACAAGACCAGACACACCTTGCTTATCATGTATAATACCTTAGTTATCAAAAACCTTTATTTCTCAGCGTTGAAACTAACTTAACCAACTTAGATCATACATTTTGATGCTTATGGAACCTTATGTGTGAATATGAAATGTGTGGGTATTCAGGGTTTGATATAAGGACGCTAGTTAATGTGTGTATGAAGATGAGTGCATTTGTCTCTAACATTTTAGCATGCTGGGCCAGATAGTTCTACATGTCCTGTCAGCAGGCCCTCCCACCTTTCCTGTGTCATTGCAGGAAGCTTGCTTATTTATTCTAGCCAGACCACCCGTTGTGGGCAAACACTATGCAGGAAGCTTATCTACACAAGCCAGTTGTCACCTGGCCACTTGCTTAATGTAATACTGCAAAGCCATTTCTGGAATATATCCCTTATAATACGTAAAGTAATGAAATAGGCTTTTAGTGAATCGCCGTAACCTATGGTACTGGTCACAGATGCATTCGCATGATGCTTATGGTATTATCGCCACATGTACTAAAATGTGAGTTTATCTAAAATGGTGCTTAGGCGGCCATTTCGCAAAATGGCATCTTGCGGCCAATCGCAAGATGGTGTCGCTGCGATTCAATTTTAAACTGATCTTGTCTCAGCCAGTAATCCAGCTTCGACAGTCCACCCTTTGATAGCGAACAACATGCTATCACACTCTGCTATTAAAATTTAATTTAGGCTTACATTTACATAGTATTTAGTGTTATTATGGGATGGCACAAGGTGGTTCTTAAGCCATCAATAATGTGTCTCTAGGTGGGGACATAAAACTACTATTATATGCACACTGCGGATCTTGGAAGATCATGCAACAGGTGTGGGAATGCACTAGTCTTATAACAGCAGTCTTGAAGGGGAATTTGAGACTTTACATTGTCTGAGGTGTTCTATAAATAACATTTCAATAATATATTCTATGCATGTCTAAATATTATACATTTAAATGATGGTACTTCCTAGCTCAGGGTTGTAATGCAGTTCTGTATCTACCTCGGTATACATATGATCATTTCTGACCACCATCATTGTTTCATTCTTTCGTTTCACTCTGTTTTTACATTTTCCACACTTCAACACAATAGGAACACACCGGACGCATATGCCAATTACTATGATGACAATCAGTATAAGGATCAAGAATTTGCCTATGCTGACGATCACTTCCTGGACCCATTCTCCTAGACCTGAGAACCATTTCACTGGGTTCAGCCATGACACCCATCCTTCTATCTTTTCCCCTGCTTCAGCCACTGATGCGTTATGGTTCTTACGAAATTCCCACTTTAGCTGCAGAATCTCATCCATCTTCTGGTCTATCACCTCCTTAGGGTCGCTGGTATCATTGGTGAAATAAGTGCAACATTTTACTCCAAATTGGGTGGCTAACGTTACGCAATACCCTCCAGTAACAGCAGTTAAATAATTCAACACTAGCCTGTGTTGCACTAGTTCTTTCTTGTACGCTTGCAATTCTCTCCCTGTGTACCTGAATGTGTCATCGTACATCTCGGTGATATTATCTATTAATTTAGCAAGTTCCTGGATATATCTAAAATTTAATGTACCCCTAGCAATTCTGGTGGGATCCAGGGCGACTAAAACTTGGAAGCCAGTTGTCTCACTGATTAACTGAGCGGCTTTATGCATATCACCAGGTATCATATTTCTCTTGCCTCTGTGTTCATATTGAGTGTGAAGATATGGTGACGGTTTATGAATTCCCAACATTTCAACATGTGTGAGGGTCATAACTTCTGGGACTACTCTTCCCAGATAACACAAACCTTCGGAACTCGCGGAGAGCCATTTATACTCTTTTCTTCCACAAATAAAATATACATTATCAGGGAGAACATAAGGAATGGTATGCATCATTATCATTAAACACATTTCTCTTGCAAACAATCCTATCTCAGGCTCTTCCATCTGGTATATGCAAGTTTCTGGTTGTATTATTTTAGCACAATAACCATCTGGTACTTTACCAATCATTTCTTTGGTGGAACTCAATGTATACCGGTACCTAAAATGTTTCCCACTGGATTTAATTGAGCGTAACAGATCATAGTTTATGGACTCATTATCAGCTCTTTGTGAGAAGGTCATCGTCTGATTATTCCCCGTCACTTCCCAACCTCCGGGTTTATTGGGGTTGGTTATGTTTAAACACAAAAGTGATCTATCTACTTGGAGTTTGAAATGAGGTGGTTTGGATGAGAGGAATTTTCCATCCAATGTTTTCCCTTTTTGTAATTCTAAAATTTCTGTGGTATTCAGCGGAAATGGCACCAACCCTACATTATGCTGTCCCTATGGCACATGTGAACACACCCAGCAATCAGTTTGATTTAACACTTTGCCTACCATGCTGTGATAATCCTCTAGAGGATACCCACCCCAGTACGGATTATATTTAGGTTGGCACCGTTGGATACAGGTCTCATCAACTAGGGAACCACAAAGCTCACAAATACAGGCATCCTCAGACGATAACCCTCCACACCTTCCCCGAGTATCCGGAATGACAGCTCTTTTAACAATAACAGTACTAAGATTGGAAAGACACTCCCCTGATTGGCATTGCACTCCTCCTTTCTCCACTCCATTAGCACTGCCATCAGCTCCCGTTTCCTCAATCGGTCCCCCATCACAGAAACTAGATATTCCCGAACCGACCAGGATGGTGAACACTCTAAAAGAGAATATGAAAAATGAACACAGCAGGCCCGTCCATTTTAACAACAAGTCCTGCAGAAATTTCTCTCGGTTCAGGTATCTCACTACGACCTTTTCAATCCTCCCGGAACAAGCTCGCGAGCGACAGGTCCACACTATCAGCCTTGTCTCCGCCTTGTTTCTCCACCGGTTGATTAACCTTTTTGCAGTGAGTGGAATGGACCCAGTTATCTCTCTCGGCCACCTTCAAAGATGTAGTACTCATCAGCAGCACCTGGTATGGACCTTCCCACCGATCAGTCAAACAACCTGAATGCAAGAAATTTCTGATCATTACATATTCTCCTGGTTCAACATCATGACAGTTAGTTTCAGGCATATCATTAGACAACAATTTCAGTTTCTGCTGCTGTTGCTTTAACTGCCTACTCATTGATATAAGATACTTTACAGTTACCTCGTTGTTACCCTTCAAGTCTTCCTGGGGACTTCTAATCAAATGAGGTTGTCTGCCAAATAGTATTTCAAATGGGGACAGATTCAGAGGAGGTCTAGGAGTGGTCCTTATGCTATGTAGGACCAAAGGTAACGCTTCTGGCCATTCTAGTCCAGTTTCTGCCATAATTTTATTCAATTTATTTTTAATAGTCCCGTTCATTCTCTCCACCTTGGCACTGGCTTGCGGTCGGTAGGGGGTATGAAGTCAGCTATTAATACCCATCAGCTTACACATATTTTGAAAAACATCACCTGTGAAATGGGTACCCCTATCACTCTCGATGATTCTAGGAATATCGTACCTGCATACAAATTCCTGAACTATTTTCTTGGAGGTAAATGCAGCAGTATTAGTGGCCGCTGGGTAGGCCTCAACCCAATTGGAAAATACGTCTGTGCACACTAATACATACTTAAGGTTCCTGCAGGGTGGTAATTGGATGCAATCAATTTGTATCACCTGGAAAGGTCCATCAGTCGGTGGAATGTGGGACGGTTCGGTAGGGATCGCTTTCCCTATGTTCTTTCTCAAGCAGGTCAGACA
The DNA here is from genome assembly GCA_031769625.1 of Taudactylus pleione. Classification (NCBI taxonomy): domain Eukaryota; kingdom Metazoa; phylum Chordata; class Amphibia; order Anura; family Myobatrachidae; genus Taudactylus; species Taudactylus pleione. The sequence goes on from JAUIMM010000201.1 coordinate 7,485,449, forward strand.
GGACATTGCTATCTTCTCTGCTTGTGAAGAAAAATCTGGTGCGCACCACTATGCCCTCACCAACTTGCACATACCCTGTTTACCTATTTGAGTTAGACCGTGTGCTGCCTCAGCCAGGCTGGGGTAATATGCTTTGGGGGCTACTGGCTTACCATGTCCGTCCCTCCAGAGCCCAGAGGACTCTTGCCCACACCCCTTGGACTTCCAAATGGATTTTTCCTGAATTCAACACAAATTTTCTCAATTAATTTCAGCATATCAATGGTTTGGAATGACATAATTGTTTCAATTGGGGAAGACATTTTTAACCCCGCTGCCCATTTTGCAGCTTCATCGGCTCTGTTGTTGCCCAGTGACACCAGGTTATCCTCACATGTGTGGGCTTTGCATTTAATTACTGCCACTGCTTTGGGCAGTTGGATTGCTTCTAAAAGATGTTTTATATGTCGGGAATGTGCAACTGGTGTGCCTGCTGCTGTCATAAAATTTCTCAGACACCATAGAGCCCCAAAATCGTGCACCACCCCGAGCGCGTACCTCGAGTCAGTGTAAATGTTAGCAGATTTGCCTGCTGCCAGTTCACATGCTCCAGTCAGTGCTACTAACTCTGCCACCTGGGCTGAGTGAGGAGGACCGAGAGGTTTAGCTTCCATGATGTCTGTGTCATTTACAACAGCATAACCTGTACATAATTCACCTGTGTCTGTTTGTCTATGACAACTCCCATCCATATAGAAAGTTACATCCACATTCTCTAAAGGTGTGTCATGTATGTCAGGTCTAGCAGTAAAGGTCTGATTCAGATATGTCATACAATCATGTGTATCATCATGTCTGCCGAACTCACCTCCCACCAGCAACTCTTCTCCTTCCACCCTTTGTACATCATGTTGTACATATGGTAGGTATGTTGCTGGATTCAGCGTACTGCAATGTTTGACAGTAATATTTGCAGGAGCGATTAGAGCTAGTTCCCATTTGGTGAACCTAGCCGAGGAGACGTGTCTGGTTTGAGCTGAGTTCAACAGAGCAGATACAGCATGGGGAGTGTAGACAATCATATCATGGCCCAATACTACGTCCTCACTTTTACTCACCAATAAAGCGGTAGCTGCTACACTTCTCAAACAGGTGGGGAGTGATCTTGCTACCGTGTCCAATTGGACACTGTAGTATGCTACGGGCCTACTGGCATCACCATGTTTTTGTGTAAGGACACCTGCAGCATAACCATCGGCTTCCGTACAATATAAATCAAAAAAAGGTTTTTCATAATCGGGTATTCCCAATGCAGGAACTTTTGTCAGACTATCCTTAAGATTAAGAAAAGCCTGTTCTGATTCCTCAGTGTGTATGACGCGATCGGGCTTTGAGGAAGAGACTAGTTCCTGTAAAGGCAAGGCCAAAATAGAAAAACCTGGGATCCACATTCGGCAATATCCACACATTCCCAAGAAGGTACGAATTTGCTGTTGATTCTGCGGCAGTGTCATGTTCTGTATGGCCTGGTTTCTATCATTTGTGAGATGTCGTAACCCCTGGGTTAGGCAGTGTCCCAAATATTTTACTCTGGGCTGGCACGGCTGTAACTTGTCCTTAGCCACTTTGTGTCCTGTATGCGAGAGATGAAGTAACAAAAGTTTAGTATCATTCACACATGACATAAAAGAGTCAGAACATAGCAATAAATCATCCACATATTGAATTAGAACTGATCCATTAGCAGGTTGAAAAGCTTGTAAACAGTCATGCAATGCCTGGGAGAAAATACTGGGGCTGTCTATGAAACCTTGGGCAATCGTGTCCATGTATATTGCACACCTCTGTATGTGAATGCAAATAGATACTGACAGTCAGGGTGGAGAGGCACAGATAATAAAGCAGAACAGAGGTCAATGACAGTGAAATGGGTTGCATTTGGTGGGATCTGCATCAGGATGACAGCTGGATTTGGCACTACAGGGAATTGGCTCTCTACTACCTTATTAACACCTCTAAGGTCTTGCACCAGCCTATAACCCCTCCCACCACTCTTCTTTGCTGGAAAGATGGGACTGTTGGCTACACTAGCTGTACGAACTAAAATTCCCTGTTGCAATAATCGCTCAATTATTGGAAACACCCCTAGTTCTACTTCCTGTTTTAGTGGGTACTGGGGAATTTTTGGAGCTTGCCTACCGCCTTTTAAGTTTACCATTACTGGGCTTACGTTTGCCATTAATCCAGTGTCCTGTCCATCTTTTGTCCAAAGGGAATCTGGAATTTGGGACATTTCATCTACTTGTGATGGATTTTCTTTTAAAACGGTGATACATTATCCTTTGAGGAGTGTCTAACATATCCCGCACCTCATATACCATTCTTTCTGGGATATCTAAATATACACCATCAGTGGTGCAATATATGACACATCCCATTTTACATAACAAGTCTCTGCCCAGCAGGTTAGTAGGAGCCGCGGCAGCCAGGAGAAAAGAATGTCTGTAATGCAATGGCCCAATACTAACCTCTGCGGACTTTGTTAAAGGATAACGTTCCACTTTACCTGTCACACCCATTGTTGGTATTGTCTCGTTGGTCACCTGTAAATTAACGGGAGATTTCATCACTGACTTGGTCGCCCCTGTGTCTACAAGAAAAGGATATTCAGTACCAGCTACATCAACCATCAAGACCGGTTCTTCCCTAGTACTTCCCGTTAACCTGACTATCTGTAGACTACAGGTATGACCTGACCCCTAGCGTTGGCTACCATTCTCCAATAAAGCATTTACGGCTACAATTGGAGCTGGTGCTTGTTGAACATTTGCTGGCCTCTGTGCATATCCCTTATGGGGATATCTAGGTTTGCCCTGATGTGGGGTCCATACTCTTTTTACTGTGCAGTTTCTACTTAAGTGTCCTGTTTGTTTGCAATTAAAACATGTCCGTGATTCAGGTGAAAGCATGTGTTGTTGTGAAGTTTGAGCAGAGGGTAAAGGTGGTGGATATGGGTAAGGATAGGGAGGGTAAGGGTATTGTGGAGGATAAGAAGTAGGTGGATATCCTGGGACCTGTGGTTGCATTGGGTTAGTGGGATAGAGTTGTGTTTGTTGTTGAGTGGGGTTAGTGAGAGCAACTTGTTCTGACATGAGTGTGTGTGCAAGTGCAAGCGTGTCTGTTGGCTTTAATGTTACCGTCATTCCCTCCAGAGCTTGTATACTGACAGCCATTAATTTTTCGCTCTGGGTCTCCCTCTTTTTTGAGATGTTTTTGTCATGTTCTATGGCAGACTCTATGAGGTTATCTATTGTAAGTCCCCTCCAGCCAGGCTGTGAGGTCTGAACCCACGTTTTTAAATTCTCTTTTAAACCGTCCATCAATATCGTGACTATCATTCCCCTGTGGTGAATGCTATCTTTAATATCTTCTATCCCAGTGTACTGGGCGATAGCCTGCAGAGCCCTGTCGCAATAGTCTTCTGCAGTTTCACTCTCCTTTTGTTTGATTGTGAAGATTTTGTTCCAGTTAACTACTACTGGAAAATATACACCCAATTGAGTCACAATGCGGGAAATGTTACCTTGGTTTACTTGGTCTGTTAAGGGAACGTCGCCATCCAATACACAATCCGTGATAAATTTTGTCACGTCGGTATTGCGTGGTAGACAGGCCGTTAACACCACACGCCAATCTTTATTAGTGGGCTCATGAGAACTACCCAAATTTCTCAAAAATCTTTGACATTTGGCTAATTCCTTTTTTGGATCAGGGAAATCATTTATGATGGAATTTAGTTCTGCCCTTATCCATGGACAATGCATTACTACTTCCCTCGTGGGCACTACACCGTTTGCATCCGCATTTCCATTCGGGACAGTTATTGTCCGAATGGGATGCAGACCAGCAGCGTTGCTACCTCTGACCTGGTTACCTGGCTGGGGGTTTAATCTGCTGCTGCTATGTATGGTATTAACAACTTCCTCAATGGGTGCAGAGTGTATTAACACTTCCCTTGCTGTTACCGATGGAGATGGCGGTACCACCCGTGATTGTGGTGATGCAGCATCTATCATTTGCACAGCATGGGAAATGGCAAACATTACAATAGGCTCATCATCTACATCATAAACATTTTCTTTATGGTTACTTAAGAGGGGGTACAAATTACTTGTTAAATTTTTATGGGTATTTTTGGTAACTGTACTTGCACCTCCATCCACATAAGGTGGGGGAGGTGAGCGTGAACTGCTGGCAATACTATCCACGACGCTACCTTGCCGTACGTGCGTGCCAATTTGCGGGTCGCCCGTATTGCAACTCAGCGTCACGGAAGTATTTTCTGGCAATACGCTCGCAACGCTAGTTTGCGTCATTTGCACATTCTTAAGCCAAGCATCCCCTTCATGCTGCCATAGTTTTAAACATTCAAAATACTTAATCTTTTTCTCTCGGGATCGCACCATACTGATGTGATCCTGGACATTGTCTAACACACTTTTGTCAAAACTACCAATTCTGGGAAATGGTCTAACACTCTTCCTCGTCATATTAAACCATAAATCACAATACCTTATTGCATAAGTACCGTTCTTAGTATGCATAATACGACGGGCCGATCCAATCGGAGCCTCCATTAGCAGCACATCATTGCCTAACATCTCTGTTTGCGTGGCTCCCATTCTGAGACAACTCCTATGCTTTTCAATAAAAATTGAAACTGGTGAAAGACAATCAAGATACTTTCACTTACCTGTGGACGATTTTAAGTCGGCGGCGGCCACACACCTGGATAAGATTTAGTAAGGGAACTTCCACACCTGGATAAGATTTGAAACAGACGACTTCCACACCCGGATAAGCTTTAGTAAGGTAACTTCCAGACCTATGAGAGTTTATATGTCGGCCACTCTCACGCACCTCTTGACAACAAAGACAACATGTACACCTGCTACTGTGTATAGAACGGTAAAGCTGCTTATCGAGCGGCTAGGCTAACCCTTGCACCTAGCCCTTAAGGATCATACGATACCCTTAACTTTGTTCAACAAATATTCACTGTTACACACTTTTTTCCTGCGCAGAAAAATACACGTTTAACCCAGATATTGGTAATAGAAAAAAAAATGTAAACCTCAATGGCTTTGTTCAAACATGTGGCAGCAGAACCGGAAGTGCGTATACGCTATTGTGCGCCCAGCCGCATACACATTAATGCGACTACCACACAACCGTATAATGACTTTTTAACTGCGTATGCAAAAATGCGTTTTAGCCGCATACTCAATACTGCGGCACACCTCTAAACGTAACGTTCTATCAACAGAGAGAAAAAAAAAAAAACTTTTTTTCCTCTCTTGTCCCTGGATTCTGATCAGCGCTTCCTCTACACAATAACCGGCAGTACGCTCTCAGCAACACTGTGGTAATGAAAGACTAATGCGTCTCTCAAAAGGCGCCTCCACCCTTTTGCTGAGAGAGAACTGACCGAGTGTTACCGTGTATCAGATAACGTGATAAACCTACAAGCCCCCAACTGTTGCATCGAAAATAAACCTTTAGTACATTCCTGCCTATAAACCTCTAAGATTCACCTGCCTAGAACCTCTAAGACAAAACCTGCCTATACCTTCTAAAACCACAAGATATCGCTAATTAGCTCTGTGTTTAATTATACCATTAATAAAACTCTAAGACAGTTGAATAGCGGTCCAATGCGCTAAAGATTATTATTTAGGTAAAAGTACAGTCAGTTACACGCAATTGATACATACACAATTTAAGCGTAAAAGGAAATTATACAGACCCCAAGTACAGTTATACATACGCTGCGCCTCCGGACCCAGAGATAGACCTCAGACTAGAGACCCTCAGTACATACAGCATTCAGCATGGACTTCCTAACCAGTATTCGGACACATGTATTTATCCCCCCCAGACTAATACAGGACAAAGGGGAAATTTCCTGCTGATGTCATTGGTTCCCAGAGGAGAAGCATATGTTACAACACATTTAACAGGCTGGTTCAAATAGACTCCCCCTGCCTCTAACAGCAGGGGAATCTTTCTAATAACGCCTCCTGTAACATTCCAACAGCTAAACATTTTGTTGCTTGTAAGTTCTGTGATTCGTAACTTGAGTTTGCATGATGCGATCTCTCCACCGATAACACCGGGATGCTGTAAAAGGCGTACGCATCAGAACAAGACCAAACACACCTTGCTTATCATGTATAATACCTTAGTTATCAAAAACCTTTATTTCTCAGCGTTGAAACTAACTTAACCAACTTAGATCATACATTTTGATGCTTATGGAACCTTATGTGTGAATATGAAATGTGTGGGTATTCAGGGTTTGATATAAGGACGCTAGTTAATGTGTGTATGAAGATGAGTGCATTTGTCTCTAACATTTTAGCATGCTGAGCCAGATAGTTCTACATGTCCTGTCAGCAGGCCCTCCCACCTTTCCTGTGTCATTGCAGGAAGCTTGCTTATTTATTCTAGCCAGACCACCCGTTGTGGGCAAACACTATGCAGGAAGCTTATCTACACAAGCCAGTTGTCACCTGGCCACTTGCTTAATGTAATACTGCAAAGCCATTTCTGGAATATATCCCTTATAATACGTAAAGTAATGAAATAGGCTTTTAGTGAATCACGTAACCTATGGTAATGGTCACAGATGCATTCGCATGATGCTAATGGTATTATCTCCACATGTACTAAAATGTGAGTTTATCTAAAATGGCGCTTAGGCGGCCATTTCGCAAAATGGCGTCTTGCGGCCAGTAGCAAGATGGTGTCGCTGCGATTCAATTTTAAACTGATCTTGTCTCAGCCAGTAATCCAGCTTCTACACTTAGAAGAGCTGTTATTATAAAACTCTTGTTTCTCCTTTATAGGGATTTTAGATGCACTATTCTTTTTCTGATACACGACAATTCTTTGCAGTTTTCACTGAAAGACACCCTCACACCAAAACACACCCGGAAAAGGGCCACAATGGCCACTATCAGTAAATGAAACACACTTTCTTATTTAAAAGATGTATAATTTTAATAGCATAAAAGACTTTTATGTCTATAAAAAGAGCTTACATTCAACTAAAGCATACAATAAATGAAGAACCCAACACATTTCGTTCCTTAACGGAACTTCATCAGGGGTACATCTTTAGAAACAAAGATAAACGGGTGTAAAAGTGCAGGGTATAACACGTAAAAAACATTTAACAGTATCTAGAACAGGTTTTTTAGACATGAACTAGAGACATACCACGAAATACATATAAAGGAAATTTCCTATACATACCATTGTAGCAATAAACCCGCAGTTCTATTTGTAACAAGACGGGATCACACCACAACAACCCAATGATCCCGCTACAATTTTTGGGAGATTAAATGATTTAAGCCGTCACAACTCACTTGACAATTTGTTTAAAATTCATGGACAGGATGCAAAAGTGAGTACATTTGCTTATGAAAAGACATAACATACAGCAATTTATTTATTTGATGATTTAGTGATAATACACTATTTGGATTGTCTCTACTTAAACTCAATTAGTGGCAGAGACAAATATAGCTACTGAACTGATAATGCTATTTGGAAATACTCTAATACAATGTAGCTCATATAGGCGGAACCAGATGTAGCTACTCAGCTTGATAATTAAGTACTATTTACAATGCTCTAATAGAATATAATTCAAATAACCCCGATTTTTACCAAGCAGACTCAGATAATTAATCATACCTATACTAAATGACCTTTAGAGAAACTTATCATTAAGAATACCAGTCAATATATAGCAGCCTCTTTATATACTGTAGTATAATCCAAATTGCATATATTCAGCATAATTAATAAACAAAACATAATTACCAATGTTGCCATTAGCTGTATCTTGCATAGAGAGTCTCAAAACATAAATATAAATTCTAATTTTACTTACATTCCAATCCTTCACAACAGGAGCTAAAAATTAGCTGATTCAGCAAGCTGTACCTATTACTAATAGAGCAGCTGTGAATTTTTATACCCCCTCCCAGGAAGTGATACCCTGACCTCTATAAAATGAATTTAACAGCTAAACTTAGCTTAAAAGTATGGAAATCGATCTCCAAACAAAAATTTATGAATTTAAGATTCAGTGCAAAAATACGTATAATTCACATTTCCCCTAATCAAATAGTATACAACAGTATCCAGTGAATCCCTTCAACAAGCCACACCTGGGGATAATAATTAGCCCCTCTTCTCATAAGCTCACGCTTCCGAGTTCCGGTGTATGGAACGCAAGCTTCAAAGCCTGCGTTTCACTCGGCAGAAGGTAGTATACACCTCCAATTGCGGGCGCTCACTTCTGGGTTCCGGTGTTTGTGAAACGCAGCTTGCGTTCCATTTACGGCTTGGTATACTAGCGACACCCTGCATCCTCCAGCCAGGCTGACGCTTCACCTCCCATTTGGGTGCTGACATCCGGGTTATCCAATTGTGGAACGCAAGCCTCACAGCTTGCGTTCCACCCCACGGCATGATGTTACAAACCCGCTCTCTATCCTCCCAGCCATATTCCGGCCTCCGGGGCAATTTAACCCTTCAATAGATAACCCTTGTGACATCTAAATATAGAACTATAAATGTGCAATCATATTAATAATGGCAATTGACCACAGTGTTATATAACGCACATAAAAAGTTACACTACTAAGACTAACGCTAATCACCCATATTCTATGAAAAGGGTGATTGGTACTAACGGTAATCATTATACATATGAAAAATATATAGAGACTCTCTAGCCAAAATCACAGCTTTACAAAGACAATCTAAATCACTATGCAATTTTCCTACAATATAACTTCCACTTAGTCCTAGTGTCCATATCCGTTCACATATATGCAAATCAATCATGAAATAGAATAAAATCACAGACAGCAAAATATAGGGTGTACAAACAACTCTCCCTAATTATGTAAAAACGACACAATGTCTATGCTTACATTAAGACCCCTAGGGGCAAGGGTATCTAATGAGTAAATCCAATAGGATTCTCTTTTTGAAAGTTCTAATTCCCTATCTTTCCCCATAGGGTCTAATTTTATATGCTCTAGAGCTGAAAACTTGAAGCTTCTACTATCTGAACCATGTGCTTCTTGGAAATGTCTGGGTAGACTGTGAATGCGGATTTTATTCCTAATATTTCTCAAGTGCTCTTGGATACGTATTTTCAGACATCTCTTCATTTTCCCTATATAAACTTTGTTACATCCACATGTGATTTTATATACTACAAATTCTGTATCACAAGTTATTCTATCCTAAATCGTGTATTCCTTCCCCTTATCATCAATCCAATAAAAGGGTGATTTGTCCATAAATTTACAGCAAATGCACTTCCTACATGGAAAGCAACCCCTACTTAAAGGTGGAAATCCAGAATTAATACAACTAATTTGTTGTCTATTTTTAGATCTTAATTTGCTAGGTGCTAGGATACTCTTCATATTGCTAGCCTTTTTGAACACAAGCTTAGGTTTCTGTGGAAGAATTGGAGCTAATATTGGATCCTTCAATAGTATATTCCAGTGCCTACTCAATACATTTCTTTTAGACTTATTTTCTCGATTAAACTGAGTGATAAAAGGTCTATAATTAGAAAACCTTTCATCAGGGATCTTTGTTCTTTCTATTAACAGCTCATCTCTATCTAAACCAAGAGCTCTCGTGGCTGCTTTTTCTATTTCCTCCTTCTTATAGCTTCTTTCTCTAAATCTATCTTTCAGCATTTTCGACTGTTGATGGAATTTAGCTATATTGTTACAGTTCTTTCTAAGCCTTAAGAATTGAGCATAAGGTACATTTTTAATCCATGCTGGAAAATGGCAGCTAGAAGCTGGAATATAACTATTTGCATCCACGTTTTTAAAATGGGTACTCGTATTTATTAGCTGATCAGGCTTACTTTCCAGTACGACATCAAGGTAATCAATACTAGTACTACTCTGTTTAAATGTAAAAACCAAATTATATTAATTTTTATTAATATGGGTTATAAAGTCCTTAATACTATCGTCGTCACCTTTCCAAATAAGAACCCGGAAGTGAGCGCCCGCAATTGGAGGTGTATACTACCTTCTGCCGAGTGAAACGCAGGCTTTGAAGCTTGCGTTCCATACACCGGAACTCGGAAGCGTGAGCTTATGAGAAGAGGGGCTAATTATTATCCCCAGGTGTGGCTTGTTGAAGGGATTCACTGGATACTGTTGTATACTATTTGATTAGGGGAAATGTGAATTATACGTATTTTTGCACTGAATCTTAAATTCATTAATTTTTGTTTGGAGACCGATTTCCATACTTTTAAGCTAAGTTTAGCTGTTAAATTCATTTTATAGAGGTCAGGGTATCACTTCCTGGGAGGGGGTATAAAAATTCACAGCTGCTCTATTAGTAATAGGTACAGCTTGCTGAACCAGTAAATTTTTAGCTCCTGTTGTGAAGGATTGGAATGTAAGTAAAATTAGAATTTATATTTATGTTTTGAGACTCTCTATGCAAGATACAGCTAATGGCAACATTGGTAATTATGTTTTGTTTATTAATTATGCTGAATATATGCAATTTGGATTATACTACAGTATATAAAGAGGCTGCTATATATTGACTGGTATTCTTAATGATAAGTTTCTCTAAAGGTCATTTAGTATAGGTATGATTAATTATCTGAGTCTGCTTGGTAAAAATCAGGGTTATTTGAGTTATATTCTATTAGAGCATTGTAAATAGTACTTAATTATCAAGCTGAGTAGCTACATCTGGTTCCGCCTATATGAGCTACATCGTATTAGAGTATTTCCAAATAGCATTATCAGTTGAGTAGCTATATTTGTCTCTGCCACTAATTGAGTTTAAGTAGAGACAATCCAAATAGTGTATTATCACTAAATCATCAAATAAATAAATTGCTGTATATGTTATGTCTTTTCATAGGCAAGTGTACTCACTTTTGCATCCTGAGTTGTGACGGCTTAAACCATTTAATCTCCCAAAAATTGTAGCGGGATCATTGGGTTGTTGTGGTGTGATCCCGTCTTGTTACAAATAGAACTGCGGGTTTATTGCTACAATGGTATGTATAGGAAATTTCCTTTATATGTATTTCGTGTTATGTCTCTAGTTCATGTCTAAAAAACCTGTTCTAGATACTGTTAAATGTTTTTTACGTGTTATACCCTGCACTTTTACACCCGTTTATCTTTGTTTCTAAAGATGTACCCCTGATAAAGTTCCGTTAAGGAACGAAATGTGTTGGGTTCTTCATTTATTGTATGCTTTCGTTGAATGTAAGCTCTTTTTATAGACATAAAAGTCTTTTATGCTATTAAAATTATACATCTTTTAAATAAGAAGTGTCTTTCATTTACTGATAGTGGCCATTGTGGCCCTTTTCCGGGTGTGTTTTGGTGTAAGGGTATCTTTCAGTGAAAACTACAAAGAATTGTCGTGTATCAGAAAAAGAACAGTGCATCTACAATCCATATAAGACTTAAGACTTTTATAATAACAGCTCTTCTAAGTGAAAAAGGACATTTCATCCCATCTCTTGATATTGGACTGATCATTTTTATGTTTATTTATTATTTTTTAGTAGAGTGTACCAATTGGGGTTTTTTATATAAAAGGTCTGTTTCATTTAAACTATAAGCACCCTTATTCTCCTTTTGTCTTTTTGTGTCTATCTACTATATCTTTCTAACAGTGATATAGGAGTAAGGTGCAGCTATTTAAATTTATCCGTCAGTTTGCTTCATTTCTCTAAATTAGTGCAAAGGGGGTATTTGTGTTTGTTTATATATATATATATATATATATATATATACACACATATACACACACACACACACACACACATACCTCAGGCTACCTGCCTGATGTGTGTGTGTATGTATGTATGTATATATATATATATATATATACACACACGCTGACATATATATATATATATATATATATACTGTATATATACAGTGTATATATATATATATATATATATATGTATATATATTCACACACACATATATACATATACACAGATACACATATATACATATTACTGTTTACTCCTGAAACGTCAGAGGCAGCAGGCCAGCAGCTGCTTATGGGGGCGGAGTCAAATACAGGCAGGGGCGAGGCTTAATCATGGGCCGCGGCAGACGGCTCAGTTAAAAGCTAAAAAAACAAACAGTTCATCTTGGGGATGGGGACAGTGTGGGGGAGGGGGACAGTATGTGTGGGGGCCCCGGGATGACCGCCCCTTTCACCCTCCCTATAATCTGGCCCTTGTCAATAAAATGTTTTACTAGTCTATTAGACGACTCGGTAATTAAACACAATAACAAATCAAAGAAAAAAATTACAAAACCTCACGAGAGGGGAACAAACTGCTTTATGAAACCTCAGCAAGTATGAAGATGTCATCAGTCGCCCTGCCGATAAAGACGGGGCTATACAAAATAAGTCTGATTGCAGACACGAGATCATGAGTCAACTTAATAATCATGCTGTGTATAACAGACTTCCCCGGGATCCCACAACTCATTTCAAATCTGAATTGGATCAAATACTACAGACTGCAGTAGTGGAAAATATCATCAATAATAGGATTGAAAAATCGTTGATACAAGATCACCCTATAATTCCTCTACTGTACACAGTTCCTAAAATTCATAAAAGTGCCACTAAACCACCATGTCTGCCAATAGTTTCAGCTTGGGGCTCCATTTATCTGCCGATTTCACAATACCTGAACATTATACTCCAACCTTGTGTGGTTCAGGAAAAAACTTATCTTAAAGCAATTGGAAAAATACCTGATAACAGTCTAATAAAAAAAAATATATGTGTGTGTTTATGTTTAACAAAACACACACACACACATATATATATACAGTATATAACACACATGTATATGTTATATATAACACATATATAAACGCTAACATACGTACATACTCATACTGTACATCCACACTAATACATACATACACATATATACACACTAACACATAGACATATACATAAAAATATATATACACTAACAGATACAAACACAAACATACTTATCACTTACACTTCTGCACACCAGCTGGTTGCTAATGGGTGGCGGGTACCTTGCATTACCTTGCTTGACGCATTGTCTCCGCCCCCATTACAAGCAGACCAAATAGGGGAATCGTGGAATCGGGAAGGAAGGAAGGAAGGGGGAGGGGAGTTTCTCAGGTTGGAGCAGGTCTACTCAATCAAGTAATGCATTCCGGCAAGCAGTAGCTCCCCACTCCCTTTGCAATCAAGGAGGTAGTGGGGGGGGCTATGCCAGTGTTCGGACCAGGACTTGAGTACCGGCAGTCCCCCACTGATGACGGCCCTGCCTACATCTCAATTACTCTAATTCTTGATGGTAATTTTTACCTCCAGGTCGCTGGATGGGCAATGGGCTCTAATGTCGCACTGTCATATGCGAATATTTTTATGTTCAATCAGAAACAAAAGCTATTTTTCGACCATCATGATATTAAACAACATATCCTGTTATATCTACACTATATTGACAATCTTTTAATCTTTTGGACTGGCAGCCAAGAAGAATTTGAAAAACATACAGTATTCAAGACATCAACCAACGGGAGGGCCCCATTAAATTTACGTATAAAACCAGTTACCATCAAATCGAATATTTGGATGTGAAAATCCGATTACAGGAAAATAAAATACACATTACAGTGTTCCAAAAAGAGACGGACCGCAACACTTTGTTGCGTTATTCAAGCTTCCATCCACAAGCTTTACGATCTGGACTCCCGTACTCTCAAATGATTTGGTTGGCAAGGATAAACAGCGATAAGCAGATCCTTAAAGTACAATTGGAAGATATGGTACAAAAATAAATTTTTAGAGGACACCGTGAAAGTCTTCTCCTTAAACATAAAGAAAAGCTCCTTAAATTATCCAGGGAACATCTGTTAATGTCAAATACTTCTAAAAAGATAAAACAGGACCGAATCTTGTGGTCTAGTCAATTCACCACAAAAGGTTTATGGCCTATTGTCACTACTGACAAAGAATTTAAATCTTTTCAAAACAAAACCCCCATGGTATGTTTCAGGAGGGGACGAAATATCAGGGATGCAGTGGTCAGGGCTGACATAACAAATTTTGAAGAAAGGACATTGAGACCCAACTTTAGAAAACCAGGCTGTTATAGATGCATAAATTGCGTAACATGCCATTACTTAGATACAGGCTCCACATTCCGTCATCCACATAGTGGCAAATATATACAAATACGACATAACGTGACCTGCTCTACGAGCCATGTAATATATATATCATCAGATGCCCCTGTGCACTTTATTATGTTTGCAAAACTTTGAGAACTTTTAAAGAGCGCATGGCCACGCATAGGTCGGCAATTAGAGCTGCCATTTTCAGTCGACATAGTGAACAACCGGTGGCTCAACACTTCTCGGATAGAAATCACACATTATCCTGTGCAGGGCCGACTGGGACTAAAAATAGGCCCTGGCATTTAAAAAGCACACAGGCCCACCTCGCATCAGCTTCTGGCTCCTAGCATAGACTCCTCCCCTTACTATTCCTGGCCCCTCCCATTTCTTAGTCTATTCTCTTACAAATATAACTGATATTAGAACAACATACCAGTACACACCATTCTCTGTATTAAAAATTTAATACCTACAACAGAGCTCATCCTGCAGGGGATTCAAACATGTGCCATAGTCAGACATTACTGGTGTAGGTCACACACAGAGAAAATGGAAGGCGTTTTCCCAAATGACCAATCCCCATCTTAGCAGTTGTACAGGTTAAGATAGTGGGCCTGATTCAGACCCGCTCGCGAGCGCTGAGCGCTCGCAAGCAGGTCGATGGTGCCCTAGTGCACATGCGCACGACGGAGGGAGCTCCGTCATGCGCATGCACGAGACCCCAATAGTGACAGCCAAGCCGTCGTTATGGGTCTCGCACCAAAGGGGGCGTGCTGTCGATGGTGATTGACAGCACGCCCTCTTTGGTGAGCGTGCCGGGGCGTGGCGGCCCAGACGGAGGCGTTCCCATGGGAACGCCTACCGTCTGGGTCCGGCCCCACTGACATCACTAGTGATGTCAGTGGGAGTGCTTTTGGCTCTGATAGAGCCAAAAGCACTCCTGGGCTTGCGGCAGCGAGACCCTACCACAGAGTCTCATCGCAAGCCTGATGGTCGCGATGGTCTTGACCATCGCGACCATCTTTTTGGCCGCTCACATATGCTGTGGGTGGTCACCCACAGCTATGCGAGCGGCCAGGAGGCCGCTCCAATATTAGGTAGGAGGGCCCTGATTCAGAGCGAGCGCTCTGGTCAGAGCGTCCGGCTCTGAATCAGGCCCAGTGTTCACTGTAGGAATTTTTTAGGGCAGGGGTGCTGAACCCAGAGGACACATCTGTGCACGCTAAAGCAGAGCTGTAACTACACATTTTGATAAAAAAGCGTTTGTGGCGCAATCCTCAGGTGTAGCAGGTAGAGCGCGTACCAAAGGCACGCGCAAAGAAATCCAGATGTGGTCTCGCTGGGAAGGCGCGTAATCACAAAATAGTACCCCCAATTCAAATTGTGCCACACAGTAGTGCCTCCGAGTCACATTATTATTATCCTCTATTTCTATGGCACCATAAGTGTTCAGCAGCACCTTACAAAGTACATAAACAAATAAGTGAGCAAGAAACCAGTGATGTACAGTACAATAGAATACAGGACAAGTATATGCTGCATTAGCGATCATAACGCTCAAAATAAGCAGCAGAGAGTCAGCAATCATGTTTCGTCACACAGTAGTGCCCCATAGTCACGTTTTGTCACACAGTAGTGTCCCTTAGTCACATTACACCACATGGTAGTGTCCCTTAGTCACACTACACTGCACAGTAGTGTCCCTTATTCACATTACGTCACACAGTAGTGTCCCTTTTTCATTTTACGTCGTACAGTAGTGTCCCTTTTTCTTGTTACGTCGTACAGTAGTGTCCCTTATTCACGTTACGTCATACAGTAGTGTCCCTTATTCGTGTTACGTCACACAGTAGTGTCCCTTTTTCATGTTATGTCATACAGTAGTGTCCCTTATTCACGTTACGTCATACAGTAGTGTCCCTTTTTCATGTTACATCACACAGTAGTGTCCCTTTTTCACATTATGTCACACAGTAGTGTCCCTTAGTCACAGTATACCACACGGTAGAGTCCCTTCATCACACTACACTGCACAGTAGTGTCCCTTATTCACATTACATCACACAATAGTGTCCTTTTTCATGTTATGTCACACAGTAGTGTCCCTTTTTCACATTACGTCACACAGTAGTGTCCCTTATTCACATTACACCATACAGTAGAGCCCATTCATGTTATGCCACACAGTAGTAGTGCCCCTTATACATTATGCCATGCAGCACTATTGCCCCTTATACATTATGCTACACAATAATGCCCCTTAAAACACATTATGCCACTCACTGTAATACCTTGGCATCTGCAGATGGCATCTGTCAGCAGATCATAAGGTGTCCAAAGATGGCATCCAGTCAGCTTCTCACCCGCCCTTGCCGCGCTTTTCATCCATCTGCCGGCCATGTCATTACATCACCGCAGCCGCACGTGACACTCCAGTGACTCCACCATGTCCTCAGAATGGTGCCACCGGGCAAACCTGCATGCAGCTTACAGGAGCTGTCAAAATGCCATCCAGCCATTCCTCCCAGATTACTCCCGGGCCCAGCCTCCGATGCGCATCTCATACCCGGGCATGTCACTAAGTAATGACATGGCCCAGGGCCAGTTTAAGACTTGTGGGGGCCCCGGGGCAACTAAGTTGTGGGGGCCCCATCAATAAAATTGCCAGGGGAAGAAAGGGGGAAGGGAGAGAGAGAGAGAGAGAGAGAGAGAGAGAGAGGGAGGGAGGGGAGAGACAGGATCAGGGCGGGACTGGCCATCGGGCACTTCTGGCAAATGACAGAAGGGCCGATTGCCACAAGGCCGGTTTGATGGAGCGCAGGCGTACCCGGCAGAACAACCTCCTGGGCGGCGCCATGCTCTGAAGTGCGCGGCCACGTCATTGCACAACGACGTCATGATGGGCCAAGCCCCACCCAGGCAGCATCCACCCCGGCAGGTGGATCGTAGTTAGACAGCTCCTGCGAGCTGTCAACGTGCAGGGCTTCGTCAGCTACTATGAGCGGCCATGTCAGGGCTGGATTATAGGCAGGGCGGTTGTCCTGGGGCCCCTGGCTGGCTCCTGCGTCCCGGCAGCATCACGCAATAATGACCGTGGCTGACTGAGGAACCCCCGCCCCCTTTTATGAAATAATGCCGCGATTCGCGGGTGAGTAGGGGGCGGGGCCTTATGCCGCGATGTGGCCACCCTTAGGAAAGCTGGTACCTTAGGTAAGTGCTATCGAGAAAGCGTGCAGTGGGCCTGATTCAGACCCGCTCGTGAGCGTTCGCAAGCGGGTCGATGTTGCCCAAGTGCGCATGTGCATGACGGAGGCGGCTCCATCATGCGCATGCGCGAGACCCGAATAACGACGGCCAATCCGTCGTTAAGGGTCTTGCACCAAAGGGGGCGTGCTGTCGATGGTCATTGACAGCATGCCCCCTTTGGTGGGCGTGCCGGGGGCATGGCTGCCCAGATGGAGGCGTTCCCATGGGAATGCCTACCATCTGGGGCCGGCCCCACTGACATCACTAGTGATGTCAGTGGGAGTGCTTTTGGCTCTGATAGAGCCAAAAGCACTCCAGGGTTTGCGGCAGCGAGACCCTACTGCAAGGGTCTCGTCGCAAGCCCGATGGTCGCGATGGTCTTGACCACCGCGACCATCATTTTGGCCGCTCGCTATAGCTGTGGGTGGTCACCCACAGCTATGTGAGCGGCCAGGAGGCCGCTCCAAAAAGTAGGAGGGACGGCCCTGATTCAGAGCGAGCGCTCTGTCAGAGCGTCCGGCTCTGAATCAGGGCCAGTGCACACACACACTCCTTTACTCCCTCCACTTCTTGAGCGCTGGAGCAATTCATCATTGCTCCAGCGCGGAGGCAGCTGATCCGAAAATCAGCTGTCTCCCCAAAGTGTTTCACTGTTCCTTTCAGTGTAGACAAGTGCGCATGTGTGACCTACGTGTCACGCATGCGCACAAGAGCATATGGGGACAGCGGGCCATTCAGAGGGAGGAAGGTTAGCAGGAGATATCTGTGATATCTCCTGCTTTACCTTCTTGATGAATGGCCCAAAAACCTAATTTCTTCAATTGCAGGTGAAAATGTTCATTTTCCTCTGTTTATGCAAAAATTCAGTGACGATGAATAGGCTGCTATATATCTCACTCCCTGTCCCTCCCTCTTTCTCTCTCCCTCCACTTCTCTCTCTCCCTTACTCTCTCCCATCTTTGCGCTCCTTGTTGTATTAAATAACATTTACTGTGGATCCTTTGCAGTACGTATTTAGATTCATTGTTTCACCATTCACAATTTTTCACAATTCTTTTCATGGTTTATGTATGTAGCATTTTCCTTTTATGTTTTTGTCATGCACTTTGGTCAACATGTCTTTAGGTTTTGACTAGGTGTGTTCACTTATAGCTATTCTATGTTTTCTCACAGCGCTATGCACCACAAGCCCCCGGCACCTCTACAGCGTTAGGCGTTGCCTAGCAATGGGCTCCCTCACACTGTCGGATGAGCTCGGGGACAGGATGACGTCAATACTAGTCGTTGGCTCCCGTGCATGCGGCGTGGACCGGCCAGCTGGACATGGGCTTTCTTGGGCTTTTTATGGAGGGGTAAGCATGCTCTTTATTTGCTGTAGCATTTTACTCTATTATTGCTATTGGTCTTGACAAAGGTGACGGAGAGCACCAAAACGTTGACATGATTTGGTATTTGTAAAGAATCTTCAAAACAGTATTTATTGCATTTAAAGACCTCACTTCCCGGACATATACAGTATATATACACACACACAGATAGATAGATAATGGGTCCGGCACTCATAAGGTCTCCAAACAAATTGCTTACTGGGTGCCCTCCATAGAAGCAGCAGGACCGCTACTAATCATATGTAATGGAGAATGGCGGCACTCCAGCTGGAGTGATGCCACAGTGCCCTTAATCACCAATAGACAGCAAAAAATCACAGATGGACGGCAATCAGTGGGACTCCACAGCAAAAGAAACTACAGCACTGCTTAGCTTATCAGGTTAACGTTTCAGAGTTGTACCTCTTTTATCAAGACACATATTAATGTAAAAAAAGACATGCCTTATATAATCTTCACCCAGCGCATCTTTACCACGCAACTCAGTCCCAGCAGGGATCAGATGACATCAACGTCAGCGCTGCCGCGCGGGCGTCATGGTCATCCCCAGGGTGCATGACAACCATCACCTGGGCAACAGATATACAGATAAGACATAGACCTGTCTGTAACTATTATAACAGCATGAAAAGCCCTAGTAATGTTAATGTGTCACTGTCCATGTATAAATGTAAGTACAGAGACCTGTGAAAACTATGAAATTGCAGTAGACTACAGAATAATCTTCATGAAGACAGCACTATATGGCTGAACTAGTCAAAAGGAGTATATGTACAAAAGGTTTAGGGGCCTATTCATCATCGATAAATGGCCCGGTAACCATGCGGAAACACTAGTTTCCGCATATTTTACGTACCGGCCCATTCATCATCGGGGTTCTGATAGGACCCCCTGATATTCAGCAAACGCCATAAACTAAGTTTTCGAAGTTTGTTCAAGAGAACAAGCGCCATCTTCAGACGGCGCTTGCTCTCGTAGCCCCGCTCTTTCCTATGGGAAGGAGTTTCGGGGATGCGAAGAGGGATCCCTCCACCATCTTCTCATTGACCTCCTGGCGGCTTTGCACATGTGTGACCTCGGGTCACGCTTGCGTAGCCGGGCCGACAGGGAGGAGGTAAGTAACGCAGCTACGTCTGTAGCTGTGATATTAACTGAGGGGACAGCTCCTTTTCGGAGCAGCTGTCCCCTCACCAGAGCAATGATGAATTGTTCCGGTGTAATCTAGCCCCCGCTGCGAGTTGGATACTTAAGTATCCCTTGCAGCGAGTTCAATACTAAATCATCGGAGGCCATACAGCCTCCGATTATGAATAGGCCCCATATACACTATAAATTAGAGAAAGCAAGAGAAAAAGATGATTTCATTTAAGCCGTAGGTTTGGAGGGTATTCAATTTATGAATCCATTTTGATTCGTGTTGTAGAAGGATCCGTCCTCTATCACCGCCTCTTGAATTGGGGGGAATCCAATCTATTATGTTGCACCGTATCATTGCCAGACTGTGTTTACGATCAAAATGTTTGGCTACTAGTTGGTCCATTGATTTGCCCTCAAGAGCTGCCCTTATGCTAGATATGCGAAGGGCCATGTGTTCCTTAAGTTGACGAGTCGTCTTTCCAATGTATAATAATCCACAGGGACATCTGATGTAATAGACGACAAATCAGCTTGTACAGGTGAGGAGATGTTTGATAAAGAACTTTTTTCCGGAATGCAGATGTACAAATGTATGTCCTGTCTCCAAATGACTGCAAGTTATGCAGCCTGTACATCT
This sequence comes from Taudactylus pleione, assembly GCA_031769625.1. Lineage (NCBI taxonomy): Eukaryota > Metazoa > Chordata > Amphibia > Anura > Myobatrachidae > Taudactylus > Taudactylus pleione. Next base: position 7,506,133 of record JAUIMM010000201.1, read on the forward strand.
GTAATTGCTGGGTTTCTTAGTGAGGAAATGAACCGGTGCTTGTGGCTTATGTTTAAAGACATCAATATGGACAACTAAATCCTTAATATTCCGGCCTCTTTTGACGCTGGTCTAATATCAACATTTTTTAGCATAGTGAGGGACTGGTCGGAGGAAACAATTGGCCATAATTGGCTTGCATTTTTAATGATATCGGTGGATGCATATCAGAATTCCTGTATCCAAACTAGCTTCTCCTTCGCTTGTGTTTTATGGGTGGAATTCAATGCGATTGTCCTTGAGATCTAAGGGCTTTGTCCTTCCACTCCTTTAACACTTTAGGATGGTAACCTCTCGTTATAAATTTAAGGATCATTTTATCAATCTGTAGGATGGCATTGTCGTGATCATTGCAAATCCTGAAGATGCTTAAGAACTGGGAATTGGGTAAGTCTTTTTTTTAAAGCTGGCGGATGATAACTATTTGCCTGTAGGAACATATTCCTGTTTTGAAATAAATCGAAGTCTCAATCTCCAGTCTCTGGTTGATTTTGACGGCCACATCCAGAAAGTGTACAGAATCATAATTGCATTCATAGGTAAATTTTACTGCTGGATCTGTGAGGTTGATGTGTTCCATCATATTCTTGAATGCTTCCTCAATATCAGACCACAAAAGGAAAATGTCATCTATATAACGGAAATATGTGGTTATGGATCCCCGTGTTTCTAATGATGTAAAAAAATATGAATTCAATTATGATTCTGTAAACTTTCTGGATGTGGCCATCAAAATCAGAGACTGAAGATTGATACATCGATTTATTTCAAAACAGCCAACAGGAATAAGTTCCTACAGGCGAACAGTTATCATCAGAGGACGGATCCTTCTACAACACAAATCAAAATGTATTAATAAATTGAATACCCTGCAACCCTATGGCTTAAATAAAATCATCTATTTCTCTTGCTTTCTCTAATTTTCAGTGTATATACCTTTTGTACATATACTCCTTTTGACTAGTTCACCCGTATAGCGCTGTCTTCCTGAAAACTATTCTGTAGTCTATTACCGTTTTATAGTTTTTACAGGTCTCTGTGTAATTTATACATGGACAGTGACGCATATGTCCTTAGCATTACTAGGGTTTTTCATGCTTACAATAGTTACAGACAGATCTGTTTATGTCTTATTGATATAAATCTAGGGGAAGATTCACCTTATACTTAAGCAATAGTGCTGAGGATTATATGAAGCGATGGGAACAACTGAAAAGGAAGTCCTTGTCAGGAGCAAGGCTGGGTAGTCCAAAGTTAAATCAGTAGTGCTGAGGATTATATGAAGAAATGGGGACAACAGAGAAGATAGTAGCTGGTAGCCCAGTTGCAGCCTTGAGGGCTGATTGATGTTTGGCAAGGTTGTGGTGTGGCAACCAAGTTGTAGCCTTGAGGGCTAATTGATACTTGGCGAGGTGATGGTCTGGTGACCATGTCGCAGCCTTGCGGCTGATGTGAACCTGGCTAAGTTGTGACCTTTGGGGCCGAGTTGCAGCCTTGGGGCTGTTATGAACTTGGCTGAGGTGCGGCCTTCGGACTGAGTTGCAGCCTTGGGGCTGTTGTGAACTTGGCTGAGGTGCCGTAAAGATAGTTACAGAATATCCACAAAGACACAGAAGTGTGATAGAGACAGCAGCAATGTCCAATAACAAGAGTCCACTCAGACACTGCAGTGCGGCTGAGACTGCTGAAATGTTTGACGAAGATTGTACTCAGACACTGAAATGCGGCTGAGACTGCTGAGTTGTTTGACGCAGATTGTCCATTCAGATGCTGATATGTGGCTGAGACTGCTGAGATGTTTGACACAGATTGTCCACTCAGACACGGGAATGTGACTGAGACTGTAATACACGCTGGATACGAGAAGCTGGAATTCCACACCCAGGAACCGGAAAGCACGAACTGTACTGAACACTATCACCGGCATCTGAGCAACCAGCAAGCGGGAAAGTAAAAGGAGAAGGACCAATCCGGTCAAGGCAGAGATGATGGACAAGCCAGGTAGGAGGACTTCACGGAGTAGAAGCACCTAGTCCACGTCTCCTAGCAATGGTCCTGAGAGAGCTGCCCGGAGAACTGTTGTCCGACAAGACGCAGCGGCTGCTTATGACACTTATCTGATCTGTATATGTGTTGCCCAGGTGATGGGTATCACTATGGTGGCCACACCCTCTGAGGATGATGTCATCGTATCCCCACTGGAACTGAACTGCATGGTGAAGATGCACTGGGTGAAGATTATATAAGGTATGTATATTTTAAATTTATATGTGTCCTGATAAAAGAGGTACAACTCTGAAACGTTGACCTGATAAGCAAAGCAGTGCTGCAGTTTCTTTTGCTGTGGAGTCTCACTGATTGCCATCCATCTGTGATTTATATATATATATTAGGGGTGAGCGGGTTCGGATTTCTGAAATCCGACCCCCCCCGATCCGAGTCAGGCTCGACTTTTCCCGCCTGACTCGGATCTGAAATCGAGGCAAAACGTCATCATCCCGCCTTCCGAGTCTCGCGGGTTTTGGATCCTATATAAGGTACCCGCGTCGGCGCCATTTTCTCACTCGGCTGTGGACAGTGAAGAGGGAGGGTGGGAGTTAGGGCTGTGTAGTGTAGTGTAGTGTAGTGCTGCTGTTGTCCACTACTTCAAAGTCCATAGGGGCTGGCTGTGTTGTGCTGTGCTGCTGTTGTTAATAGGGGCTGTGTCCACTACTTCAAAGTCCATAGGGGCTGGCTGGACTGTGTTGTGCAGTCAGTTCTCCATAGGGGCTGTGTCCACTCCAAAGTCCTGTGCAGTGTCCCAGTCCTAAAGGGGTGCTGTAGTGTTGTCCAGGGGGTGCTCTGTCCATCAGGGGTGCTCCCCCCAAGTGCTAAAAAAATAATATATTTTCTGTGTTTGTGAATTGTGTGCGCAGTAGCCGCACGTGCATCAACAAAGTAGTGCCAAGCGTGCGCCTGTGTCATAAGTAAAGGGCCGGCTGGCTTGACCGTTAAAGGGTGCTGTAACCCCCAAAGTACACTCCAGTCCAAACCAAAAAATAAATAATTTTCTGTGTTTGTGAATTGTGTGCGCAGTAGCCGCACGTGCATCAACAAAGTAGTGCCAAGCGTGCGCCTGTGTCATAAGTAAAGGGCCGGCTGGCTTGACCATTAAGGGTGCTGTAACCCCCGAAAGTACACTCCAGTCCAAACCAAAAAAAAAATTATTTTCTGTGTTTGTGAATTGTGTGCGCAGTAGCCGCACGTGCATCAACAAAGTAGTGCCAAGCGTGTGCCTGTGTCATAAGTAAAGGGCCGGCTGGCTTGACCGTTAAGGGTGCTGTAACCCCCGAAAGTACACTCCAGTCCAAACCAAAAAAAAAATTATTTTCTGTGTTTGTGAATTGTGTGCGCAGTAGCCGCACGTGCATCAACAAAGTAGTGCCAAGCGTGCGCCTGTGTCATAAGTAAAGGGCCGGCTGGCTTGACCGTTAAGGGTGCTGTAACCCCCGAAAGTACACTCCAGTCCAAACCAAAAAAAAAATTATTTTCTGTGTTTGTGAATTGTGTGCGCAGTAGCCGCACGTGCATCAACAAAGTAGTGCCAAGCGTGCGCCTGTGTCATAAGTAAAGGGCCGGCTGGCTTGACCGTTAAAGGGTGCTGTAACCCCCAAAGTACACTCCAGTCCAAACCAAAAAAAAAATAATTTTCTGTGTTTAGCCGCACGTAGATATCAAATCGATATAACATAAATGGAGGACCAAACTTTCTCCGATAAAAATAAAATAGAGAAAGATCAAGAACCACTTCCTCCTAGTGCTGAAGCTGCTGCCACTAGTCATGACATAGACGATAACATGCCATCAACGTCGTCTGCCAAGGCCGATGCCCAATGTCATAGTAGAGGGCACATACAATCCCAAATGGCAAAGTTCAGGAAAATGACCTTGAAAAAGACATTTAAATCAGCTGAAGAGAAACGTAAACTTGCGAATATGCCATTTACGACACGGAGTGGCAAGGAACGGCTAAGGTCGATCCCTAGTATGTTCATGACTAGTGGTTCAGCTTCACATGACGATGGAAGCCCTCCTCCCACTAAAAAAATCAAGAGTTAAGCTGGCAAAAGCACAGCGAAGAACTGTGCTTTCTAAGAAGATATCACAAATCCCCAAGGAGAGTCCAAGTGTGGTGGTGGTTGCGATGCCTGACCTTCCCAGCACTGGACGGGAAGAGGTGGCTCTTTCCACCATTTGCACGCCCCCTGCAAGTGCTGAAAGGAGCACCCACAGTCCACTTGCTGATATGCAAATTGAAGATGTCACTGTTGAAGTACAACAGGATGAGGATACTGGTGTAGCTGGCGCTGAGGAGGAAGTTGGCGAGGAGGATTCTGATGGTGATGTGGTTTGTTTAAATCAGGCTCCGGGGGAGACAGTTGTTGTCCGTGGGATGAAAAAGCCCATCACGGTCATGCCTGGGCAGAAGACCAAACATTCCACCTCTTTGGTCTGGCAATATTTCTATCCAAATCCGGACAACAACTGTCTTGCCATATGTACCATATGTAAAGGTGAAATAAGTAGGGGTAGGCACGTCAACCACCTAGGAACATCCTCCCTTATACGGCACCTGCAGCGCGTTCATAAAAAGTTACTGTCTAGTTCAGAAACTTTGGCTAAGACCGTAAGCAGTCCAGGGACACCTAAATCCCGTTGTCCTGTTGTATCCAAGCGCCTGCAAACCACACCATCAACTCCCTCCTCGTCAATTTCCTCCTTAGTCAGGATCGGAAGTAGTCCTGCAGGCCATGTCACTGGCATGACTGACTCTCCTATCCGGGATTCCTCCGGAGGATCCTGCATTGCTACGCCTACTGCTGCCGCTGCTGCTGTTGCTGCTGCTGGGAGTCGTTCATCATCCCAGAGAGGAAGTAGGAACACCACTACTTTTACTAAACAATTGACCCTCCAACAGTCCTTAGCGAGGAGGATGAAGTACGACAGCAGTCATCCTGAAGCAAAACGTATAACTGAGGCCTTGACTGCTATGTTGGTGTTAGACGTGCGTCCGGTATCCGCCATTAGTGCAGTGGGATTTAGACAATTGATGGAGGTAGTGTGTCCCCGGTTCCAAATCCCGTCTAGATTCCACTTCACTAGGCAGGCGATACCGAGACTGTACAGAAATGTCAGAAAAAGTGTCCTCAGTGTCCTGAAAAATGCCGTTGTACACAATGTCCACTTAACCACGGACATGTGGACAAGTGGAACAGGGCAGACTAAGGACTATATGACTGTGACAGCCCACTGGGTAGATGTATCACCTTACGCAGCAACAGCAGCAGCGTCACCAGTAGCAGCATCTCAGAAACGCCAGCTCGTTACTAGGCAGGCTACGCTGTGTATCAACGGTTTCAGTAAGAGGCACACCGCCGACAACCTCTTAGAGAAACTGAGGGAAATCATCGCCCAGTGGCTTACCCCACTTAGACTCTCCTGGGGATTTGTGATATCTGACAACGCCACCAATATTGTGCGGGCATTACATCTGGGCAAATTCCAGCACGTCCCATGTTTTGCTCACACAATAAACTTGGTGGTGCAGAATTTTCTGAAAAGCGACAGGGGCGTGCAGGAGACGCTTTGGGTGGCCCGAAAAATTTCTGGCCACTTTCGCCATTCAGCGACTGCGTGCCGAAGACTGGAGCGCCAGCAAACACTCTTGAACCTGCCCCGCCATCACCTGAAGCAAGAGGTTGTGACGCGGTGGAACTCAACCCTCTATATGCTTCAGAGGATGGAGGAGCAGCAAAAGGCCATACAAGCCTATACATCCACCTATGACATAGGCAAAGGAGGGGGTATGCACCTGACTCAAGTGCAGTGGAGAATGATTTCCGTGTTGTGCAAGGTTCTCCAGCCCTTCGAACTTGCCACACGTGAAGTCAGTTCAGACACTGCCAGCTTGAGTCAGGTCATTCCCCTCATCAGGCTTTTGCAGAAGCAGCTGGAGAAGTGAAGGAGGAGCTAAGACGGAGCGATTCCGCTCGGCATGTGGGACTTGTGGATGAAGCCCTTCATTCGCTTTGCCAGGATTCCAGGGTGGTCAATCTGTTGAAATCAGACCACTACATTTTGGCCACCGTGCTCGATCCTAGGTTTAAAGCCTATGTGGTGTCTCTCTTTCCGGCCGACACAAGCCTGCAGAGGTGCAAAGACCTGCTGGTGAACACACTGTCAGCTGAAGCGGAACGTGACACGTCAACAGCTCCTTCTTCATTTTCTCCCACAACTGGGGCTGCCAGGAAAAAACTTAGGTATCCTAAGCAACCCGCTGGCGGTGATGCAGGGCAGGCAGGACCAAGTTTGGACATCTGGTCCGGACTGAAGGACCTGGCAACAATTTCTGACATGTCTACTGTCACTGCATATGATACTGTCACCATTGACAGAATGGTGGAGGATTACATCGGTGACAGCATCCAAGTAGGCATGTCAGACAGTCCATACCTGTACTGGCAGGAAAAAGAGGCAATTTGGAGGCCCCTGTACAAACTGGCTCTATTTTACCTGAGTTGCCCCCCCTCCAGTGTGTACTCTGAAAGAGTGTTTAGTGCAGCCGGGAACCTTGTCAGCGAAAGGCGTAGGAGGTTGCTTCCACAGAATGTGGAGAAGATGATGTTCATCAAAATGAATTATCAGCTCTTCTAGGGAGACCAGCCTCCAGAAGGTACAGAGGGACCTGTGGTGGTGGATTCAAGTGGGGACGAGTTAATACTTTGTGAGGATGAGGATGTACACACTGAAGAGGGTGAGGAATCGGTGGATGAGGAGGATGAGGATGACATCTTGCCTCCGTAGAGCCAGTTTGTGCAGGGACACATTAATTGCCAGCTTGTTTTGTGGGGGCCCAAACGAACCAATCATTTCAACCACAGTTGTGTGGCAGACCCTGGCGCTGAAATGATTGATTTGTTAAAGTGTGCATGTCCTGTTTATACAACATAAGGGTGGGTGGGAGGGCCCAAGGACAATTCCATCTTGCACCTCTTTTTTTTCTTTGCATTATGTACAGTTTGGGGCCTAGTTTTTCTAACTGCCATCCTGTCTGCCACTGCAGTGTCACTCCTAGATGGGTCACGTGTTTGTGCCGCCCACTCGTGTTGCTTAGCATAGTCATCCAGCTACCTCGGTGCAACCTTTTGGACATAAAAACACTATTGTGAGGTGTGAGGTGTTCAGAATAGACTGGAAATGAGTGGAAATTAAGGTTATTGAGGTTAATAATAGCATAGGAGCAGAAAAACCTACAAATTCTGTGATTTTAGCTGTTTTTATGCTTTTTTTAAAAAAAATACAGATCCAAAACACAAAACCCAGAACCCAAAACACGGAAGGGTGGTTTTGGCAAAACCAATCCAGATCCAAAACACGAAGAAAGATCCAGATCCAAAACCAAAACACAAAACACGAAAAGTGGCCGGTGCACACCCCTAATATATATATATATATATATATATATATATATATATATATATATATATATATATACATATACACATACACACACACACACACACATATACACACGCACAGTATCTTTCTAGCTAAGTAGAACACAATGAACTACTATTATTACTGTCATTTGAAACTTCATACTTTATAGATTGTTCTTTTAAACATATAATTGATTGATTTCCCCTAAATTGGGATTCTGATAAGTAAGCAAAATATAAAACATTATTATAGATAAAGAAGTTGCAAAAAAAATGGAATATATTAACAGCCACCTATTCAGGATATAATTATCTGTATATTTTAGAATTCTGGATCTTATTTACCACTTTTTTTACATGTATACGGGTAGGGATATAATTCTTACAATCGGGCAGCACCCGTGAAAAGTGGTAAATAAGATATTCTATAATAAATATGGATAATTGTATCCTGAACAGGTTGCAGTTGATACAGAATTTGAATTCACATGTTCTTTGCTTTTGCACCTTTTTTAATCTATATTTATTTTTACCAATTCACTTATCAGGGTCCCTATTTATGCAAATGACTAATTATGTATTTAAATTAATATTAGTGACATTTACACTATTGCACAGCGCGCCTGGTCATATGACATTTACACTATTACACAGTGCACCTCTTCATGTGACAATTACACTATTACACAGTGCGCCTCTTCTTGTGACATTTACACTATTACACAGTGCGCCTCTTCATGTAACAATTACACTATTACACAGTGCGCCTCTTCATGTGACAATTACACTATTACACAGTGCGCCTCTTCATGTGACATTTACACTATTACACAATGCTCCTCTTCTTGTGACATTTACACTATTACACAATGCTCCTCTTCTTGTGACATTTACACTATTACACAGTGCTCCTCTTCATGTGACATTTACACTATTACACAGTGCTCCACTTCATGTGACATTTACACTATTACACAGTGCTCCTCTTCATGTGACATTTACACTATTACACAGCGCACCTCTTCATGTAACAATTACACTATTACACAGTGTGCCTCTTCATGTGACAATTACACTATTACACAGTGCTCCTCTTCATGTGATATTTACACTTTTACACAGTGTGTCTCTTCATGTGACATTTACACTATTACACAGTGCTCCACTTCATGTGACATTTACACTATTACACAGTGCTCCTCTTCATGTGACAATTACACTATTACACAGTGCTCCTCTTCATGTGACATTTACACTATTACACAGCGCACCTCTTCATGTAACAATTACACTATTACACAGTGTGCCTCTTCATGTGACAATTACACTATTACACAGTGCTCCTCTTCATGTGATATTTACACTTTTACACAGTGCGCCTCTTCATGTGACATTTACACTATTACACAATGCTCCTCTTCTTGTGACATTTACACTATTACACAATGCTCCTCTTCTTGTGACATTTACACTATTACACAGTGCTCCACTTCATGTGACATTTACACTATTACACAGTGCTCCTCTTCATGTGACAATTACACTATTACACAGTGCTCCTCTTCATGTGACATTTACACTATTACACAGTGCTCCTCTTCCTGTAACAATTACACTATTACACAGTGTGTCTCTTCATGTGACATTTACACTATTACACAGTGCTCCTCTTCCTGTGACATTTACACTATTACACAGTGCGCCTCTTCTTGTGACATTTACACTATTACACAGTGCTCCTCTTCCTGTGACATTTACACTATTACACAGTGCGTCTCTTCATGTGACATTTACACTATTACACAGTGCTCCTCTTCATGTGACAATTACACTATTACACAGTGCGCCTCTTCTTGTGACATTTACACTATTACACAGTGCACCTCTTCATGTGACATTTACACTATTACACAGTGCTCCTCTTCATGTGACATTTACACTATTACACAGTGCTCCTCTTCATGTGACATTTACACTATTACACAGTGCTCCTCTTCATGTGACAATTACACTATTACACAGTGCTCCTCTTCCTGTAACAATTACACTATTACACAGTGTGTCTCTTCATGTGACATTTACACTATTACACAGTGCTCCTCTTCCTGTGACATTTACACTATTACACAGTGCTCCTCTTCCTGTGACATTTACACTTTTACACAGTGTGTCTCTTCCTGTGACATTTACACTTTTACACAGTGTGTCTCTTCATGTGACATTTACACTATTACACAGTGCTCCTCTTCATGTGACATTTACACTATTACACAGTGCGTCTCTTCATGTGACAATTACTCTATTACACAATGCGCCTCTTCATGTGACATTTACACTATTACACAGTGCACCTCTTCCTGTGGCATTTACACTATTACACAGTGCTCCTCTACATGTGACATTTACACTATTACACAGTGCTCCTCTACATGTGACATTTACACTATTACACAGTGCTCCTCTTCATGTGACATTTACACTATTACACAGTGCTCCTCTTCATGTGGCATTTACACTATTGCACAGTGCTCCTCTTCCTGTGACATTTACACTATTACACAGTGCTCCTCTTCCTGTGACATTTACACTATTACACAGTGCTCCTCTTCATGTGACAATTACACTATTACACAGTGCTCCTCTTCTTGTGTGTGTATGTCTGTATATGTAACCCTGTCTGTATGTGTGTGTATATCTCTCTTTAACCACTTGCCTGGCATTGTAGCATCAGATGCGACCACACCAGACTGGGCTTTCCCTGACATGGTCGCATCTGATGCGACCAGTCAGAAATGCCCACTAGGTGGCTGCGGGAAGCTAATCTTCCAGCAGCCGCCTATGTCATAGGGACCTACTGGTCCCTCTACACCCTCAGATTCCCCTCCAGTGTGTCCCGATCACTGCTGGCAACAGTGATCGGGCACCCAACGGGATTCAGTAGAAGTAGCAGCTACAGCTCCTGGTAGCTGCAGCTGCTGCTGTGTCCCAATCACTGTGGCCAGCAGTGATCGGGCAGCCTGCATGAATCCCCTCCTTGGGCGGCTGCCCTGCAGTGTCTCCAGCCTGGGCAGCCAGTAGCAGCCCCACCCCGTTCTTCCCTGGCATGGCTGTGACTCCTATAAAGCAGGCAGCCACGGTTCCTGGTAGCCACGGATGCTGCTCTATCCCCGGCCCGGGGAGCCAGCAGCACTCACAGCCCCTGCTCCCCCAGCACGGCTGCCTGTGACATGACAACTACAGAAGCAGCAGCCGCACTGGCTGCTGCTCTGTCTCCCCCGGCCCCCGTCTCAGTACCAACTCACGAGAGCACCAAAACTCAATACTATACAGACAAATATAAAAGAGTGGTTCACAAGCGCTGTTAGGATCAGTCTATAATAGGGATTCTTGACTTCCTCCGTAACAGAATTCCTATGATTTCCAGCAGATTAAAAAGATAACAAGGAAGACCGGTCATACACAGATATATTGTATTTTTTTCTTTTTATCAGGGTTTGCCAACACCTCTGGACTCACCCCAAATAAATGAGATGCATTCATAAAAAGGTATCTTTTATCTTCTCTGTGTAACATCTCTAGTAACAGGAAGTAATACACCACTCCCAATGGTACAACACTCACTGATTAATAAGCAGCTACGTTTATCAAAAGGCATCTTTTAGATGTGTTGATCTACCAGGGCACAGACATTATGTTGTACTCTCCATAAAAAGGACTAGGGGCCTATTCATCAACACTAAAATAACGTTTTTAAGGACATTTTCCTTAAATAACGTTATTTTGGTATTCATGTAGCCACTTAGCACAGGAGATATCACAGATATCTCCTTGCTAAGTTCCCCTGCGTTAATTTCCACACTCCCCATACATTAGTACATTAGTATGGGGATGTGGAAATTATGGTATTCAGCAAATTCCGAAAATTTTCAATTTTCGGAATTTGATGCAGTTACTATTCGCCACTGTGAGGTGGCGAATAGCAGGTGAAACTTACCTGTATCCGCGTGTGCAGGTTCCCCGACGAATCCCTCCGGCGCTCTGCTCCGTCCTCAGGCTCCGGAGGCTGGTCGGACATGTGTGCTCCCTAGCAGAGCACAAGAAAGTTTAGACCAAAAAAAAAGTTTTCTTTTTTTCTAATCTGTCATGTGGTCTGCTGGGAAACCACATGACAGACCAGCAGGACGGAGCCGGAGGCTGCTGCGCGGACAGGTAAGTCGGGGGGACGAAAGTGAGCGGAGGGGGGAGGGGGGTGGGGGGGGGGGACGAAACTTAAAGCATCTGTAGGCAGTGCTGCGCATACGCTGGTTTTACAGATTTAACAGCGCATGCGCAGCACTGTTTCCAGATGCGATAAGGTAGTGTAGGCAGGGAAAAGTATCTATTTCCCGAAAAGCTGTCATCGCATAAATTACAGCTTTTTGGAATAGATAATTATGGAGAGGTGGAATGATGAATTCCACCTATAATTAGCTAGAACTCCATGAGAGTTCTAAAGCTAATTATCTCCAGATAATTTTTAGGTTTAATGAATAGGCCCCTAGGACTCCAATTCCAATAAGAGTTTATATCTGAAAAAAGGTATGTTATTCACATATACCAATATAGAGCCACACATATTAGGTTGGGGAAGTTTACATCGAGTGTTCAGACAATCAGTATGGGGGACCCCAAGGATATGTTCCATTTTGTTTTTCTCCTTATATACAAACCATTGCACCTCGAGTGACCCGTCCGTGAAGCTTATCAAGGATGGTGAGGAGTCTGCTTATAGATGAGAGATTGATCGGTGGGTTCATTGGTGCAGTCAAAATAACCTGGAGTTAAATCCTTTAAAAACGGTGGAAATGGTAGTGGATTTTAGGAGGCATTCTCCTGTCGTGCACCCGATCACTATTGTGGACAGTATTGTGTCTGTGGTGGAAGCCTTTAGGTTTCTGGGTTCTGTGATATCCAGGGACTTGAAGTGGGCATCCAACACAGGCGCCATTGTGAAGAAGGCACAGCAAAGGCTGTATTTCTAGAGACAGCTCAAGAAGTATAATTTGCCAAAGGAATGGTTCAGTCTTTTTTTATTCAGCAATAATTCAGTCTGTCCTCTGTACGTCGAACACTGTGGTTTGGATCAACAACAAAGCAGGAGAAGAACAGACTGGAGAGGGTAATCAAGACCGCGGTAACAATTATCAGTGTTGATCTTCCTATTCAGGAATTGTGTCCGACTAGGATTGGAAGGTGGGCAACGAATATTGTGGCAGAAAAAACACATCCTGGTTATGATTTATTTCAACTCTTTCCATCAGGTAGGCGTTATAGATCATGCCGGGTTAAAACTGCTAGGTACTTAAATAATTTCTTTCCACAGGCGGTTATCTTGCTGAATAATTAGTGCTGGATTAGTGGAACCAGGGCCGGATTATAGGGGGGGGGGGGGGCGACAGGGGCGGCCGTCCCGGAGCCCCCAGAGATAGGGGGTCCCCACACAGGAGAGCAGAGCAGCATATCGCTGCCTGCGCTCCAGTTCTCTTCGGCGGTGGCTCAGCTGTTGCATATATAGCGGCCGCCGTGGTGCTCACTACCTTGTTGTGATCTCGTGAGACTGTGTGTGTGTGTGTGTGTCAGAGGCTGTCACGGTACTTGAGACCGGACAGTCTCATAGAGCTACTGATCAGTCCCTCAGCAGCCAGGTGTGCTCACACCTTCATCCTCCCCATCTCCTTCTCCCTCCTCTCCCTGCCTCCCGCCCCGTGGGCCTATCTGCGTCAGGCATTGTCACTGTGCATAGATACTGCTGCCTTCGTGTCTCACTGCAGAGGAGCGGAGCAGACGGCGTGCTGTATCGTCTGCTCACCCACCGAGGGCGACCCCACCCCGGCTGGCTGCTCCCCGCCGGTGACCAGGATCTGACAGCAGCCCCTGGTTATGCTGCCAGTTGCCTGCATTCTCCATCCCACTGCCCCTCGCAGCTAGAGGACACCTTCCAGGGGAGCTGAGAAGTTGCCTCCTACTCCTCCGGCAGGGATACAATGAAGCAGATGACAGAAGGTCTGCTGCAGGTAAGGATTTTGACTCTTACCTGCCTCCTATCTGGGAGATCATCCTGGGGAGCAGCTCTATTAATAGGGGCCTCCACAAGTTTGTTGCCGAGGGGCCCCCACAAACCTTAATACGGCCTTGAGTGGAATAGTAGTTCCTTGACGATTGTGTTGAATCTTCAAAATTATAATTGAATGATTGCTGCTTTATATGTTGTGTGTTATGGTTGTTTTTTATGTTTTTAGGGGAGATGTAGCTTTCCAGAAAGAATTCCTTGTATTTGTTATACTTGGTCAATACATTTGATTCTGATATGTAACCCTGCCTGTATGTGTGTGTATGTCTTGTCAAAGACTAATTTACATAATTCCATATTTACATATGCTTTATGCTGTATAATGAAGCAGTTCATGAGATTTAATAGGGCATTTGTACGTCCATTTTGTTTCTCTGTCCAAACTCACATTTAAATGGAAATGTGTGTCTTTAAGACTGCTCCCAAGGAAAACTGTTTATCTAACACAGTGAACAAGAGCATGTTCATTTATGTATGCTTGTGTTGAGAACAATACTCGGACCAAATATAGAGATACCCCAAGCAATGAGTATCTCTTAAAAGAATTCAGTTTCGATTCTGATTGCCAAGGAGGAGCTAGCAAGAACAAGCTTTGTCTATCTGATGATGTCAGTGGGTGTATAAGGGGGGCGTATTACTTGAATATTGTAATAATGTATAAGTACTGTGTGATAATGTCAATCGGGGTTGTTTTTGCTGCATCAACCCTGGGAGAATATGTCCCAGTTAAGGGCTTGATCTATTTATTTAATTGATTAATAAAATGAAAATTTTTTAAGTATACTGGATTGGAGTATATTAATTATTATGGAACAACAACACCTTGTTAACGGTAACTTAAACAGCCTCTATATGTAACCCTGCCTGTATGTGTGTGTATGTATCTATATGTAACCCTGCCTGTATGTGTGTATGTCTCTATATGTAACCCTGCCTGTATGTCTCTATATGTAACCCTGCCTGCCTGTATGTTTGTGTAGGTCTCTATATGTAACCCTGCCCTTTATGTGTATGTGTATGTCTCTCTATGTAACCCTGCATGTATGTGTGTTTATGTCTCTATATGTAACCCTGCCTTTATGTGTGTGTATATGTCTCTATATGTAACCCTGCCTGTATATGTGTTTTGTTATATGTAACCCTGTCTGTATATGTATATGTCTCTTTGTATACCCTCCTGTGTCTCTGTGTCTGACTCTCTCTATATATGAAGAGGAGGGGGCCCCAAACCAGAATCTTGCCTAGGGCCCCATGGGGTCTTACTCTGGATCTGAGTATAATGTATGAGTGCAGTGTGTGCACTAATGGACTCAGGGTCCCGTGTGCACAGCAAGCCATACACCAATTATAGATATACCCATGCCTTACTGTATACAGGCTGTGTTAGTCCCACCATGTCCATCCTATTTAGGAGAACGCAAGTTTGACAGAATCAGGCAAATCTGTGTGGGTGCACATTTGTGCACCTACTCCTCTGGCAGTGTGTATAGAGGTAACACATACAGCAAGAGTCACATTCAAGTATTTTGCAGTTAACAAATCTCTTTAATTTAATTGGACTATACATCACCACCCATAAACACACACACACACACACACACACACACACACACTCACTCACTCTGAAATACACACGGGATGGAGCTATAATGTTGACAGTGAGCATGCTGACATTCACAATGTTGACATGGTAATTATGTCGACATTGTGAATGCCGATAGTCACAATATTGACATTACATATTTAGAGTATCATTAGGGTTAGGCTGCGGTTTAGGGTTATCAGTTTAAAAATGTTATGTCAGTATTTCGACGTCGATACACATAATGCCAACATTATGACTACGTTGACATTGTGCATGCACATTTTGTGTGACACACACACCTTAAGCTCAATTTATTCTTTTTTTTTTTACAAAAATCATATTGCTGCTACATAGTATTATCATAGCAGGCCTACCTCCATAAGTGCTGTTATGATAATCTGTGTCTACCTGTCTAATATCAGCATTAATATTTGATGGCAGAAATGTTGTGCACTCCAAATCAGCCCACATACTGCAACTGTTTTTATGGCTTACTTTTGCCAAATAAAATAATCTTTGTAAAATGAAATTTATTTTCAGAAACACATTATACAGCAGTACACATTGTCAGGGAATTAAATTTGAAGTTACATATTCTTCTGTCGAGCATATCACCAAATGACACATGCAGCTGTCACTAGCAAGAGGAAATTATGCTGTAATTACTTATTATTTAAGTTCTACATTTTTACTGTTGCAACAGTGGGCCTGATTCAGAGCGGGACGCTATTTGCGCTCGCTCGTCCAGAAAAAGGGGCTGGCTATTTAAATTAACCGTTCGCTCTTTGCGGTCTGTTCACGCCTCTATGTCTGAACGAGCAAACAAAACATGCGAACGTAATTTTGAAAAAAACGTCCCCTGGCCGCTCGCATCATACGTCATGTCCGCTATTTATTAGATTAATCGAGTACATCGGACGGCGTATGAACTGCTCGCTATTCTTGTGGTTGGTTTTTCCTACCACAATCATGCGAGCAGTTCTGACTATAAAACAACCTAGTGACGTGGTCGATGACGCTGCTTTAGTAATTATGCACACCCTTAAAACACCCGTTTTGACCGTTTGGCACGCCTGCGTTCGGACCTCCACTCCCCGTTTTCAAGCACCTTCCCCTGTTACCACCCACAAACGCCTCAATCTGTCACTCAAAATAGCAGGCATTCGCTATTTAGCGAGCACACGATTTTCGGCCGCACTGACTGGTTCGCGCATGCGTATTAAAATCCGTACGCATGCGCAGTTGTGCGAACATCGGTTGGAACAAACGAGCGGCCGCTTACGAGCGGCTCTGAATCAGGCCCAGTATTCTCAATGTGGAAAATTGGATCAAGTTCAAATAATATAAGACTACTTATAAAGGCCCCCATACATCAGAGATTGATTACAGCAATCGTGCAATTTGCAATCGATTGAAAAAGGGAAAGATTTTTATACACAATCGATTGCAAATTGCACGATTACTGCAATCAATCTCTGATGTATAAAAGGAACCACTGCATACTTTTGTGACATTAATATAAATAAAAATGATATTCTGTATAGGAGCGCTGTAGCTGAATGCCTTGTGTGAGATGTCAGTGTTGAAACCCTGGTTTCCTACATTATATTGTAGCATTATTTTACTGACATTGAGCTGGGAAGTCTGGGCCTGATTCAGAGCCGGACGCTCTTTCAGAGCGCTCGCTCTGAATCAGTGCCCTCCCTCTCTTTTTTTAGAGCGGCCTCCTGGTGACAACCCACAGCTATAGCGAGCGGCCAAAAAGACCATCGGGCTTGCGACAAGACCCTTGTGGTAGGGTCTCATCTGCCGCAAGCCCTGGAGTGCTTTTGGCTCTATCAGAGCCAAAAGCACTCCCACTGGCATCACTTGTGATGTCAGTGGGGCCGGCCCCAGACGGTAGGCGTTCCCATGGGAACGCCTCCGTCTGGCCAGCCACGCCCCCGGCACGCCCACCAAAGGGGGCGTGCCGTCACTCACCATCGACAGCACGCCCCCTTTGTAGCAAGACCCATAGCGACGGCTTGCCCCTGTAGTAGTGCCGCTTGTACAAAAAAACCCACTTACCTTACTCCCCGCTCCTGCATCTGTTGCCGTCCTGTCTGCCCGGCTGCTCCTCGAAACTATGGGAGAGACGTCATGACGTCTGTCCCATAGTGCGCATGGAGAGAGGCAGAAGCTGGAGTTCAGAAGAGAACTCCAGCCTCCGGCTAACGTGGCGCTGCAGGGATGGAGCCGGGCGCCCGCTGGTAATAACATCTCAGCAGGCGCCCGGATTAGAGCCTCCCTGCGGCAAAGCCGGGCATGCATATGAATCAATCTATATTATAGAATGATTCATATGAATGCCCGACTGTCCATCCATTACCCCCAGGAATTAAATTTTTACCCCATGTGGGGTAATGTACCCCTGTTCCCTGACCACTGCCCTAGGTAATAGAGATGATCGAAGGTGCTGGTCATTTTGTGCAAGTCAAGTTTTGTGTCGGAGCAGATCATCTCACAGAGGAGAAGTCAGGCACTGACTGGCCCGGCGGGCCCACTGCCTCAAGGCCCCACTCCTTTCTGTGAAGGGGCAGAGATTAGTGGGCCACAATCACATGGGGGTGATTGGGACTGTGTCTAAGGATGGTCATCGGTGGGGTGGCCCACCGATGGTTACCATCGATGGGCCCATCTGTGATTACCATCAGTGGTACACAAACCATCGATGGTGAACCATCAATAGTTTGCACCCCCTCGATGGTCACCTCTGCTGAGGGCATGCCAGGCCACGGACCAATGAAAAATGGGGGGCAGGACCTAGCGGCCACCGGGGGCAGGGCTAAGCTCCGTCCTGCCACTAAAAAAAAAAAAAACCCTTTGGCTCCTGCTCATTCATCGATGGCAGAGAACCATTGGTTCTCTGCCATCGATGGCAAAAGTAGTTGACATCGGCCAGCAACCATCGATTTTTTTGGAAACATTGATGGTCGATAGCCATCCCTGTGTCAAAACATGAAAATCCAGTCTGCTCCCCCGACCTCTTTCCTCTCATCTAGCTAGAGTCTAGCAGCAACTGCGCCACTGTGATAACTTCGGGAGGTCACCCGGTGATTGCTCACCCTACACTTGCAGCCGAGTGTGCCCTGGCCATGTCCTTGCATACCCTCCAAGGAGAGGAGAGCCCAGGGGTCTGACACCTTATCTCTGCCTGGGTGATGATGAGTGACATAGTGACTCAGGTAGAGGCCCCTACCAGGCGGCAGCAGCCACCACCAGTGGACAGTGAAGTGAACACCTGGATTAAGGCAAGTGGTGGCCATGGAGGGCCAGTCAATGGGAAGCTCCTGGCAGGTAAGTGCACCAGCAGAGCCACTGTGTGATCAGGGTAGATGGTCTGTTTGCTGGATTGCATCCCAGGTCAACCATGGATGGGGTGTGATTGAGGGGGTCATAGTGTCACTTGTCTGCCTACTTTCTGTCATGTATGATCTCTATGTCCCTATTCCTGTCTGGGGTACTGTGCCCACTAGCACCAGGGGCATTTCTGGTGTATTGCTCTCTGCCACAAATACTGTACTTCAGCCTCTCCAATGGACCCCTAGCCACACCCCTTAATTGGCTGGCCACTCCTATTCAGCTTTGTGCCGCCTCCCTTCAGTGGACCCCTACCATTGCATTACCCCTATGGGTCCTTCATGCCCCAGTCTGACGCCTGATGGAATGTTTTGCTTTATATAATCAAGTTCAGCTTTACGGATGCCATTTCACACTGTGAAACTGTCAATTTTAATAAAAAAAAAAATGTCACCAATCATTCAGTGATTATATGGTATGCATGCATAGTCAATGGTATATGGTGAATATAGATCTCAGGGCCTAATTCAGACCCGCTCGCGAGCACTGAGCTCTCGTAAGCGGGTTGATGTTGGCCAAGTGCGCATGCGCACGATTGAGGCGGCTCCATCGTGCGCATGCGCGAGACCCGAATAACGACGGCCAAGCCATCATTATGGGTCTCGCACCAAAGGGGGCGTGCTGTCGATGGTGATTGACAGCACGCCCCCTTTGGTGGGCGTGCCAGGGGCGTGGCTGCCCAGATGGAGGCATTCCCATGGGAACGCCTATCGTCTGGGGCCGGCCCCACTGACATCACTACTGATGTCAGAGGGAGTGCTTTTGGCTCTGATAGAGCCAAAAGCACTCCAGGGCTACTGCAAGGGTCTCGTCGCAAGCCTGATGGTCGCGATGGTCTTGACCATCGCGACCATCATTTTGGCAGCTCGCTATAGCTGTGGGTGGCCACCCACAGCTATGCGAGCGGCCAGGAGGCCGCTCTTAAATTCAGAGGGACAGCCCTGATTCAGAGTGAGCGCTCTGTCAGAGCGTCCGGCTCTGAATCAGGGCCTCAGTTCTAATGCATCCACATGAACAAATGTTGAGCCTGGTATTGAAAATGCCCAATTAGCAACAGTGTGTCTGAAAGCTGGGAGAAAGCTACTATTGCAGCATTAGATTATTTGAATGAACGGCCCAGATAACTAAATGGCTGGCAGTGTTCCACAACGTGTTTCAGTATGTGATTCAGATGCAGAGCTGTGTTAAGTTGCGCTATGAGGAACATGCACTGCTCCACTGTACTCACTCCCCTTGTGTCCGTCCCACCGCTCCAGCGTCATTCAATTGCTGATATGGGCAGCTCCGGGAAGATGAGCCTGATGATGGTGTTCGGCAAGGCTGTCCCCCCAATGGGAGCCCCGTTCGTAGCCCTCCTAGCATGTCGCTGTCCAGGGGGCTGCGCGGGTCACATGGAGCATCAGCTGCAGTGAACATACAAGTCGGAGGAATATGTGGCAGTCTGTGGCTGTATGTCCAAGGGGTGTAAGTGGTCAGCGGCTGGGCTCAGCTCACAAAGAAAGTCCGTTTCGATTGAAAAAGGGAAAGGGGAGGGGGGGTGGTTTCACAAATGGAGACGTTCCTTAAGGAACGCATGCCGTTGTGTGGGCGGCCACACTGACATCAGCAGTGATGTCAGTGGAGAGCTTCCTGCTCGATCAGAGCAGGAAGCTCCCTGGGGCTTGCGGTTGCCGAGACCCAACTTTAGGGTCTCGTTGCAAGCCCCGATGGTCACGATGGTCTTGATCATCGTGACCATCAACCTGGTCGGTCGCTAAAGCTGTGGGTGATAACCCACAGCTTAGCTGGTGACCAGGAGGCAGTACTTCAAAACACAAGTGGCCGCCCACATTCAGAGCGACCGCTCGCATTTTGCGAGGGCCTCTGAATGAGGGCCACAGTCCATTGGTCTGGTGCAACTGACCTCAGCCAGTTTTATTATAAAGCAAAAACAAAATAACAAAAATAAACACCTTGCCATCCAGCACTAACTAAACACAAAATGGTCCTAGCTCACTAATTAAAAATAGAGGTTTTACCAGGCATAGTTCACTTGGCTTCAGCAGCATGTTTTTTCCCATAGAGACATCATAGATTAAAATTTCCCCCAGGTAGTATGTTTCCACAATGATCAGCCTGACAGACTTAAAACACACATACACAGCTGAAAGCACTAATTAGCCTCCTGTTAGGCCAAAAGCCCAAAAACCCAAACTGGGCCTAATGAATGGAGCCTGCCCTCTCTCTCCATTCATAAACCCTAGGAACCCTTTTCCAGCTTTGTCAAAAAGCCCACAAAGCTGTTAACAACACAGACATTTTCCTGGGTTTTTAGAACACATAGGTTAGGAATATAGGAGAAATATAGCGACCTTCCAGCACTATACCAGGGACCTTGTCACACACCCCCCTCCCCTGTTTTGACCTTGAGGGCGGAACGCTTGCACCCTCCAAACAAAAGTTGCAAGACAATGCATCTGCATTAGCTAGTATGGACCCGGGCCTATGTTCCACAGTGAATGTAAATTCCTGCAATGCTAAAAACCACCACGTTAGCCTGGCATTTTGGCCTTTCTTTACCGACATCCATTTTAATGGGTCATGATCCGTTCTGAGCTTAAACTGTCTGCCTAAGAGGTAATACCTCAAGGTGTCTAATGTCCACTTAATGGTCAGTGCCTCAACAATAGAGTACCGTTTTTCATGGTCATTGAGTTTTCTGCTCAGATAAACAATGGGGTGCTTCTCCCCATCCCTACTTTGGGACAACACTGCTCCTACCCCTACCTCTGAGGCATCTGTCTGAACCACAAACTCTTTAGAAAAGTCTGGTGTTATCAACACCGGTTGTGTACACAAAGCCACTTTCAATGCCTAAAATACTTTTTCAACCTCAGGGGCCCATTTCACCACGTTAGAATGTTTCCCTTTTGTGAGGCACTGCTGTGGTGGCAAAATTTGGGATAAACCGTCTATAATACTCAGTGATCCCTAAAAAGGCTCTAATTTATTTTTAGTTTACGGGACGGGGTCGGTTTTGTATAGCTTCAATTTTGATAACTGGGGCTTAATCAGGCCTCTCCCTATGGTAAACCCCAAGTATTGAGCCTCTTCCATTGCTGGGCAACATTTCTTAGGGTTGGTTGTTAGGCCGGCCTTCCTATTGAGTCCAGCACCGCCTGTACTCGGACTCTTCGAAGACACCAAGCTCTAGCATTCTTAACCTCTGTAGAGACAGCCTCACGCTGTGCTTCAGGTATTCTATATGACTTTAGATTGACCTTAACCCCTGGCTCTGTAATTATATCATACTTTATTATGGCCATTCGGCCGGGCAGTGCTGAAAACAAATCTCTGTTCCTAATAAGGAACTCCTTAGCCTCGTTCTTTTGAACGGCTGACAGAGTTTCGGACACTTTTACTTCCGGAATCAAAGGGACTGAAGCTACTGACGGGCTAGGTTCGGCTGACAGGGCTAATCTATCCTTCCAGGGTTTTATTAGGTTAACATGGTAAATTTGTTCAGGCTTCCTCTTGCCTGGTTGATATGCTTTATAGTTAACCTCACTCGCTTTCTCCCTGATCTCATATGGACCTTGCCATTTAGACAAAAACTATCAAAACAAGCACTCTGTCCCCAGGGGCAATTGTACGTATCCGGGCATTCCAGTTATACACTCTGTTGGGCTTGTTTGGTCTTCTCCATATGTTCTTTAACAGTGGGCACAATGTCCGCAATCCTATCTTGCATCTGCGACACATGTTCAATTACACTTTTATAGGGTGTGGGCTGTCCTTCCCATGTCTCCTTAGCAACATCTAGCAATCCTCTGGGATGTCTCCCATACAACAGATCAAAAGGAGAGAATCCTGTGGAAGACTGAGGTACTTCTCTAATAGACAATATTAAATATGGCACTAAGTAATCCCAGTGTTTCCCATCCTTGTCAACAACCTTTTTTAGCATACTTTTTAAGGTTTTATTGAATCTCTCTAACAACCCATCTGTTTGATAATGGTATACTGAGGTTCTCAAGTGAGTAACTTTAAGCAATTTGCAGAACACCTTGGTACACAATGATCTTCAAACTCCCATGAACGGATGTGTTATGGGAGTTTGAAGATCATTGTGTAGCAAGCTGGTGAGAACATTTGAAAGATACCTTCTATTTTCATACAGGAACATTCATCATTCATTTTACAAGTTTAAACATTTATGACTGTTTATTGTCATTCAAGTAATAATTAGTACTTAATTTATTGCTTTTAGAATTTGATTGGAATCCAGTTTTATTCTCTTTATTGGTACTTGGTGTCCTATGCGCATTGGTGACTATCTCTTTCTATTTGGTATTTATTTGGGGTACCTGTAGGGATCACCCCTTGACACCAATTGCTGCATTTACATTACATGCAGGTTCTCCTATTTTTTCTTTTTCACAGTTCTCCTATATGTCTGGGGAACCTCAAGCTGTTCTACCACATCCTCACCCCTTTTTGTCACTTGGTACAAGAGCTCATTGTTAAGGGCCATGTGTGAATATGTAAGCCTGTTATCCAATTCTAATGGTTTCCCATTAACAACTTTATCATTTTCTCTGGTTCTTATCAAGGTGGGGTCTCTTAACTGTTCAGATGCAAACAGATCCCTTCTCACGTCAAGGAGAAGCATGCTTTGAGCACTATCTACTGCTTCTCCCTCCTCTGGAGGATGTACCTCATTTTGTTCCTCATTATCTATTACTTCCCCAGCCATACTAGGAAAAGGATAAGGATCTGAGGGTTCCGGGGTCACACCTGCGGCCAGCATATCACCAGGATGGTCTACTGGCTCTATACTGTTCACCTCTGTGACCATACGGTATTTCCACAATTTCCAAAAATGGGGAAGATCTCTCCCTATTATAACATCATGTACTAAGGAAGGAACCATTCCCACATTAACCATAGCTGAACCACAAAGGGTCTCAATATTCACTTCAGCAGTATTATAATAATGGGTGTCACCATGTATGCAAGTTACACCAACAGTTGTTCACTGGCCCTTTAAAGCATTTACCAACCCATCTTATACAAGTGTGATTACACTTTCTGAGTCCAACAATGCCTTTACCCGGTTACCTCCCATAGCAATTTCACACATTTTTTTTCAGACTCAGCCGAAGGTGCAACAGTACAGGCTAACCTAGCAAAGTAAGACATTCTGTGGCATTCAAAGACAGCTTCACATTGCATAGATTCTTAATCAACTGGGCAATTAGCAACAACATGTCTGGGCATTAGTTGGTCATCAAACAAACCAGTTACCTTAGGGACACAACACAAGGTTTAGATCTACTGAACACAACAAAATGGGAAGAAGGATACCGCCTGGCAACATTGGATGTAAAATCCCTATACACTTGTATTGACCATAAACAAGGATGTACAGGAGTGGAAACGATCATGAGACTGGACCACAACATTAAGGAAGAACATATTGACTTTGTAATTAAAGGTATTGAATTCATTCTAACTCATAACAATTTTTGGTATGGCAGCTCCCACTATAGGCAGGTTCGCGGAAGTTCGCCCCTAGTTACGCGAACCTGTTTATGGCAGAGTGGGAGAACAATACCATTTGGTCAAACAATCAATACAGAGACCATATATCTGTATGGCGTTACATAGATGACATCATCATAATTTGGTCAGGAGGAATACAAACATTTAACCATTTCATGGACAACATCAACCAGAATGATAAACATCTAGAATTCACTGCAACGTGCAGTACCCAATCCCTCGACTTCCTAGACCTTACAATATATATTGAAGATGGAACAATCCAGACAAAAACCTATACCAAATCTGTAGCTAGTCACCGATTCATACCTCCAACAAGTAACCATCACAAAAACTGGCTCAACAGCATATCCGGGAGGCCAGTTTAAAAGAATAAGTCAAAACTGTTCTAACCTTACTACTGTTGAGACACAATCATCACACTTGAAATCAAAATTCTTGAATCAAAATTACAACCAAGAAATCACAAAGCAATAGCAACAAGAGATACAAAAAGAGATAGTAGAAGACTCATGCCTAAGATTCATTACTCAATACAATGATCAACATAAACATATAGAGAAGATCATTCGTACACACTTGCACATATTAAAAAAAGATGAAGCTCTACAAGATATCATCCCAAGTAAACCACAATTTACATACAAAAAAGCACAAAGCATTAAACAGAAACTAGTGAAGAACCACTTACCACCTGAAGGAAAGAACAACCCAATGGAGGGAACCTGGTTGGGAGAGAAGAACAATATACTACTTAATGATAACTACTTAATGAAGAACCCAGGGTTTTATCACTGCAACAGGTGCATAGCATGTAGAACAACTAAACAAAAAAACACTGCTCCAACAACAGAAATAACATCAAGATTAACTGGAACTACATTCAAAATTAAAGACACAATGACCTGCGACAATAAAGGGGTAATTTATGTAATTACCTGCCCATGTGGCCTACAATATGTAGGTAAAACAGTAAGAAAAATAAGCCTTCATATAGGAGAACACATAAGGGACATCAAACACAAGCTAGATTCACACAGCGTGTCTGACCATTTCAGCAAAGAACATAATGGAGACCCCAACCTTATAACCTTTACAGCAAAAAAGAAAGTGAAAGCAGCATGGAGAGCTGGCAACTATCTACGTTCCATGTCGCAGGAAGAAACCAGATGGATTTACAAGCTGAAAACTCTTGCACCAAAGGGTCTAAACATCGATTTTGAGTTCTCAGAATTCCTGAGAGAATTAGTCCCGAGAGAGAGAAAAAGGCTATATGTGATTCCTACATACAAACCACCCTGGCCACGCCCAAACACTTCCGAACTTGGAGGCTAAGCAGGGACGGTCCAGACCAGTAATGACAAGGGAGACCACTCATGAATCTCTGGTTATGTAGTCTATCACTGCAAGTTAAATTTCTCTCTATCACAGGGGAAGAAGCACAAGAAATAATAAAGGGAAAGAACATCCAATAACCAATAGGAATCAAATGACATGAGAACCATCAAACTGCTTAAATTATCTGTTAAGTCAACCCTAATGAGAACATCGAGTAATGACCGAATCTTAGATCCTCCTCATTTCCCCAAACCTTAAGACCAATTGCACTATGACACCACACTGCCATTACTACAAATAATCAAACCATTATTCATACACATCTCTATACTTAAGTTGATTTATAATTCAAGTACTTCTATATACACATATGTTTTTCCACATAACACAAATACATCTCTTATTTTGCCATATATGAATCTAGATATGATCAAACCATGTTGGCAATATACTACTTAATGATAACTGCGAGACCTATATATTTAACTGTTATTGTATATAATACTTGTATATATATAAGAATTGTATCTACATTCTAATTATCATCAACGGCAGGTATACGCTAGTATGTACCAAAGCAACCAAACAATGACAATTGTGATGAAAGAATTCATCATCACAGGTTAACCCCAGCATGGATCCTAACACACATTTAAAAAGAGAACATTTTGCAAGCAACTGATTAACACAGCCCTGACGAAGCCCGCACAGTATCCAGCGGGTGAAACGCGTTGGCCACGCCCCCCTCTTTTCCACACGGACCCCAGAAGTACCAACACCGGCGGTGAGACAGCGTGCACACTCACCGTCGGAGCGCCCACAGCTGCAGCTACCACACTCCATCTAAGGCAGCGGCTACAGCGCCCAATAGGAGACTGGAACACAGACCAGGATTGGGAGGGTACAATACAAACAACGGCACACATTTGTGCCATACCCATACCACAGGAACAAACAGTACTGCAGGACGAGATAGGAGGTGCGCGCACCAATTGACTAGTTACCTATACCTGCAACATTGTACCAATGCAGCAGTCACCACAAGCTGTTACTGTAACTCTGATAACGTTACATACCAACACGTAACAAGTATTGACTATGCAAACGTTTCTGAACTACCTCACCATTAAGTTTTAACTGCCTTCATTATCATTAGACTGTATAGAATCATATTGTTAGCACTGTACTGTGTATCACTATTGTTTATTTGACACGATTTTATTTCACAGAGACAGCTTTATTTTATTACGTTCACTGTATATCATCTATGTACATAATTCTAACATCATCAGGCCTATCTATTCTATTTTATGTATTTTAATATATATTATCCTATTTCATTCATCTTATATTGTTACTTCAATTTGTGCAGATGTTTTAGTTTATCAGATAAATATACATTAAACATTTATATATTTTAACCACCATTTATCCTATCATTAACGATATATTGCGCTATTAATTAGACACACTACCATAACCTATCAAGACATTGTTTGCCCAGGAAGGCTCTTTTTCTTCAGAAGTCCCCAGTTGAAGAGAAACCACCATATACTTAATAAAGCCTAAAGCACAGGGGATACATAGGAGTTGCAAAAATAAAAAATAAAACATGGGGCACCCAACTGACAGAGGGGAATGAACTTACTGGTGGGCAAGGTTTAGTTAACAGGGCACACGGGGCCTGATTCAGAGCCACTCGCAAGCGGCAGCTCATTCGCTCTGAGCGACGTTCGCACAACTGCACATGCGTATGGTTGTAATGCGCATGAACAAACCAGTCATTGTGGTTGGAAATCGAGCGCTCGCAAAACAGCTAATTTGCTGCTAATTTGATTGACAGAATGTACCGTTTGTGGGTGGTAACAGGGGAAGGTGCTTGAAAAGGGGGGAGTGGAGATCTGAACGCAGGCGTGCCTAACAGTAAAAAGGGCGTTTAATGGGAGTGCATAATTAGTAAAGGAGCGTCATCGACCACGTCACTTGGTTGTCTTTTAGCCGGAACTGCTCGCAGTGATTGCGGTAGGAAAAACCTACCACAAGCACTGTGAGCAGTTCAGATGCCTTTCGATGTCCCCTATTAATCAAATAAATACCGGAGATGACGTGTGATGTGAACGGCAAAGGGGCGTCTTTACAAAATAGTGAGCGCATTTTTCATTCGCTCGCTCAGACATAGAGGCGTCAACAAACCGCAATGAGCGAGCGCACAATTTAAATAGCCGGCCCCTTTTTTTGAACGACTGTCCGCATATAGCGTCCGGGTCTGAATCAGGCCCACTATCCTTCCAGGGTTTTATTAGGTTAACATGGTAAACTTGTTAGGGTTTTCTTTTCCTGGTTGGTATACTTTATAGTTAACCTCATTCATTTTCTCCTTGATCTCAAATGGACCCTACCATTTAACCAAAAACTTGCTTTCCACTGTGGGTAATAAAAGAAGAACTTTATCCCCAGGGGCAAACACACGTACCTGGGCATTCCAATTATACACCCTCTGTTGAGCTTGTTGGGCCTGTTCCATGTGCTCTTTGACAATGGGCACCACAGCCACAATTCTGCCCTGCATTTGTGATACGTGTTTAATAACACTGTTATAAGGAGTGGACTGCCTTTCCCAATGTCCAGAAACCCTCTGGGGTGTCTCCCGTAGAACAAATTAAATGGAGAGAACCCTGTAGAGGACTTTTCTAATAGTCAACAACAAATATGGCAACAAAGAGTCCCATTTTTTTCCATCCTTATCTACAACCTTTTTCAGCATGCTTTTTAATGTTTTGTGAAACCTTTCTACCAACCCATCAGTCTGGAGGTGGTAAACAGATGTCCTGAGATGAGTGACCTTAAACAACTTGCACAATTCCTTCATGATCCTAGACATAAAGGGGGTACCTCGTTCAGTCACGATTTCTTAGGTATTGTGATCAGATATGCCTCCACGCATAATTACCGACATTCTGACAGTCCCTTCCGGGAGGGGGCTGACAGGTCGGTGCAGAAGGGAGAGTGGGGTTGGCTTCAGTGGGTGGAACGGGGACGTGCCAGTGTGATATGTTGGAAGTTGAACTGCCACGTATTTGTTGCTGCATAGCTTAGTCAGCCAGTTAGCTTGGTGCAAATTTTGGGCCTAAACTGGATGAAAACAATATAGTGCGCTGTGAGGTGGTCAAAATTGACTGGAAACGAGTGGAAATAAATGTTATTGAGGTTAATAACACTGTAGGAACAAAAACAGGCCAATTTTATGTGATTTTAGCGGTTCTTATGATTTTTGAAGAAAAAAATCCAGATCCAAAATCTAAACCGAAAAACAAAAAACACGGAGGTGAGGTTTTGGCAAAGCCAATCCAGATCCAAAACCAGGTGAGATCCAGATCCAACACCAAAACATGGGGGTCGGCACACATCTCTAATATCATCCTGATGCCTGGCACATCACAATGCCCAGCGATACCATCACTCTGCAGAATGCACTAGCAAAGATATTATACCTGTTATTCTGTGTATCTATGCTATCTGACCTAAGACCTGGTTAAGCTGTACTATGTGTGTGTCACAAATCAGTGTCTTAGCCCACTTACCGCACACAGAGCAGCCACATTGCAGTATTCCCCTGTACCTCAGCAACATCCCTGCTTTCCACACCATGGGATGTAAACAGACTCGCCGGCTGCTGGACGCGGCCATCTTGGTTCTCTTTGATTGACTTTCCAGTCCTATCCCTACACTGCATTCAAGCTCACATGACTCTTGCAGCCTATGAGCTTCCACAGCAGCCTATTTAAACTTGCTCCTGAGTACAGCACACAGACAGAGCAAAACCTTCTGGGATATTGTCTGGTTCTCAAGCTTTAGCCATTACTTTGCTGTTCCTGTTATCTGTTGCTGTATTCCGGTGTTGGACTTCTATACCTGCCAGCCTTACCTGTGCTCACCCTCTGCAAGTTTTGTTTCACCTGCCAGCCTTAACTGTGCTCAGTTTCAGAAAGCATCCGTACACCTGCCAGCGTCACCTGTGCACAGTCTCAGCAAGTATCAGGTCATCTGTCAGTATCACCAGTGTACAGTTCATGTCACGACCAGGGTTTCTCGGCATAAGGGACAACGGGTATTATCTGTGAGGGCGTTGTGGCGTGGTCCTTCTGGCGGAGGGGCTGGTGTCTGGCGGCAGGCGTTGGCTGTGTGAGGTGTTCCGCAGGCACGGTGTGATTTTGGCTGGGGTAGGCATGGTGGTATTTCCATTCCACTCTGGTATGGGCGCTGCCATCTTGCTTCTGGTCATGTGACTTAGTTGCTCCAGTCCTGGCATGTCACATGCTCTCTCTGACCTATCACGATTCTGCACTGGGTACTTAAGGGAGTTCAGAGCTTCCCATAGTTGCCAGTGCAACGTGTTTCACAGCGTAAGCTGTGAGAGTGGTCCTGTGCTTCTGAATAACCTGTCTGTTTGAGTGCTTGCCTGTGCTCCTGCTGGATCCCAGCTTCAGTGGCGTAACTAGGATCTTCGGAGCCCAGGGCAAATTTAAGATTGTAGCCCCCCACCAAGATTAGCGCGCCTTCGGCGTGCAACAAAAATGGGCGTGGTCAAATGACGAAAGGGGCGTGGCTATTGAAAATGGGGCGGGCCAACATGACACGCCACCAATTTCTTGTCAGTCTTGGAACATTCCTTTCTATTCCATACGCACCTTACCTGTATGGTAGTTTCTCACACTGTGGAACCTCTGAAGAAATACATCCTCCCTGGGACGACGGCGTCTTCAGTCGGTATTCAATATTCATGTAGGTCACATTGTCCGGAAGATGCCTGTTTGTGTAGGAATATTAACAAGGTCATCATCATACGATAGCAGTTCAACCAGACTCCTTCCCTCTGCGTCTCTCAGCCACACCATCATCTCACTGCATCATCTCAGCCACACCATCATCTCACTGCATCATCTCAGCCACACCATCATCTCCCTCCGTGTCATCTCTTCTTAGCCACACCATCGCCTCCCCCCCGTGTCATCTCTCAGCAGACCATCATCTCCCCCCTGCATCAACTCTCAGCACACCATCACATCCCCTCCGCGTTGTCTCTCAACACACAGACACACTCACACACAGACATATACACACACACTGACACATATACACACACTGCCATAGATACACACTGACACACACACTACCATAGATACACACTAACACATACACACACTGATAATATACACATACTGACACACATTGACATATACACATACTGACACATATACATATATACACACACTGACATATACACACACTCTGACACACATATATCACACACACATATACATACCAGTGATCGCACTGAGCGAAAACATTTGTGGGTCCTGGGGACCCCTCATTTTAGAAAATTGGGGTCCTACTCCACTGTTTCTGGGTCCCATCACATATTATGGGGGGTGAGGGCAGGCAGCAGTCGCGACATAGCTGGGGGCAGGTAGCAGTTGGGGTAGAAGGGGTTAAGGGCAAGTAGCAGTTGGGATAGAGCTGGGGGGGTAAAGGCAGGGAGAAGATGGGGTAGCGCTGAGGGTAGAGGGAAGTAAGGGCAAGTAATGCTAGGGGTAGGGAGGGTGTAGGTGCAAACAGCAGTTGCGACAGTGCTTGGGGGGGCAGGGAGGGGACAAGAGGCAGGCAGGGCTGGGGGTAGGGTTGGGGGCAAGGGTAAATAGCAGCTGATGCAGTACTAGGGGACAAGGAGGGGGTTACTGCATTTCACTGCCATTAGACAGAAGGGTCCCACCACACATTGAAAGCACCATGGCACTGCACAAACATGTTTCAGCAAACACTAGCACTACACAGTAGGATCCCAGCAAACACTGGCAGAACCCTGGCACCAGACAGAAGGGCCCTACCACACACTGGCACCAAATCGAAGGGACACAAAACACATTGGCAGCACTATGGCACTGCACAGAAGGGTCCTCTCCCACCATACACTGGTACTACACAGAAGGGTCCCAAAACACAATGGCACAACCCTGGCACTGCACAGAAGGGTCCCACCACAGACTGGTACTACACTGGCAGCACCCTGTTTCCAAACAGTAGGGTCCCAACACATAGTGGCATCGCAAAGAAGACTCACAGGGGGAGCACCCTGGCACCACACAGAAAGTTCCCACCACACACACTTGCAGCTCGGGGAAGACTTCAAGCTCATAAGCACCCGGCAGCCTGTTCTTGAGGCCCATGAACTCGGCAGACAATATTGGACACAGCTGGGGTCTGAGGATCGGCCCAGGAGGAGAAGGGGAGATCCGGAGTCACCTAGCCAGTAGCCGCACAGTGTCACATGTCAGCCAGTGCCGCATGTCAGTGCTGCCCGCCATATGCGCGCAGGGTGTCAGGGAACAGGAGGCAGGATTCGGTGCTGCAGAGATCTTGAGTAGAGAAAGCCTGGCAGCATCACGTGACTGGGAGGCGGAGACTCTGATGCCGATTGGAGGAGAAGACGCTGCCGCCCATGGTGATTGGTGGGGTAGCTGCTGAGGATGTAATTGGCCCGGCTGCTGCGGCGGCAGACACACAGCGCGTTCCTACAGAACCCGTTCATTTAAGAAACGGAGTCCTTCATCGTCTGTAACGCGTATTTTGCGAACACTGCATACACACACACACTGACAAATATACACATACACCATGACACATATATATACACACACACACACACACAAAGCCTATACAGACACACATACAAAGCCTATACAGAGACACTTACACACACACAGCCTATACAGAGACACTTACACACACAGCCTATACAGAGACACTTACACACACACAGCCTATACAGAGACACTTACACACACACAGCCTATACAGAGACACTTACACACACACAGCCTATACAGAGACACTTACACACACACACACACACACACACACAGCCTATACAGAGACACTTACACACACACACACACACACACACAGCCTATACAGAGACACTTACACACACACACACACACACAGCCTATACAGAGACACTTACACACACACACACACACACACAGCCTATACAGAGACACTTACACACATACACACAGCCTATACAGAGACACTTACACACACACAGCCTATACAGAGACACTTACACACACAGCCTATACAGAGACACTTACACACACACAGCCTATACAGAGACACTTACACACACAGCCTATACAGAGACACTTACATACAGACACACACATAAAGCTTAAACAGAGACACTTACAGACAAATGCAGCCAGAGCCCCCCACATAAAAAATGAACACCCCCCTCCCCTCCAGCGGCAGTTTAGCCATCCAATACAGCCTCCCCCTACCCCTAGCAGCAGTTGATCCATTAGCCACCCTCCCCCCTTCTCCTAAGACCTTACCTGTAGTTAGTGAGAGTGAGCAGCGGAGATGGAGAGCGCCGGGGAGGGAAGAATCACTCCTCACCCGGCGCAGACGGCAGCTCTGGCTCTAGTCCAGGACAGTGGACTCCAGCAGATCAGGAGGAGGGGAGGATAGAGCTGTAGGAAGGCTGCCTAGGAGGGGCTGCGAGCCTCCACTGTGCCTAGGAGGGGCTGCGAGCCTCCACTGCAGCTCCCCCTACAGGCAGCCAAGCCAACAGCAGGCTAGCAGGCACACTTGCCTGCTCGTTACAAACCAAACTCAGGACACAATGGTGGTGCGGGGGAGGGCGTGCGGTTACGATGCCCTGGCTGGCGGCGCCCCCCTCTGCAGGGCTTGCATTGGCGCCCAGGGCACGTACCCCGCTCGCCCTGCCCTAGTTACACCACTGCCCAGCTTCCAAGTAGCCTGCACCACTCTGCCTGCTCCCAGTCTCCTGCACCTTCTATTTACCCTTTCCCTGCCAAAGGACCTGTGTCTACAGTTACCCTGAACCTACACTGCCTCCATTTACCGAGCTCTACACTGAGCCATCTCAGTACAACTCTCGACTTAATTTCATCAGCTGCTGCTAATCCAATTACTCCATAACCTCTCCGGATCTCATCTCACCAGTATCAATCAGTAATTGTTTTTCTGTCTGCAGCCCTGCAGTGACCATTTGGATTACAAAGACTCTTATTAATTCTGCCACTACCTGGACATTACCCATTCATACTTCACTGCAGTTTCTAATCATCAGCATCCTCTTAATATTCTGGACTTTATTTTATCTGTATACATGTCTGCAAATTCACCCATTGAAAAACCCACTTTTCAATTTAAATCTGTTCAGGTGTCTGCTCCTATTACCACCCTGGGTCCACAACAAACCCAGATCCTAACAGTACAGAGGGCTTCTGCACACATCTCAGCACCCACTGGCTTCTAATTACTTTGGTTATCTCCAAAAGTGTGGTATCGAGTGCTTATTTGGACGTTTACTCAGTCCTTCTGGCTATTCTCCATAAGATACTACTACTGATAAGACAGTGTCCTAAAGACAAACAAGCCACATACAGATAATACTGGATTCTGAAAGAGCTTATTAGTTTGCCAAGAGAGGTGGTATAGATAGGAAACAAGCAGAGTACCTAGGACTGAGCCTTGTGGTACTCCAGATGATAGAGCATACTTGCCTACACTCCTGTAAGTCACTGGAGGGTCCTGATTTTTTGGGTAGCCCCCCGCACCCCCGGAAGTGTAGGCAGATCTCCCCCATCCTGCTCACTTCCTAGTGAAGCAGGTAGAATGGGGATATTTAATTGGCAATTTGCGGGTCTGCGAGGAGGGGGCGGGACTAAATGACGTGAATTGCACAATTTAGCCACGCCCCTCAACGCGGACCTGCGAATTTCAGACTTTTCCGAAAAAGGGATGTTTCCGGAAAGGATGTATACAAAGTCGGTAAGTGTGTGATAGGGGAAGCAGAGAGGTTGTGGATCAAGTGAAGCGAACTATGAAACAGTGGCCCTCATTCAGAGCCGCTCGTTAGCGGCAGTACGCTCGTTCCGAGCGATGTTTGCACATCTGCGCATGCGTACGGTTTTTAGTACGCATGCGCGAACCAGTCAGTGCGGCCGAAAATCGTTGGTACGTAATATAGCGAGGGCCTGCTATTTTGAGTGACAGAATGAGGCGTATGTGGGTGGTAACAGGGGAAGGTATTTGAAAATGGGGAGTGGAGATCCGAACGCAGGCGTGCTTAAAGGTCAAAACGGGCGTTTTATGGGTGTGCATATTTAAAACAGCAGCGTCATTGACCACGTCACTGGGTTATTTTATAGCCAGAACTGCTCGCAAATTTGTGGTAGCAAACACCAACCACAAGAATAGCGAGCAGTTCATACGCTGGTCGATGTACTCGATTAATCTAATAAATAGCGGACATGACGTAGGATGCGAGCGGCCAGGGGGCGTTTTTAACAAATAAACGAGCGTATGTTTTGCTCGCTCGTTCAGACTTAGAGGTGTGAACAGACTGCAATGTGCGTACGGATCATTTGAATAGCCACCCCTTGTTTTTAAACGAGCGACCACAAATAGCGAACGGCTCTGAATCAGGCCCAGTGATTTGATAAGTACTGTAGGATTAGAATCAAGATAGGACAGTATCCTGATTCAGCATGTATCGCTATTCTGTTTATACGCGCGCAACGCAGTTGCTAATATCAGCGGTGATATTTAAATGTTTGCATTCGCATTGCGATCGCAGCCTAACATAAAGACGTCCACTTCCCCTTACTCACATCCGTATACTTTGACAACATAGTGAAACAATCGGTAACATCGAGTAACATTGGACCCATACGCACAGTTAAGGCAGGTCAGACCTCGCTCAGGAATTGCTTACTTCAGTGAACGCTGGCAGTCCTCAGGCTGTATCTGGTATCGCAGAGGCTACTTTATGCACCGCCATGCAACGGCGTTAAAACGTACTGGCAAGCCTGCATTCGCCAGACCTTCCCTCGTCACCACCCACAAACGGCACGATTGCGTGCATATAAGCAACTGCATTCCTTGCTGAATCAGGCACAGTGTCCTGAAGACCTAGGGGTGTAGCTTTTTATGAGAAAACAGTGGTTAGTGTAAAACTATAAGGTTTCCCTACAACTCTGAAACAGTCCCTAAAGCCTGAAAATGAAATACATCATGAGAGGCCTTTTTTCCCTTGTAATCAACAAATTCAACTAAAAAAAAACCCCACTATTTTTTTGGGAAGAAATTGAAAATAAAATCTTAAATAACAAATAACTTAATAAACACTTATGCAACCAGTGTATTGTAGATTTGTGCAATTAACTTATTGTTCTGAAATGTCTATGTGTGTTTCTCTTGAATTTAAATGATTGATCTTGAATTCAGCATTTAAATAACAAAATCCTACAATGTCAATACGGGTATGTAAACAATTTAGATTGGTGGTGAAATGGGACAGCTTTTATTAATAAGGTGAACGTCTTATGATTTTACTATTTAGAGCTATTTTTAAACTATGCATGGAGGCCGGTAAAAAATGGCCTAGCATAACAAAACTTAATAACTAACTAAATGTATGCAATAACATTGTATATACAATAAACATTAAACCAGTGACAAGGAGGAAAGCTACTCACCCTACCTCCCTGTCAGACAACTCGCAAAAATAAAGGCCAAAGCTCCCACCCTTGTGGGGAAAAACTTCCAAGCAATGAGGCTGAGAACCACCATCGGGTACAAGTTGACATGTCACCCCAAACCCTGGCAAAGGCTAAGGACCCACCTGACCCAGTGATTTCCTCTATGCTGATGTCCATGCCTATCGTTCACCAGGGACACATCAAGAGTCACATCCCAGGGACACCACACAAAACCCCATCAAACTACCAGCCCGGCCACATACCAAGTTCCTCAAGAACTGCAGCCACCACCATACTAAAAAACTAACTTAGAGACCTCAATCCCCTAACCAAATCATCCACAAAGACAGCTATCCCCCTATCATTAAGCTGAATGCCATCCTCCTGAAACAACTGGCGATCCCTAAAATTTAAGGACGGATGGTCAGTAACCATCCTGCCACGGTCCACCACCACTCTGCCGACCACAGAGTTCACCCTCCTTCTTGCCAAATCATTTGCACCTGGCCTAACCACTCCCTGCCAAACCACATTTGTGGCACTATGTCAGACCATAGCACCCTATAAAAATGTCCACCTCTCCATCAGCTTGATCAAGTCAGTCCGAATAGTACACCTAAAATCAAGGCACAACCTACTAGTCAAATCGTTCTCACCCAGATGTATAATGAAAAACAAGGAGTAACCAAAAGACACAACTGCTTGGCCCAAAACACTGTGCAAAGCCTGCCACAGTAAACCCCTTTGACCTACCCACCGAATAAGCCTGAACTCGGGGAACCATTCAAAATCAATGGAGAAAGCAGAGTGAGCCAATCAATGTATGTAGGAATGCCTACAACCCAAATCACAGAGTCATCCAACCAAAAACCTGTCAAGGAAGAAACAGTACAAAATATATTAGTAAAAAATCAGAAAATGGATAAAACCTGAAGAACTGAATCATGCAACCAAGCAAAACATCTATGAAAACATCAGTGAGAGGGGCCTAGACCCTGACTTGAGTTGAGGCAAAAACAACCTGACGGGTGGCAGAAGCTAAAGTTAAGAAAAACCAGCAGGAAAAAAACAAAAACTCCTCAAGATCCCCACCTAGAGTTGTGGGTGGCTATCCCTGAAGCAGGATGTTTTGTCAGGCCAAAGTCTGATGTATCGCTTGTACACACCAAACTTCCACCTGCCAAGCGTATGTAGTGTTTTCCGTAATCGAGAGGCAATAAACCCAATTCAAGGATGCAACATTTAAAAACCCACTGAAACTGATAAATGGTCACCAGTGAAGTATCACTGTGCCTCAACCAAGTGCACGCTCCTGGAAGCTGAAGCTCCGCATAAGCCAATGCCATGGCCATGGGGCAAATGCAGTGATTTCCACTCCGACCCAACGAAAACCCACTGCCCCCTACCCAACTGGTCAGTCTTTGAACGCTGTACCCCGAATCATTGGCGATAATGATATGCAATGCCAACAAAGGGGGAACAGCACGCCTGGGCAAGGTGATCAACTCTCCCACCTGAAATGCACCATGGTGAGCCATGGTAAAGGCTAATCTGAACACACCCAACGAACGCTTCGTACAAGGTGCCACAACATCGCACTGTCTATAGGCCGACTTGTGTCCGATGGGGCTGGACACAGCCTGGACCACCCTTTTAACACACCAAATCCTAAAAACTATTTTGTAATGTCCACTTTCACGGTAGCTCCCATCCTTCATCACCCAAATCCGAAAATGCCATTTGTTCTGGAGGTTGGAGCAGTATGCAAAGAGGAGGTGTCTGCCTCTTCATCTGACCGTTGAACAAGGGTTGTCCATCTAGTTCACAGATGGAAATTGGAGACTCCAGTACATCTGCAGGAATGCCAACAAACTGGGCGTAGGCAAGGTCCAAGAATTTCCCTGCAGCTCCACTGTCCAGGAAGGCCGATGCCTTCACCTGCTTACCTCTGACTAATATGCACACTGAAATGAGGATGGAATTTTCAGCTGACATAACTGACAGGCCTAAGTGGATCTCTCCCACATCACTTAGGCTCTGTCATTTCCCGACTTCTGAGTACAGGAACGTGCTTGGTGCCCTGGCCACCACAGTAGAGACACAGACCCAGGGTCCATCTACATGTCTTCTCCTCGGCTGGAAAGCAGAAAGCTCCTATCTGCATGGGCTCCAGACCTTCCTCGGTCGATGTGATGGCAAATGTACGGGAACGTGGGGATGGACCCTCCTTCTTAATCCTTTGTTCTCTAATGCATCAATCTAAGGAGCACGGTGACAGATACTGCACCAGATGACCCATGACCCTTTATCTGTTCCAGTAGGCCTAAACAGAAATGACTACATAATGTTCGGTCATTCCAACCGCAAATTATTGGCCCAGCACCGGAATTCTGTGCAGTATGCTTCGATGGCACTCCTTCCTTGCTGGAGAGACTGTAACTGAGCCTTTGCTGTAGTAGCTGAATCCGGATCATCATATAGGACCCCCAAGGCAGCAAAGAAGGCATCCACTGACTGATGGGCTGGATGTTCTGCAGATGCCCAGGTCTACAGGTCACCTTGGAGCAATGAGATAACAATTTCTACTCTTTGGACCTCTGATCCAGAGGAGTGTTGTCTCATCCAAAAGTATAGCTTGCATGCCTCATGAAAATGAAAGAACCGACTCCGATCTCCAGAGAATCAATCTGGGAGATTTATCTTGGGTTCTTTACTAGCTAATGCTACCAATGAAGCAGTGCAGAGATGCTGATCATGAGAGGCTACTTGGAGGGACAAATCCGAAATTTCTGATTCAGCATCTGAAGCTGATCAGCTAGGACTGGGCAGGATTCATCTTCCAGCTGAATATTTAATTTTTGGCCGGTGTTAATGTTATGAAACACTCCTATATATTGTAAGACCCCTAGAGCCTCCTACTGATTTCTTCTGCCTATAACAACCACCCATTGGTCCCACGGAGTTGAATACAGTCACCAGTACTTAGGTAGCCGCCAGACTTAAGCTCAGATAGTAGGGGCTTATACAATACAAGGCTGATCACAGGATATTGGCTGGAGTAGATGCAGATACTTTACATGGTCAGGGTAATTGCGGAATCAGAACCAGCATCCACAGGGTTAATTGCAGGACATTTAGTCTGGATCGCAAACAGGTGAATTAGCAGACAGCCACAATAAACCACACAGCAGGGTTAATTGCAGGATAGCAAACAGGTGATTTTGCAAACAGCAACAATAATTCACACAACAAGACTTGCAGGTGTAGTAGCAGCACAGAATCCAACACAGCATTATATACATATACATACACACACACTTGGGCAACGCAGATATTTGTATTAGAAGGAACACTACAGCAGAGATGATATTCACTGCGTCAGTATAGGCGTGCAAGGCAGATATTCACTGTGGAGGTTTGCTAATATTTGCAGTTGGTAGAAACTATAATTAAAGCTCCACAAGGATGTGATAAACTCTGAACAGACACATATTCAGAGCAGGAGACCAGAACAATGATACACATGGAACGGACCAGGCAGCAACACAACGTATATGCTATCACCGGCAGGGAATGCTGGGAGTGAATGCAATATAACAGGAAGAGGCACCAATGCAACCATCCTCCTAATTGTAATACAACTGAATTGCATACACACTGAGAGCTAGATTGCAGACTGGCTGCTTCTACAAAATAAAAACAACAAGAAGTGGCTGCGCGTTCAAATCATACTCCAAAGTGAATAGATAAGAGTATAAAAAAATGTACTAATTAAAAAACATATAAATGACCACAAAACTTATATAGAAATTATACACAAATATAAAAATTAAATCCAAATCTCTATTATAGGGATATTGTAAATTGCATGATATGTATAAAGAAAAGTAAAACACAAAATAGCAAAAAGATGATTCATGTATCACTTTCCTGATAGTAAGCTGGGACAAAGAGCAATAAATGTTGCAGCAATAGTTGTTATCCAGATGAAAAATGTGTAGACTGCAACTGGCGTATCTGCCTATCATTGGTGGAGGATCTTTTATTATTCTGCCTGGACTGGCAACATATCCCCGGTTATAGTTTACTCTTCGTGTGTGAACCCTGGTCCCTGTTGGTCCTGTTATACCCATCAGCCGGTTCTCCTGTGGCATCGACTTTCTGCCCCGCCTTGACTGTATCAGTTTGCCACTTGTCATCCCAGCGCAGCCCCAGCTTGTGGCCCTCCAGCATCAGAGGTAAACACGCTAGTGTCCAAATACCATCTCAGACCTACTCTTGTCTACAAGTGCCACTCACGCCATCTATTTCAGCGGCATCTGCCTGTGGTCTCACAACCTATACCATCAAGGTCACACCTTGGCCCCCAAGGCAGTGTCCATACCATCAAGGCCACATCCCAGCCCTCAAGGCCGCACCTCAGCCTTAAAGGCTGTGTCTTGGCCCTCAAAGCTGCACCTCGGCTCTCCAAGTCGCACCTCGGCACTCAAAGTCGCACCTTGGCTCTCAAAGCTGCAGCCCAGCTCTCCGCAGCCTAGCTTTTTATGAGCAAACAGTGGTCAACAGTGTAAAATGATAAGGTTTGCCTACAACTCTGAATCAGGCCCTAAAGCCACCCCCCTGCCTCTCAAAGCCGCACTTCAGATCTCTAAACTGCAACTTGGCTCATAGCTATATCCTTTTTTTTAGCAAACAGTGGTCAACAGTGTAAAACCATAAGGTTTGCCTACAACTCTGAATCAGGACCTAGAGTCGCCTCTCTGCCTCTCAAAACTGCACATCGAATCTCTGCTGCACCTTGTCTCTTAACCAGATTTTTTTACTTGGTCGCACATGTCATCCAGCTCACATTTCTGAAATCTAAAGCGCGATTTGATAAGTACAGTAGGATGAGAATCAAGATAAGACAGTGTCCTGAAGACCAAGGGTCTGTAGCTATTTATGAGCAAACAGTGGTTAACAGTGTAAAACAATAAAGATTGCCTATAACTCTGAATCAGGACCTAAACCTTGAAAATGAGATACATCATGACAGGCCTTTTCCCCATTAATGTGATCTTAAAATCAACAAAATTGAAGAAGTGAAAAATAAAAAAAACTCTTGCAAGTTAATAAACACAAAAAGAAAAAGTTTAGCAATATTTTTCTTGATTATTGTCTCCAGTATTTTCTTTTCTTTGATTTAATATTATCAATGGAGAGTAGAGGAGTTTAATTTCATGGAGGATCATCTTGATGTAAACAGGGGTGTAGCAGGATCTATCGGGACCCCATAGCAAAATTTCCACTGGCCTGCCCCCATGTGCAAATTATTTTGCAGTTTATCTATTTTTATTGTAAATTATCTAATATTTGCATTATCTGCCTACTTAATTGACATTCAGGATTAAATTAATGGTGATTAGCATATAGTAAGTTTTATAAATGAAAAAATATATATATTTTCAAACCAATATAGCATTCCTAATCCTAATTGTTTATGATTTACCGTGGCATATAAGAAGACTGTGATTCACTAATAAATCAGTCAGTGAAGTAAGACGGAGATAGAGCCAGGCGAGCCAGTGACAGCAGATGTCCTGCAGTAGCATTTTGATGAGAAAAGAAAAGCAGAGGCTTAGGAGATGACAGTGTAACTCGGTGCAGGCAGTGGGCCAGCCCTCAGAGGTGGCCCTATTCTCATAGAAGCGAGGTGGCCCTATTCTCATAGAAGCTGCACTTCCTGCACCTACTATAGCTTCACTGTTGCCTGAGAGTGGCAGTTGGACTGCCAAAGATTAGTAGAGTGTATAGTTACACAATTGTTTTATCAGATTATTTAAGCAGATGTAGATCAGATCTGCTGCAAAATTAGACAGCTGTGTAGGCATGTATTGGGTGTAGAATCTGTATCTAGGTCTCCAGTAGGGTTGTGTCAACAGTCTGGTCTGGAGTAGGATCCCCGGAGAATTGTGTACCAATTAGTCACGCAGCCTCATATCAGATTAATAATTTGCTTTATCCATTGTTTCTAAATTAAAAACTGCAAATAAAATGGAGGGAGGTGTCTGAAGGTGTAAGGGTGACAGACCAATTTTTTTTATAATTATAGTCCTTACCTGAAGATGTTATTTAGATTCTTTTTCTGAAGATATTGCTGTTTAGGACCTTATTGGAAGATGTAATCCAAATTCATTATCAGTAGTCATTATCCAAAGTTGTTTAAATAAAGCAGGAACTACTCAGAGAGCATCCATGTAGGAGAAAATGTCACCACAAAATGGCTGCCAGTAGCTGGGCATCCTTTATATAGGGCTGTGACCTGCATTGTGACATCACAATGCATCCAGGCAGCAGCTAGAGAAGGCTGTAGCTTAGATCAGCTCTGGGCTCTACCTGCCACAGTTATATAACATCAGTACATGTTTATGAAGGCTGCTGGTGCTTCCTTGGTGAATGTCTGATCTTCACCAGTGAACCCTGTAATAACTGTACAGGGTTATCACTGAATACATAGCCATTTAAAACGGGTTGGGTATGGGATGCCGGCATTCAGACAGGGTTAGAAGAACACCAAGACTGATAAGTACCCTAGCCCTCCCTCCCCGCAGCCTAACCCTAATCCTACCCCTAGTGCCTAACCATAATACTTACCATCGGGATGTCAGCAGTTGGGATGTTGGCGCCGGGACTCTGACTGGTGTCGGGGTTCAGGTGATGGCATTCTGAGTTCCTGTATCCCAACAGCCGGATGTGAACTACATCCCATTTAAAATGTAACTTTTATTTTACAATATAATTTACAGTATTATAGGCAAATAATAAAAACATACAAAATTTCAAACAAATAAATAACTAACATGCTTATGACAAATGTCAGTTTGACAATAGTAAAATGTAAATTAAAATAAGATGTTTATCACCACTTATCACTAAACAGAGTGTAAGCTGAACTAATGTCCGTGAATATCCATCTTCTATAATGTATCGACTGAGGAAGTCCATGGCTACACTGCCTAGGTGACATCTGCATTTACAATGTATTGTCACCTATAATACCCAGGAGAGATTATTTCTGAAAAGCTTTTTAAATGTACGGTTGGGCTGGGCTGCTGCACATGTGCTGCTTTTTGGGGACTCGCTGAGGTCATCTCACGAGTGCCGCAAGAAAGGATAGGGCCTCTTCAAGTCCTCTAATTAGTGACCCGCTGCTACCCACACTGCAGGTCACCCACTGCCTCTCCTTGTCACCCTCCACCCATAGTTGCCGACAATCTGCTACCTCCTTCTGGGAGGGAGCTGATTGTGAGCTAACAGCGGTGGCGTGTCCGGACAGTTATGACACATTGGGGGCAGAGCTGCGTCGGGGTAGAGCGATTGAGTCATCATGGCCCCGCCCCCTCTTCACAATGCCGTTATTTTGGGCATTGTGAAACAGGGGGCGGGGCCACGATGACGCGATTCAACGCAAATCGCAAATCCCCCCCCCCCGCTGCGGGGATTTCTAGTTTATACTGGGGGGAGGTCGGGAGGGTTGGTGGATGCTGGGAGGCTTGTCTGCCTTTCCGGGGGGCCGGCCGGCACCTGATATTCGGTAGGCTCCCAGCCAAATTGGGAGGGTAGGCAAGCCTGCGCTTCCACCTCTCCCCATCACTCTCTGCCCATCACCTTCTACCCATCACCCTCTGCCTCCGCTATTCACCTTCTGCCTCTCCATGTCACCTTCTGCCCATTACCCTCTGCCTCTCCACATCACCCTCTGCCACTTCACATCACCCTCTGTCCATCACTGTCTCTCCCTGTTACCGTCTCATCACCCTCTGCCTCTTCCCATCATCCTCTGCCCTTCACC
This sequence comes from Taudactylus pleione, assembly GCA_031769625.1. Lineage (NCBI taxonomy): Eukaryota > Metazoa > Chordata > Amphibia > Anura > Myobatrachidae > Taudactylus > Taudactylus pleione. The sequence continues at coordinate 7,550,024 of JAUIMM010000201.1, forward strand.
CTCTCCCCATCACCCTTTCTCTGCCTCTCCCTGGTACCCTCTCCCTATCACCTCCTCCCATCACCCTCTGCCTCTCCCCATCATCCTCTGCCCTTCACCCTCTCCCCATCACCCTGTGCCTCTCCCCATCACTTGTTCTGTCACTCTCTGCCTTAACCTGGTACACTCTCCCTCTCCCTATCACCTCCTCCCATCACCCTCTGCCTCTCCCTGTCACCCTCTGCCTGTTACTATCTGCTCGTCACCCCCTGCCTCTTCCCATCACCCTCTCCCTGCCACCCTGTGCCTCTCCCTGCCACCCCCTGCCCATCATTGTCTGTATATTGTACTAATTGTTTTGGTATTTATGTTTATTCAATAAGTAATGTATTCCTTTTTTTAACATAAGTCACTGGTTACTTATTTGTTTATGTACTATGTAAGGTGGAAAAAAGAGATTTGCCCCCCAGCACACTGCAGCAAAAACAATACTTAAATCCTACATGATAATAGAGATTCAGAGGTATTAGTTACATACATTTGCAAATATATGAATAAGCGCCAGGCCAATCGTCAAGGCTCCTCTATACTGGTGTCCCTAACATTAAGGGGTTCACGTCCGAGAAGCAAGGCACCCCAAAAAAATATTGTAATTATATGACCCAGAGTGGGTGCTGCCATTATGTAGCAATAATTATTTTGGGGTGAGCGTTTGGGAGTGGGGCCCCCGGGGGGGTTCTGACTGGACCTTTCTCATGGCATCACCACTTAATTCACATAGAATACTTTTATCACTTCTCTATTTGTATATTATTTATGTCATTTTAATTCTTTCTCATTTCATTAACACTTATTGATTTATCCTTACACATCTTTTCTTTACAGCCAGGAGATGCTGGGGGCAGCCAGGAGATGCTGGGAATAAAAGAAGAGGAAGCTACAAGTCAGAATGATAATAAACTGAAAAATTGACAGGCCCAAACAGCGCCACCTGCCCTGCGGTGCCCTGTGCCATGGCACAGGTCACACTACCCTAGTTACGGCCCTGCTTCCTCACTCTAGATAAATGCGTACATACCAATTCTATTCACTTCTGAAATTATTTTATTGATTTCTTCCTGTTTCTGGAACTAATTCTAATAATTACAAATTAGACCAAGAAAAGGTAGAACAAGCAACATTAAAAAAAATGCTATCAAAATCCAATGCAAATAAAAATGCCAATGGATACAGTGGCAGGCATGAGCCCTAACAAAACTTCTAATTAATTTATTTGAACTGAATTGTAATTTTGCTTTTAGCCACTTGGTGGCAGTCATGATCAGCATAATCCTAACAAATCTTGTATTTGACAAGAACATGATGGTAGATGTGAAATCAACAGAAGAAAATGGAGGTTGACACCTGCACCTCCCTGCAACACAAATAATATTTCTGTGTGAAGATAAAGTATTGATCTATATCTGTGATAGCCAAAAAATTATTAAATTAACCATTTTCCAAAAATATCCCCAAAATTATATTTTTTTATTATTATCAAATTATGTAAATAATAGCTAACTAGTGAATCTGGGCTGTAACCACCTTAGTTATGGAGGATATTATGGATATTAGTTACTGAGATAAAAAGTCCATAATTTATCATAAAGAGTTCTGCTAAATATGATGGAACAACCACATTGGGCAACAAAACCTTTCCATTGTGACAGCCGTTAATCTCCTCTACCAAGAAGTGTAGGGCACCACAGCTCACACATTGCACTTCTATAGGACCCAAAGAGTAGTAATGTGGCGAATATGTAATGTCCAATGCAAGCAGCATAGCAGTTGATCTTGTTATACGTTTAAGATCTTTGAACTGAGTGCTCTGGTTGACCTGTAAGCAGTGGCATAACAAGGGGGGGGTCAAGCGGGGCACGTACCCTGGGTTCCTTGGCAGGCCCAGCAGAAGGGGCCTGACCGTCCTGAGGGGTGAAGACACACAGAGACAGAATGAAAGAGGGTGGGGGAGAGACACACAGAGACATAGAATGTAGTGGACGACGACACACAAAGACAAAGAATGAAGGGGGGAGACACACACAGACTTAGAATGAAGGCAGGGGGGAGACACACAGAGACATAGACTGTAGGGGGATATGTGGGGAGGTGGTGTGCTGAGAAATGATGCAGTGGGGAGGTAATGGTGTGGCTGAGAGACGACGCAGGGAGGGAGATGATGGTGTGACTGAGAGACGCAGGGGCAGGAAGTTACACAGGGGGCATGAGCCTGGCTGAACCATTGTTGTATTATGATGACCTTGTTAATATTACTACACAAACAAGCATCGTCCGGACGATGTGAAGTACATGAATAGTGAATGCTGACTGAAGACGCTGTCTTCCCAGGGAGGATACATTTCTTCAGAGGTTCCACATTGTGAGAAACCACCGTATAGGTATGGGGCATATGGAAAGGAATGTTCCCAGAGTGACGAAAAACAGGTGGCGTGTCATGTTAGCACGCCCCATTTTCATTGGACGCGCCCCTTCCGGAATGTGACCACGCCCATTTTTGCAGCATAGTTTAGTGTGTGTGTGTGTTGGGGGTGGGGGGGTTTAGGGGGGGGCGCCGAAAACCCTAGTTATGCCTTTCCCTGGGCTCCGAAAACCCTAGTTATGTCTTTGCTGCATGTTTGGTGTAAACAATGTGGGGTGAAGTGAATAATGAAATATTGCTGTCGGTGATTGAGGTCCCCGCAAGAGGCGCTGATATACTGTATGTGGCTGCAAATAACGGTCGTAGTTTCCAGACAACCAAGCAGGTCACATGTTCAAGATCACCCAGCAGGGACACAGGGAGTTTCAGTAAGTGACAGTTTCCAGACCACCCAGTGGGTCACATGTTCCAAGTCATCCAGCAAGAGCACAGGGTAGGGGCGTAGGGAACCATCCCAGGGGTAGGAAGAGGGTGTGGCCTAATCATGGGAGGCGTGGTTATGTCACCTTTGGGAGAATTTTTTTTCTAGCTGCGCGCTGGGGAGGGTGGCACTGTGAGCCCCTCAGCCTGGCGCAAATCCAGAAGGAGGGCACAATCAGTGTGATCACTCCCTCCCACAGGCAGAGGAGACTGGTGCTCCTACTGCTTCTCAGCAGCAGTGAGCAGCCTCCCACTGCAGCCCAGCACACAGCAGCATGTGCTGGGCTGCTGACAGGTAAGAGGGAGTGGGGAGCGCTGTTGGACTTGAGCCCCCACCAAGCCCCTCCAGCAAACCTGCTCCCTCCCTGGTTCAGGGAGAGTTCACCTACTGTCACATTTCCTAAAGCACAATGGTGATGCATTGTAAAGGGCGGGCAGACGTTTTGCCACATAACTCAACCAATTACAATGCTGATATTTTTCGGCAAATACATCATACACAAAGTCCTTTCATTTGGTATATGATGTGCCCTGCTCAGACAGCGGCGTCATAGCAATATGTCACTCATAAAAGTTGTCCTTCTGCGATTAATATATAGATTAATTAAGTATAATTTTATTAAAAAATATGCAAACTTGTTAATAAAATTAATGAATCATGTTAAAATAGTATTTTATATTTAATTATAAAATGATGTAAGTTTAGAACACTTTTAATATATATATACATACATATATATATATCTCAATCATACCTCCGAACGATGCATAATTGGCAATCGGCACTCGCTGAAAGGGGGTATGTCCTCACTGTACGCCCCATTTTCTTCACTCGGTGCATGTGCTGAGCACTCTCTGAGATGCTCGGCTACCCCCAGGCTCTCCCTGCATCTATTCAGCTGCTCCTGTACAATGCACAGCAGTGGTGAGAGTGCATCACCCCAACCAAGACTACACAAAGAAAAGCAGCATATCACTGCATCACTGTGACAGAAATACAACAGAGTTACCACATACCTCTAAGGACCTAACATCACCCTCACCAAGGATCATTGTTACAATGATGATCTCTTCAAAGAACTTGAACTGGACTTACCTGAGCAGCCACTTCAGAATCCAGTACAGTGAGTAGATATGCCATCCTTGTCCATGAAAAAGCATTAAGCATTTCCTGCCAATACAATTCACTGTTCAACACACATTTTCTTTCCAATATGAACCACTCTTAAAGTTTATACCAATATTGGTCATACTGAAGGACTTGCAGCTATCAATCACAACCAGTCCACAATACTCAGAACCAGCAACTGAATTTTTATATTTTTTGATTGACATGATTCTTCACAAAAACTATTTTATTTTTTTTGTTCTATTTGCAGTTACAGGGGATGGCTATGGGGTCTAATATGGCATTATGCATACACTAGTGCGACTTTGGGCCGATTGCCTGATTTTAGATGCATCGTACAATGAATCGTGTGGAAATTGTGTCGTTTTTAGGTAGGATACGATCCGATGCGCGCTCCCACCGCTCTTAAAATGTATCGTATTATCAGATGTGCAGCCCATATTATCTATCGTAATCGTATGCAGATCGTTCCGTGTATTTGTGCATGCAATGCATCGTGCGTCCGACCGGCGTCATTTGAGTTACATTTAGAAGAAGTGTGTGTTCTTTCAATAACCTTCCCTCCTAACTGCAGATCGACGTGTGTCAATCGTGCGGCCGGGACTGCCAGGGAGCTGCTGGGGAGTTCAAGGGAAATCGTAAGATGAATCTCATATTATGCTGGTCGTATTAGTGTATGGCAAGTATAAACCTATGCAAACTTTTACATGCATGACTACGAAATTACCCATATTAGGACCAACAGGAAATTTTCTAAATCTATCGTATTTTATACAATGTTCATAGATTATATTTTTTTGCTGTGGACTGGAGGTGAATCAGCTATTTTTTTACTTGTTTCTTTGTTGAACAGGACTCGCTATTAGATTCACTTACTCAAGCAGCCCTGCAGTCATTCATTTTCTGGATGCGTCAGTTTCCCCCAGACTCCCGGACTTGCTCCAATGCTCTGGAATAGTGCCCACATGTGAAATAAAAATGCTCAGCTCAGGCAGGATGGCCCTACTGCCGCATCTAATGGCTCACTGTGATCACTGGAAACCCCCCTCTATAAATCCTGCGTTTTCCACTGCCAAGATACACAGTACTGTGCAAAGGCTTTAGGCAGGTGTGGAAAAAATCCTGAACAGTAAGAATGCTTTCAAAAATAGAAGTGTTAATGGTTTATTTTTTATCAATTAACAAAATGCAAAGTGAATGAACAGAAGTGAATTCTAAATCAAATAAATATTTGGTGTGACCACCCTTTGCTTTCAAAACAGCATCAATTCTTCTAGGTACACTTGCACACAGTTTTTGAAGGAACTCGGCAGGGAGGTTGTTCCAAACATATTGGAGAACTAACCACAGATCTTCTGTGGATGTAGGCTTGCTCAAATCCTTCTGTCTCTTCATGTAATCCCAGACAGACTTTATGATGTTGCGATCAGGACTCTGTGAGGGCGATTACATCACTTCCAGGGCTCCTTGTTCTTTACGCTGAAGATAGTTCTTAATGACATTGGCTGTATGTTTGGGGTTGTTGTCCTGCTGCAGAAGAAATTTGGAGTCAATCAGACTTACTAACACTTTAGTCTTTCACTGGTGTGGTTCCATGGGGTGGCTGGCCTTTGCCGGCATTTTGGGTTCTGCACCCCAGACTTTGACCAAGTATTAGGGACCTCCAGTGTCAGAGAAGCCATGACGTAGCCTGGAGGCTTAGCCATATTTTTGCAAATATATGCAACTGAGATCTCTGAATTATCTACCACCATAAAATTTTTCAAATCTTATTGCTGATTTCATTCTGAGTGCTGGGGGAACACTTTTTGCTGTTTCTTGTATAGAATAACCCCTCCCTTACATGCACCTGAGTGATATTACGGAAGTGATTGAGCAGCTACCAACATGTATTGGATATGGATATTACAAAATGTGTGTGAAACATAACCGGCTAAGCCACGCCCTTTTATGTTTTTTTGGGATTTTTTTATTGTAGCATTTCGCCAATTTGTAAGTGCGAGGATATATTTGGCCATGGACTCTAAAGCAAAATGGACCGTTTCCAGGCGGTATTGCAGGCTGAGCCCCTATAGATGCAAATTATACTGCACTCACCGTCTCCCAGCCTCCTGCCAATCAGTGGCTGCCGGCAGCTCTCGTGGAAAGTAGAGAAACGATGCATTGCTTTCGAGGCGCAAACCCGATGCTGATTGGCTGGGAGTTGCGGGCCTGGAATCGACGTGTTGATATATTTGGCCATGGACTCTAAAGCAAAATGGACCATTTCCAGGGGGGTATTGCATCACTAGTGATGTCAGTGGGGCCGGACCCAGACGGTAGGCGTTCCCATGGGAACGCCTCCGTCTGGGCAGCCACCCCCCGGCCCGCCCACCAAAGGGGGCGTGCTGTCACTCAACATCGACAGCACGCCCCCATGCGCACGACGGAGCAGCTGTCATGCGCATTTGGGTACAATCGACCCGCTTGTGAGCGTACTGCGCTCGCGAACAGGTCTGAATGAGACCCAGAGGCCCTGATTCAGAGCCGGACGCTCTGACAGAGTGCTCGCTCTGAATCAGGGCGTCTTTTTTTTTTATGGAGCGGCGTCCTGGCCGCTCGCATTGCTGTGGGTTGCCACCCACAGCTAATGCGAGCGGCCAGGATGATGGTCGCGATGGTCAAGACCATCGCGACCATCGGGCTTGCGACGAGACCCTTGTGGTAGAGCCTCGTGGCCGCAAGCCCCAGAGAGCTTTTGGCTCAAACAGAGCCGAAAGCTCTCCCACTGACATCACTTGTGATATCAGTGGGGCCGCCCCCAAATGGTAGGCATTCTCATGAGAACGCCTCCGTCTGGGCAGCCACCCCCCCGGCCCGCCCACCAAAGGGGGCATGCTGTCACTCAACATCGACAGCACGCCCCCTTTGGTGCGAGACCCGGAGCGACGGTTTGCCCATCGCTATCCGGGTCTCGCGCATGCGCACAACGGAGCCGGCTCCGTCGTGCGCATGCGCTCTGGGCCACCATCGACCTGGATGCGAGCTCTCAGCGCTTGCGACCGGGTCTGAATCAGGCCCAGAGTTTGGGAACCGCTGCCCTAGAGTAACAAAGTAATTTTGAGTGATGTTATTTAATAATTTTACAGTGTTTAGTTCTTTAGCCTCTGGATCACCTGTCCTATTGATGTTGTTCCCTAAACCTTTTATAACTGATTTTTTTTGTTGTTTAAAGTAATGGCATTTAGTCAGTCAGTGAAATAACGAGTTCCTTTACCACAGTCAATCGCAGTTTCCATCTATATAGTTTTATTATGAGAATTCTGGCACTTAAAAACTGAAACGGTCTGAAACCTAGCTCTTCCCACGCTGTACCCAGTTGCCTTCTCCAGCTCTACTAATGTGCGGCACCAGACACCTTTACCCTTCTCTCATCCCAGGACGCAGCTGGTCTCCTAGGTGAGGAGGGACTAGACCTAACATTTCCTTCAAATGGCGGACTATTTGGTGATGGATTACACGCGTCACAGCGAATCTAACCTTGGGCCTATTCTACTTGTTCTATCATGCACTCCATCTGGCCCTTACCCTAACTTACTGAATCATCATCTGCTTTGGGGATGCTTGGTGAAACAGATGGCCACACCTTTCCCGTGGTAACGATGTCTGGCCAGTCGAGCCACAGCTTGAAAGTTGGGGATCTTTCTGGCTCCACATCTGCCTGCATCAGAGTCTGACGGAGCGGCTCAATTGCTTTTTTTGGGTGGCTATTTGTTTTGGGCGCCCGAAGGAGCAATTCAATTGTTGCTCCGTTCGGACACAATAGCCGCCAGTGCCAGCATTTCTGCACACACCCTCAGGAGGGTGCGAGCACAAATGTGCAATAAACCTGTGGTTAGGGCACCTAAACCACTCCATCTACTCAAATCAGATATTATAAAACTGGGTAACAGAACCTTTTAGTTTCTTTTTAACGTCTCACCAAAGACTGTAATAAGCTTACAATACCAATTGGGCATTTGACGTATGCTCGGGTAAGCTTTGGAAACGTTAGCATATTTTTGCAGCTGTGTTCCATGTGAAATCGCAGATGCGATTGCATTAGCGTCCATCTCTGAATCAGGCCCATCTTCAAGCCTATTTAGAGATAGCCCCTTACACTATTAAAAAAATGCAAATCATGGAAACATAATCATAGGATACGCTATCGCTAGGGATATCCACCTTCTGGTCATCTATGAGGGAATCTCTCATTGTGTGAAGACCTCCGTTGCAGGTGTCTAAATGCTCTGATAACTTGCAATGCGACTTGCCCACTGTTAAATATTATTTCTAAAGAACAGAGTTTGATTCCACTGCTTCATTTAAACCATTGGGATAGAGGGAATTCATTTTAAAAATCCAAAAGATTTCTTGTTTACAGAGGAGTTTAAAGCGATTGCCCCCTCGTTGGGTCACAGGAACTTTTTCGAGACCAATGAGCCTCAATGAGTGAGGATCTCCACCATGGAACTCCTTGAAGCGTCTAGAGGGGATGCAGTCAGGAAGCCGACGGTCGAAATGCCGACCACCGGCTTCTCGACTGTTAAATCCCGGCAAGGTACCAATTACAGGCGTCGAAATCCCGATGCCCGTAATTAGACCTAAGTCGGGAGCCTGACGCCCGGCATACCGAACAAAGGTAAACCGGGCGTGGATAGCCACTTAGGTTTTAGGGCTCCCTGGGGGGACTCTGGTTTAGGGACCCCCCCTGGAGGTTAGATTTAGGCTGCGGGGAAGGGGGGGTAGGTTTAGGCACTTAGAGGGGGGTTAGGCACTAGGGGGGGAAGATTATGGCAGCCCTAAGGGAGGGTTAGGGTTAAGGTAGGGTTAGGGGTACTTACCTAAATCAGCTGTCTGGATCTTCACCCCTGCCAGGCTTCCGCTGTCGGGATTTGAACCATGCGGCCGGCGGTATTACATACTTAGCGTTCCCGCTAGGCTGTTTTAGCGGGGCGCGGCGCCCTGCCCTCCTTCTGGAGGGCAAAAAGCACTGTGCCCTCCAGGAGGAGGGCAAAAAGCGCCCTGCCTTCACAGCCTGCGGGTGCCGTTCTCACCCGCGGGACGCAGTGTCCCGCGGGTGGAGAAACATGCGGTGGCATGTGCCCAGCATCTATTCTCCCTTTCTGCAATGCTTGGGGGCTGCCTGGCATGTCCGTAAGCGCCGGGCACGCCCCCAAGTATGACGAAAAGGGGACGCGTCTTATAGACACGCCCCTTTTCGGGCGCACGCGCGCCCTGCCTGCTGCCGGAGCTAGTGTGAACACTAATACTGATTCCGTCTAGATACACTATGTAACAAAGATCCATTTAGGATGTTTCTTTGGTGTTCCATAAACCGAATTTTCAAACTGTGTGTGATTTCTCCCCACATACTGTATATTAAGTTACACCCACATAAGAGAACGTAAACAACAAACATAGAGTTGCAGTTTATGAATTCCCTAATAGAATATGATTCTTCACAACAATCTTGAAGTTGGATATTTTTTGTGCCATTCATCGCATATTCACAAGTAGTAAATTTTCTACCTCCACCACTTTGGAGGGAAGCCATGATATACTGCTAGTGCTATGCTTGTTTCTCTCAGGGTTTAGATAACTTGGGGCCAACATATTCTTAAGAGATTTATTACGCCTAAAGATAAAGATCGGTTTGGGAGGAATCAACTCGCAGAGGATATTATCCTGTTTAAGGATATTGTAATTTTTTGTCACAATATTTCTAATATCTCTATACTGGTTATTGAATGTGACTATAAAACCCGTCTCTCTCCCGGTATTGGGAGCCAAATCATATTTATTTCCCTTAGGTCTCAATAGTAAGTCCTTATCCATACATAATACTTCTCCATAGGCTTTTTTGATAATGTGCTGAGGATACCCTCTCATCCTAAAGGTTTCCAACATGGAATCAGCCTGTAGTTTAAAGTTATCAATGTCCGAACAATTCCTTCTCAAGCGCATGAGTTGACCTTTAGGAATATTACATTTCCCTGCTGGATAGTGAGCACTTCTGAAGTGGAGATACGCGTTTGTCCCCACTTCTTTAGTGTAATTAGATGTGATGATTTTGTTGTCACCAATCTCCAGGGACAAATCCAAAAAATCAATGTGATGTTTGTGAAAAGTGTGAACTGTAAATTATAACTGTTCATGTTAAGTGCTTTTTCATTGTTTTGTGCATATGAATTCCTTTGATAATAATTTGTATATTGATTGTGATCTAGATTATATGGTTGTCATTTAGAGCGTTTTTTTTCTGCTCTCTAATGAAGGTCTGATCCATCACAGCTATTTGGTTTAACACATGGGTTCTTTCTCACTTCCTCCAGTATCTTTTAATGGTCAGCCTTACCTGCTGGCAGATAGCAAAGAACATGGGAGCCTGTGGGCCTGATTAAGACCCGGACGCTATTTGCGCTCGCTCGTTCAGAAAAAGGGGCCGGCTATTTAAATTGAGCGCTCGCTCTTTGCGGTCTGTTGACGCCTCTATGTCTGAACGAGCGAACGAAATATACGTTCGCTATTTTTAAAAAAACGCCCCCTGGCCGCTCGCATCCTACATCATCTCCGCTATTTATTAGATTAATCGAGTACATCGAAAGGCGTATGAACTGCTCGCAGTGCTTGTGGTAGCATTTTCCTACTGCAATCATGCGAGCAGTTCAGGCTAAGAGACAACCAAGTGACGTGGTCGATGACGCTGCTTTGTTAATTATGCACACCCTTAAAACGCCCGTTTTGACCGTTTGGCACGCCTGCGTTCGGATCTCCACTCCCCGTTTTCAAGCACCTTCTCCTGTTACCACCCACAAACGCCTCATTCTGTCACTCAAATTAGCAGGCATTCGCTATTTTGCGAGCACACAATTTCCGACCGCAATGACTGGTTCGCGCATGCGTATTACAACCCATACGTATGCGCAGTTGTGCGAACATCGCTCGGAGCGAACGAGCGGCCGCTTACGAGCGGCTCTGAATCAGGCCCTGTGTCTTTACCTACTGCCTCAGCTGCCCACCTCATGCAAACCATTTTGGCAAATGCAAATATCCACAATACATTATGGGTGGTGGCCTCCCTGTTGGGAATGTTTTCTCCATACTTTCTATTTTGGATAGTCCCTAAACATAGACCACCTTTCCCACTGTCTGTTCGTTTTACACTTCTGAACAAGACGGACAGAATGACCCCACTATGGTATAACCCAGCCTTCCCTACAAACATGGACCCTAGAACTTGCTGTAGCTGGATGTATTCCCAAATATTATGCCAAAAATATTAGGTGCTTCGCAAATGCCTTAATCTAAATCCTCAAGTATTCTATCAATACTTACAAATCCGCCACTTCAATGACCACAATATTAATCCAAGCACTCCTTGCAAATCTACACCCCTTGAGGCATTCTGCCACCACAGGTCTTATATACACCCTGTACTCCTTAAATGTAAACTACGGGTTAAAGCTTACCACAAGATTTGCTAAAGGAGGACATGGGGGAAACCCTACTTGCTGAGAATTGAGCTCGTATTGAATAAATGATTGCCAGGACTGCAATCATACAAATAGTTATTTCACTGGTATTTGGTATCCCAAAAATGACATGCTATATAACCCTACACATCAAATCTCTGTTCTTGAAACTGTGGAGATCCTGGCACTCTGTCTAATATTTGGTGGTTCTGCCCCATTATATCCATTTTTACCTTCAAGTCTCCTACTTGCAATTACTAAGAACTCAGGCCCTGACAGAGCGCTCGCTCTGAATCAGGGCCGGCCTTCCTGATTTTAGAGCGGCCTCCTGGCTGCTCGCATAGCTGTGGGTGACCACCCACAGCTATAGCGAGCCGCCAAAAAGATGGTCGTGATGGTCAAGACCATCGCGACCATCTGGCTTACGACGAGACCCTTGTGGTAGGGTCTCGTCTGCCGCAAGCTCTGGAGTGCTTTTGGCTCTATCAGAGCCAAAAGCACTCCCACTGACATCACTTGTGATGTCAGTGGGGCCGGCCCCAGACGGTAGGTGCTCCCATGGGAATGCCTCCGTCTGGCCAGCCACGCCCCTAGCACGCCCACCAAAGGGGGCGTGCTGTTACTCACCATCAACAGCACACTCCCTTTGTAGTGAGACCCATAGCGACGGCTTGCCCGTCGCTATCCGGGTCTCGCGCATGCGCACGACAGAGCCGTGTCCGTCGTGTGCATGCACACTGGCCCAACATCGACTCGCTTGTGAGCTGAATCAGGCCCTCACTCCCTTCTAATATTCCCTTACACCTCTTCCCCAAGCCAGTTCTGGAAATTAGTAACATCACACGGAAGCTCATCCATATTATTCTTATGGCTGCCCTATGTCTGATAGTTTCCGATTAAAAGAAACCTGTCGCTTACGCTTTCCACCTTTATTAAGAATGGTTGGAAAGTCTATAAACTGGAACATATAAAATGCATTCTCCATGAACTCACTCAGCTATTTCAGGATATCCGAGTCACATATTTTGAGTTATGACAATTCCTTCCCTTATTTCTCAAGCTAGTTACCCTTCACTGAAGCCGCTTTATCATTCCTCTCTCTCTTCTACATCCCCTAAGCCCCATACTAATCACCCCCACTCTCCACCTCCTCTCTCTGTACATGATATTGTAAATTATGATCAATGTAGTCAAACATTACTACTATAGGTACAACAGCTGCTGACACTGTAACGTAGCATTTCTTATACAGATACAGCTGCAGTCGCACACAGAACATACAGCCATGGCCAAAAGTTTTGAGAATGGCACAAGTATTGGTTTTCACAAAGTTTGCTGCTTCAGTGTTTTTAGACCTTTTTATCAGATGTTACTATGGTATACTGAAGTAAAATTACAAGCATTTCAGAAGTGTCAAAGGCTTTTATTGACAATTACTTTAAGTTTATGAAAGAGTCAATATTTGCAGTGTTGACCCTTCTTTTTCAAGACCTCTGCAATCCGCCCTGGCATGCTGTCAATCAACTTCTGGGCCACATACTGACTGATGGACGCCCATTCTTGCCTAATCAATGCTTCGAGTTTGTCAGAATTTGTGGGTTTTTGTTTGTCCACCCACCTCTTGAGGATTGACCACGTTCTCAATGGGATTAAGGTCTGAGGAGTTTCCTGGCCATGGACTCAAAATTTTGATGTTTTGTTCCCTGAGCCACCTAGTTATCACTTTTGCCTTATGGCAAGGTTCTCCATCATGCTGGAAAAGGCATTGGTCATCACCAAACTGTTCTTGGCTGGTTGGGAGAAGTTGTTCTTGGAGGATGTTTTGGTACCATTCTTTATTCATGGCTGTGTTCATAGGCAAAATTGTGAGCGAGCCCACTCCCTTGGCTGAGAAGCAATCCCACACATGAATGGTCTCAGAATTCTTTACTGGATGGTTGTGTCATTCTCAAAACTTTTGGCCATCGCACATTGCTTTAATCAGCAAAGTCTGCTGGTGCATCTTATTCACATCGCACTAAAAATAAGATTGATTTGTGGTGAAAAAGACACACAAAAAGACGCTTGGCATGAGTAAACTCGCATGGGACTAGGCACGACTAGAAGGGTTGTGTAACGTGACCTCAACAACAACGACGGAGGACACATCTATAGCTCTGCCTAGACCATCATTTCCATCAAGCTGAACACCTTCTCTCTTACATTTCTACCCCTTCTATTGCATAGTCCCCCTGTCCACCAGCTTTTCCCTCAAAATGCTATTTTCCCCACATGACCAAAGGTTTCACCTGACATGCCCCATCCACAGCAGGTTATTACCCACCTGTGTGCCCCAAATGCCCCCAGCGTCTGCCACTCCCCAGCAATGTGTTCCCCACAGGCCACGTGTCTAAAATGCAACCAGCACCCGCCCCCCCAGCAGCATGTTCCCCACATACCCCCATGCACTAAGAGTCTGTAACATGCCCTCTCCCCATTAGTGTGTTCGTAACATGTCCCACTTTGTGCCCCAAATGCTCCCAACATCTGCCGCTCTAGCACAGTGCTCTCCACATACCCTCTCTGTGCCACAAATGTCTGTGACATCCCCCCATATGCCCCCACCATCTGCTCCCCACATGCCCCCAGCCTCTGTGACATGCCCCCTCCACAGCAGTGTTCCCAAAATGCCCCGTCTCCCTGACATGTCTCTGTGTGCCTCAAATTCCCCCAGCGTCTGCCACCCAACAGTGTGCTTCTCACATGCCCCCCTGCACCACAAATGCCCCCAGCATCTGTGATATGCCATCTCCACAGCAGCGTGCTCTCCACATACTCCACACATCTCTCTTACATGCCCCTCCACGTCAGGTTTTTCTCTGTATGCCCCCGTATTCCAAAATTCCCCCAGCAGCATGTTCCCCACATGCCTCCCTGTGTGCCACAAATAGTCCCCAGCATCTTGACCCTTAGCAGCATGTTCCCCACATGCGCCCCTAGGTCCCAAATGTTTGTGACATGCCCCTCCACATCAGCATATTCCTCACATGCCACAAGCATCTCCGACATGGCCCCCCGAGCAACCTGCTTCCCCTCAGGGCCCCCTGTATGCCCCCAGTGTCTCCCTGACATGACCCAACCCCAGCAGCTTGTTTCCACACATAGCTAACCCCCAGCAGCCTGTTTTCCCACACGGTCTCCTGTGCCAAATGCCTCCAGCATCCCACAGTTTGGTTTCCCACTTGGCCCCTTGTGAGACCCAAATGCCCCTATAATTTCCCTAACATGCCTTGACCCAGCAGCTTGTTTCCACACATGGCTCTACACCTCCCAGCAGCCTATTTCCCCACAGGGCTTCCTATGTGCCCCTAATTGCTCCCTGCATCTTCCATAACCAATAGCCTGCTTCCTCACATGGTCTCCTGTGTGCTCCAAATGCCCCCAGCATCTGACATGCCCCCCTGTGTACTCCAATTTCCCCCAAGTCTCCCTGACATTGATCATTACCAGCAGCCTGCTTCCCCACACGCTCCCGTATGCCCCAATTGCCCCAGCATCTCTCAGACATGCCCCATCACCAGCAGCTCACTTCCCCGCATGCCCACTGTGTGCCCAATTGCCCCCAGCATTTTATTGACATGCCCTGTGTGTCCCAATTGCCACCAGCATCTCCCCATCAAGCCCAAAACCAGCAGCCTGCTTCCCCACAAGACCCTGTGTGCTCCAATGTCTCCCTGACATACCCCATCACCAGTAGCTTGTTTCCACATATGCCCACCAGTAGCATATTTCCACCTGTGTGCCTCAATTGCCCCCCAGCACCTCTATGACATACCCCAACACCCTACTTCCCAACACGGCCTTCTGTGTGCCCCAATTGCCCACAGCATCTCTTAGCCATGTCTCATCACCAGCAGCCTGTATCCCCACATGCCGTGCCCCAATTGCCCCCAGCATCTACCTGGCATATCCCATCACCGACAGCCTGCTTTCCTGTGTGCCTCTATTGCACCCAGCGTTTCCCTGACCTGCCCCATCTCTAGGAGTAGCCTGCTTCCCCAAATGTCTACCAGCTTCTTACGTTACTATACACCTACACCATTGTAATATGCAACTTGCAAGCAGTCACAGACAGCGAAGAGTAGACCATACTACGAGGTATGTCTATTAAATAACGAGACTGATTAAATAACTCATCTTTATTTATTGGTATTACAAATTTAATGTTGGTCCCCTTCAATATACTCCCCATTTGGACTAATACATCGCTGTAGTCTTGTTTCCACTGGTCGAAGGCATGGAGCAAATAAATTTCTGTTAGTTGTTTCAACATATCTGCCGTTTTCTTCTTTACAGCGTCAACTGATTCAATATGTGTCCCTTTAAGCACAGATTTAACTTTTAGGAAAAGATAAAAGTCACAAGGTCCTTAATCGGGGGAATATGGAGGATGTTCAAGTGTAGTAATGTGATTGTCCGTCAAAAACTGCTTCACAGAAAGTGATTTGTGAGCAGGCGCATTGTCCTGGTGAAGAATGAAACCATTTTTCCACAGATGCGGCCGTTTCTGACTCTTTCTTTCAGCTTTTTCAAAACGTCCTTATAATAATGCTGGTTAACTGTTGTGCCTTCTGGAACCCATTCTTGCAAAATTACAACCTCCATATCAAAAAACCTAGTTAAATGGAGACTCACACTCAATGTCATTGAGTGTTGCTGCTTGTCATGCAGGTTCAAACAAGTTCAAGGTTACAACGTATGCAGTTAGAACCAGTTCTGACTACTTTATTTACTAGGTGGAATCACAGTCTCGTTATTTTATAGACATACCTAGTATACTGACCAGCAGCAGCTAAAAAGCACAGTTACAGCCAGATCCCCTTCCACAGATTGACCCTGACGTCATCAGTTACTGTCCAACGTCATTCCTTATCATCCACGTGGGCATAGAGGGGGAAGATAATCTTGTGGCGAGTGTAGTGAGCCACCGAGCTCAAATCGTGGCGAGCCCGTGAGGGGACAACTTTCTTCTTTTGGTGGACAGTATGGGCAGAAAACTGCACTTCCGCCCTCACTTACGTCACTTCCAGGTACAGAATCTGAAGGGGAAATATACCTTACCGCAGCAGCGAGGCGAGGACACTTTATTTATTCAGTATGAGAAAGGTCACATGATCTGATCATGTGAGCTTACGTCACCTAGTGACGTCATGTGTACATTTACTGATGGGGATCTTATTCTCTGAATCTACCCTATGCTTTTGGTTCCGATCGGCGGAAATGACGTAACCTCGCTAAGCAGTCTGGGATGTGGGCAGTCTCCATGGACGCTGGAGACAGCCACCGGGCTCCGCTGCTAATGGCGGAGCTGACACTGGGCAGGTCAGTTCTCTGTGGTCATGTGTGTTTTGGCGCTAATCTGATCCTTATATATAGGCGCTTGTCTCAGTCAGTCTGTGTATGCCCTTGGTGAGGGTGTGTGTTCCACCGAAACGGCCGTCGGGGCACTTGCTTTATGCTTAGTGATGAGATGAGGGCTATGCCTGTAACACTCCTGTGTGGAATATAATGGCCTTTGTTTATGCACGAATACAGATACTGCTAATGTGGTGTGCCGGGCATATTTTTTTAGATCTGTTATAAGCTGAAGTGGATGTTATATATGTCATTCTTGACCCACTAGAGCTGCAGAGTTCTGTTTTGCTGGTGACAACTACATCAGGGACTCTCGTCCACCTTCACAGCCGCCGCCATATGAAATGATTTTCCCTCAGTCTGGTTTTTGGCTGCAGCTGTGATGACCTGATCTGAGGAGCTGCCTCCTCCTTCCTCCAGCTGCTGGTGTCTCCCTGCCCCACTGCCTCCCACCTGGAGCACACGCAGGGACCTCAGTGGGGTGAAGGTGGTGGGTGACATCTGATTCAGCACCTTCTCTTTGGCCAGAGAGAGTGGCACAGTTGCTGCTGGCGGTGAACTGGTCATTGCTGGTTCTGGGCAATGGTTGGATTAGGTGGAAGGCGGCGAGGATCAGTCGCAAGGAAGACACTGAGTTGTGAGAAGTAGTTGAGTGTCTCGATAAACCTACTTTGATACTTTGTGAATTTGCCAACCATGGGAAGACATTGAGCTGTAGTCCCTACCAAGTACACAGAAGAGTATCGATCAGCAGCCAGGATTGCTCATTGTGCGTTTATGCTACTGTTTCATGTAATATGGTTTTTTATATAATAATTATAATAGTGGGTAAAAGATGTACCCTTTTATTTGCCTACATAATTTAAATAACCAATGTCAAAGTACCCAGAAGACCATGGGTGACTCATATGGCTGTAGAGATTAGCACCTTTTTACTTTCAGATTTATGGACCGGTGGTCTGGTCCAAACCACAGTAGGGTTACAACTAATTTGTTAATCAATTTTCTGGTCCTTTTCTTACCAGTCCAGTAGTCGTGGCATCAGATTCATGTGTATACATTCTGTGTTGGTTCCACATAAGTACACACGCATGGAAAGATTCATTTATTTTTTTTCAGTAAAATGCATACTTTTATGTATAGTTACTATATGTAGTTTGAAAATACAAAGGCATAATAATGTCTCACAGCAACACATCTTTTTACTTAAGTTTAAGTTTTTCTGATATTTGCTCTCTATATGCCCCTTTACTTGCTATTAGAGCCCCCTCATGCACTTTATATGCCATCAGGTCAGTCAATATAGCCCTTCATATGCTATCAGACCCGCCCTGTGACTCTTTGTCATCAGAGCTCCCTGCTAAGCCATTACACATGCTCATTTATATGTCCTCCGGTCGCTCCCCCAAATACCACTTTATATGCCATCGGGGAGCCCCCACATGACTCTTTACATGGCATCAGAACCTTCTACGTGCCACTTTATATACCATCAGAGTCCCAACATGCCCTTTTTGCCATCAGACTCCTAGCAAGTTTACCTACCTTGGTTTGCCTTGTGATTTTAGTACTAGCACCGAATCCATTGATCACATCGGCATGAGCATTGAGCACTGCAGCCATAAGGTGGCAGAATGTAGCACAGACCGGAAGGCGCAGTCAGTTATCAGCAGAGGCGGCAGGAGATAGACAGCCAATCTGCAATTCACTCTCGCGAGTTTAT
The DNA here is from genome assembly GCA_031769625.1 of Taudactylus pleione. Classification (NCBI taxonomy): domain Eukaryota; kingdom Metazoa; phylum Chordata; class Amphibia; order Anura; family Myobatrachidae; genus Taudactylus; species Taudactylus pleione. The sequence continues at coordinate 7,568,641 of JAUIMM010000201.1, forward strand.
GCTTGAAGGTAAAAAATAAAAAAATTGATTACTAAAACTCCGGAGAGGTGTCCTAATTTCTGGAGTGTCCGGAGTAATCCTGGTTGGGTGGGACCACTATATGACTGACCTACAGGCAAAACAGTTGACTGGCAGAGCAAAAAAATAGCTAAACTCTACTCTGGTATCCTCAAAATAGAGCAAATTATCAAGATCCTATAGTGGAGCCTGCAACAATATTGCTTACACCAGGTTCAAAATGCTCTGCTCCTGAACTTCCCACTTATCTATGATTGCAGTCGCCTGTGTTGGACTATTTAATTGATCTGAAGGGTGTTTCAACACAGGTGACAAGTGGGAAGTCCTGGAGCAGAGAGTTTTGTAGCAGGAGTCATGGTGCAGAGTATAATGCTGCATACACACGGTCAGATTTTCTTAAAGATATGAACGATAACGATTGTAAAAATCGTTCATATCTTTGACATGTTGGGCATGCATCGACCAACGATGTGCGGTCCCGCATGTCACATGATATGACTTCTACTGTACTTGCAGTAAGATTTGGATGATTTCATTCATTTTAATTAATGTCAGAAATTGTTCATTGTTGATAAAATCGGTCAAATCTATGTTAAAATCGTTATCGTTCAACGTTAACGATGATCTAGCAAATCTGACCGTGTATGCATTTTACTGCAAAAATTAAATGAATCTTTCCATGCACGTGTACTTATTTGGAGCTAACATAGAAGGTATAGACACTTCCAGCAATAACCTGGGTTATTTTTTTTTTTTTTTTCCATCAATAAATAACCTGGGTTATTTCACGTGAACGTGCAGCAACCTGGGTTAATGTGCAGTGTGAAAGGGCCCAGTTGAAATAACCCAGGTCGAGTGACCTGGCATTTCAACCCGGGTCATGAGCAGGGTTGAACACTGTTTTAACACGGCGTGTGTGTGTGTATACGGGTAACCAGTTAGAGCCGGTGCTTGGAAATTATTTAAGTTTATTGCCGGTTCGGGCTGCCAGGGGTCTCGGCCGGATTGCATCCGGGATGGACCTATGTATAAAATCCTGGGTGTGAGCCGGCATTGCAGTGCAAAAGGGGTATATGAGATATCTGGGCCTGGGTACTGCAACAACCTGTGGGACCACATCATGTTGGGCATGGCTGCACCCATTTGTGAGTGGGTCTAGCATGTGAGATGCACCCACTAACAGGAGCATGGCATAGCCCCCAGTAGCTGGGACTAAAGTATTCACTACTCTATTAGAATGGCGGGACAGTCCCATAATAGCTGCATTTTTAATCAGGATGTATGTAGATACTAAAATGTTAATTAAAGTGCTACAAATTTATTTTATACATCTCTCATGTAAATAACACATAAAAAATCTATTTTCTGTCACAGAGATAGATGTATGAAGGACTTAATTTTTACATAACATCAGGTCATCTTATACACACACATTCCGCAGCACATATCCTAACCCACTGCTCCATGCTCCTTCCTCACTATCTACCCCATCTGTGTCGCCCCTGTCTGTCTGCCCTTCCCCTTTAGAATGTAAGCTCTCACGAGCAGGGCCCTATTCCCTCATGTGCTTCTCCTCCCCCTAATTATAGTATCATGTACTCCTAACTCTGCACAACTGCACCTAACACCTGGTTGCTCATGTCCTGCTGCTTGTGTCATGCAGCTATGTTTATAAACCATGTCCTTGTCCTGTATTATTTTATATTACTATTTACTGTTTTTTTCTTGTGTGCTCATTTATGTACTGTGTAAGGCGCTGCGGAACCTTTGTGGCACCATATAAATAAAGGATGATAATAATATATTTTGTTTATTCACAATCACCATATGATAATTAAGGAAATAATATATCTATTTGTTAATCGAGAATGGTATAAGAAATAAAGTAATTCTGACTGTTGATGACAGCTGTTAGAAGTCATGGGCTTCTTTAGCATCCTTTAACACCTTTTAAATATACAGGAACTCTGGAGAATTAATAAATAAATTGGACATGTATGAAAGCTAGTACATAGAAAAAAAGGTACTATAAGGCATAACAACCCGTAAGACCTTTGATATCGTTACACTAGTGCAGTGGTCGGGGAGCAGGGGTAAATTACCCCACATGGGGTAAAAATGAAATTCCTGCGGGTAATGGACATACAGCCGGACATGCATATGAATCATTCTATAATATTGAATGATTCATATGCATGCCCGGCTGTGCCGCAGGTAGGCTCTATAAGCCAGGCGCCCACTGAGATGTTATTACCAGCGGGCGCCCGGCTCCTTCCCTGCAGCGCTGCGTTAGCCAGAGGCTGGATTTCTCTTCTGAACTCCAGCTTCCGGCTCTCTCCACGCACACTATGGGAGAGACGTCATGACGTGTCTCCTATAGTGCTGAGGAGCAGCCGGGCGGACAGGACGGTGGCGGATGCAGGAGCGGGGATTAAGGTAAGTGGGTTTTTTTGTACAAGTGGCACTACTACAGGGGCATTATATGGGGGCACTACTATATGATTTCCTTCCTTTCAAATCAAGGGGGTAATGTCGGCGTATCTAAATATATTTTGGGGTAAAAGGTAACGTTCCCTGACCCCTGCACTAGTGAAAAATAGACAGTATCAGTTTTCTATGGTTACAGCACTTCTGCCTGTGCACCCGCTTTCATAATGTTCTGATATGTGTTTTACAGTTATATGTATACAAATAACTAACAAGAGTAAATGTATCATTCAAACAGTAAGAAATGAATAATTGTAGCCCAAATAAAGAAATATTACCTTTAAAAAAAAATTATATATATATATATATATATATATATATATATATGCTTGGTGATCACACAGCAAAGCACACATAGAGGCTGATTCTGAGGCAAATCTGAATCCATACTCCTATGATATAATATTTTCATATGTCAATGCGAGAATTCACTGAGGTGTACAGAAAATCCCTGCGACTGAAAGTCTGTCCAGCCCACTGGGTGTCCATCTGTCCGTCTGCAGACGCAACTGTCAACATTAGTAACATTTTTTATTCAAATGTAAGTGGACATACTAAAAAGATCAATACATTTGGGAGAAAGGCAGTGTGTGTTCTGGTACAAGAAAGTGAACAAGGCGATATCCAACTTGACTGCACTAACTGCATCCAGCCAGGATAACTAGCTGTAATGCTGCCAGAAGTGACAAGTGAAACCGTTGTCCCTCCCCTCACACAAACCAGTGTACACATTTGTTTTACTCTAACGTCAACTCTGTCATTATTAACTCTAATACATATTATAAATGACTGAGGTAGACTTCTGCACCAAACATGCTTTTTTGCCTCGGAGACCCTGCACCCTTAGAGATACTCCCATGTTTCCAGGGACACCTGCTCAATTGAAAGAGACAGGATGTAGTGATGCGACCGCGATGCCGCCGGTTTCAATACCGACAGCCAAATCTCAATAAGGGATTTAAGATAGGCGTCGAAATACCGCCGCCTATCTTAATCCTGAACGCCAAGGATGCCAGACTGAATGAGGTAAATCCGGGGCGCCCTTAGCCACGAGGGGGGGAAAGGGTTAGGGAGTGTAGCAGGGTTAGGGTTAGCGTTTTTGGGGTGGAGGTTACGGTTAGGCACCCCTAAGGGGGAGGGTTTTTTAGGCACCACTGAGGGGGTTTGGATTAGGCACTAAGAGGGGAGGGTTAGGTTTAGGCACAAAGGGGAGGTGTTAGGTTTAGGCACTAATGGGGAGGGTGTGGGTTAGGCTTAGGCTACATGAACGGAGTGTTAGGGGAAGGGGGGAGGGTAAGTATATACTTACCCGACCCCTGTCGAGATACCAGCCATTGTAATGCCGCTGTTGGTAATCTGAGGTATCCCGACATCCGGCATTACATACCTATTCTGAAAGAGGCTGCCAGTGACCACTGCACAATACAGAGAGCCTATTGGTGACCCCTGACCAATACAGAGAGCCTCTTAATACCCTTATACAATACAGAGGGGATAGTACTGTATACTATCTTGCCACCATTAAATTACCTGCCACTAAATAGTGTCCACTCTTGCCTCACAATTAAATGAATAGCTCATGCTCCCAACCTAATAAAACCATCAACATTACACTAAGATGCCACCAACATTTACCTTTTTGTATACTGACCCCTGAGCTTTATGCTTTTATCCTGCACATGTGGGACAATGTACACATCTCAAGCCTGGACATGTGGAGAGACTGTTTTTATCTTTTTATTTAAACCTGCAAGTACAAAACTGGGATTGTTTTCATTACTGATGGAATGCAATTTTCATTATACACATAATGTATGGGACATAGGGGACTTTAACTGATGATGATACAATCTTTCTCAATTGAAATGTATCAGAGGTGATGGGATTGAACAACAGTTGAGATGTGCCTGACACTGACTATCATTGAAGGAACTTTGGATGGGAAAAGAAGTGGTAATCCGAAAGCCACCTTCTTTCTACTCTTTAAGGCTACATCACTCTGATTGTCCGGTAGGCAGCGTGCATATTAGTTTTCACTATGTGATTAGACTTTAATTTGTTTTTAAATTTGATTTGTATGTGATTTACCTGATAATACACTACATCGTTTTTTTCTTTGGGCCAATCCATGTCTGAGACGTTGTTGAATGTAATTGTAGTTTATTAGAGAAACATGCAGGACTAAAGACTTATTTAAAGACTCCATGAAAGCTTTCTAAGACTGAGTAACACCATAAGAACACAGCCAGAAGGAACCCTTGAAAGTATCTACACTTCTTCACATGTGGTGTTTATATAGAAGACACATTTTACTTTGTACCTCACTAATGCTGGGCATACACTGCCAGATAAAATGTCTGTCAGACCGACAGACATTTTATCTGGCTGCCTGCCAGCCGCAGATGTCGCCGGCATACACTGTGAGAGAAATCTCACAGTGTATAGCCCGACATCCGCGCTCCGCCCCCGGGGGAGGAGACATTTCCCTGTTCCTTCCGTAGGAAGGAACACTGGAAATGTCTGTCTGTCGGCCGCGCTGGGCATACACTGCCTGATGCGGCCGACAGTTTCCCGGGTAAATATTGCATCGGACGGGCATGCTGGACAATCCAGCATGCCCGAACGAGCAATATTTAACCCTCGGTCGCCCGCATACACGCTGCAATTATCGCGGCGATCCGCCGATATCGGGCGGATCGTCCCGATAATTGCAGAGTGTATGGCCAGCATTAGAGACACTACTGGGATATGGACTTTGCACTCTAGAGGGTATATTTACTAAAGTGAGAGTTTTTAGAAATGGAGATGTTGCCCAAAGCAACCAATCAGATTCTACTTAACACTTTTCTAGCACCTTCTAGAAGATAATAACTATAATCTGATTGGTTGCTATGGGCAATATCTCTATTTCTAAAAACTCTCACTTTCAGAAATATACCCCTAGTAATCCTTTTTAAAGCTACATCATGTGGGAAAAAAAAGTGTATATAAAACCTACTGTGCTACGGTGTAATGGTTAGCATGTGAGTTTGATTCCCACTGCCAGCCCTAATTGTGTGTAGTTTGTATATTCTCCCATGTGCTTGCGTGGGTTTCCCCCAGGTACTCTGGTTTCCTCCCACACTCCAAAAAAAAAATATACTGGAAGGTTAATTGGCCCCCAACAAAAAAATTAACTCTAGTGTGTATGTGTGTGAGTATGTGGTAGGGAACACGGATTGTAAGCTCCACTGCGGCAGGGACTGATGTGAATGGCCAGATATTCTCTGTAAAGCGCTGCAGATTATGTGTGCTCTATATAAATAACAGGTAATAATAATAAAAATATTTTTCTCATGCGGTTTTTTTTTTTTTTTTTTTTCCAGCTATTGAGTACCTATTAGAAGATCTGGTTTCTACGGTTTACCAGTGCTGAAAAGAACATCTGTAGGAGCATCCTTTGCACTCAAAAGGTAATACCCATCTTTTGTTTTATATACTGTTTATTTAACGGTGTAGTGGACTCTCAAGGTACTTCTTATGCTGGGTACACGTTGGCCGACATATCGGCCGTTCAATTGAACAGGCGATATATCGTGTACCCGTCAGTCAGTGAGTACAGACGATATGTTTGTGAACGACGTCGTTCAGACATATCGCGCCGGCTGTGCAGCACAGTCAATGGCAGTTATATCTGCTCATTGTGTTGTGTGTACGAGCGGGCAGCTGGCCGCCCCTACACTTGCTGCAGAAGCTGCCGTGGAGGGGTTGCGACGTGACCCCTGGCCAGCAGGACCACAGATGATGTTTGTTCAGTGTGATAACCATCATCTGCAGATATGTCAGGTGTGTCCCCAGCTTTAGAGCTGCATTTAAGAGGTGTTTTTATAATTGCGTGCCCCTTTGTTTTATCATGATCTCTTTTTTTTGCTGTCTGCCTGTTAATACCCAGTCTTGTTTTATTACTGTGTTCTCAATAGTAAAACTCAATGTAATATGGTGATGGTATATAAATGTTAGTAAATATAGATTGGTGAGTGACTAAGTATACATGTCTAGAGGTACACACTAGAGCAGGACTCGACAAATCCCGGGGGCCAGGTCGTCATGGCTACCAGATTTTGCTCCCTGGCTACTAGTTTTTGCAGTGAGGGAGGAAGCAGATCCTCATCAGCTCTGGCGCAGTTCGTGCCTATAGTATTGCGGGGTTCATATCATGCACAAGAGTGCATGTGCTGAGTGTTGCCTGCGGTGACTGCTGTGCCTTTGCCCGTCCCGGCCTGCACTGACGACTCCTCTCCATCCTGGCCTGCTCTAATCCCTGCTGTCTGTCCCAGTCTACGCTGATCCTCCTGTACCTCCCGGCTGTCTACTGTCTCCTATCTCCGGCTACATCGCGCTCTCCGGTAGTATGGTCTATGAGTGGCCAGGGATTGCGGAGCGGCTTCTGGAGGGATAGTGGTGTGACCACGAGGGAGGGGGGTTTTGTTGTACTTTCTGGCACCATTATTTTATGTGATATGTGGTCCGTTATTACTGGAGGGTGGGGGGTGGAGCAGGGAAGCTGTGTAGAGCAGTGAGGGGGCCTTCATTTTACTGTATCCATTCAACTGTGACCATTTTGTGGACTAGTGTAGTGTGTATAACAGTTGCATAACACACAGAGCTGTGCTCCTCACTCACTGCTGTAATTGTTTTGGGGGGGACGGTGGTCTGGCTCCTACACTTTCATCCTGGCTCCTAGATTTTAGAAAAATTTGTCAAACCCTGCACTAGAGCTGCCCTCTGTCACCTTTGTTACTTATTTTAATCTTTGACCCTTTGCTTAGGGTATTACAGTCCTGGCCTGTGTGTCATGGCATCGCAGTTGGTGTTTGCTTTTGCAAATAATATTATACTCTATCTTTCCAATTCAAAGGATTCCCTGCGTCCTCTCATGAAGTGTATAACCAAATTTGGCTAAAGGTGCCCACACACATAGCGATCTGCACACGATCCCACGATGTGTGCGATTTCCCCTGATCTCTGCCCCGGCAGCTCCCCGGCAGTTCTACACACGATATGGAGTAAAAAGCATCCAATCTGACTTAAAATCTATCTTGCATCTTAACTTTTTTTTTCCAGTGCATTGTGTCTCAGATTGTCAGATCTGCCCTACTACACGGCAGATCTGACGATGCGATGTGCGACCAGGGGAGACGCGCATTGCAGCGTGATCGTAAGTGGGGACTCGCGATTTACACTCAATTTGGCCATATTTTACACTGTCGTCCCAATGTGTCGGAATCGGCCAGATCGGGTAAAATATTGCTGTGTGTGTGGCCAGCTTAAGGGTTTAGCGGAATTTTCAACAAATCTGTGGTGCCTCATTTAATGCCTGCTGTGTACAACCTTCCTGGGCTAGGGACAGCTATTCAATGGGCATCCAGTGCCATCTCCTATACCGCTTAAATGTCACTAAGACAGAAAGATTGAGGACTGGGGTCATCTCCTTCTTGGGAAGGCCAAATTTACTTAAGATTATATATTTCCCAAATCTCTTCTATCCTCTTCAATCCCTCCTGATTCTGTTGACTTTGTAGAGATGTTTTTGAGATTAATGCCATTTTTTTGGACCAAAAGAAATGTCATGTAAACCTTTTCAAACTTCAGCATCCTAGATTGAATGGAAGTATTAATCTACCCGACATAGATCTCTTGCAGTGCACTTACATTACCTTAAAGACTGCCTCCAGGTTACTGACGCACATGCCCACACTTCTTTTGAACATCACTTTTTTTTCTTCTTGTTTTAAGCCTCCCTGCATCTCCATGATCAGGAAATCCCCTTACCCCTCCATGATAATTCTCCTTATGTCCACTAGAAAACTTTGGCAAATTCTGCAGCATAGATGCAAACGTATTTATTTATTATTACCAGTTATTTATATAGCGCACACATTCCGCAGCGCTGTGAATATTTGTCCATTCACATCAGTCCCTGCCCCAGTGGAGCTTACAATCTATATTCCCTATCACATGCGCACACACTTACACACTAGGGTTAATTTTGTTACGACCCAATTAACCTACCAGTATATTTTTGGATTGTGGGAGGAAACCAGAGCACCTGAAGAAAACCCACGCAAGCACAGGGAGAATATACAAACTCCACACAGTTAGGGCCGTAGTGGGAATCGAACCTACGACCTCAGTGCTGTGAGGCTGTAATGCTAACCTTTACACCGTCTGTGCTGCCCTGAACTTAACTCGTATCTCTCCATCTCGAAAAATCCAAACTTCAAAATGGTGTGGCATTCTACCCCTTTACCCTTTAGAGAAACGTGTGTATTCGCACCATTGGACAACTCCTTGATAAGCGGGCTATAAAAGCATTCATGCTTCGCTAAGCAGTTGTGGCTTTCCTGGAAGTCGCCCCCTTCCCTCTAGCTTCTTCGCAGGCTCAACAATGAGGTGTAATACAAGCAGTGTAGTACACCTTTTTGCTCAATCTGAATGGGCCAATCCTTTGGAAACTTTACTTCAGATTCCTCTGCCACCAATGGGTGCCATCTCTAGACATTTTACCTTTTGGAGGGAGATTGTGGATTATTAAGACCGTTGTACTGGACTGGGTCATTGGATGGATGGTTTTCTGAACCTTTCTGTAGAACTAATACTATGTTACCTAGTGGGCTTCTCTTGATTGCTGCCTGCAACAAAATGTTTCTAAAAATCTTTCTGAGGGCTTATCTATACCCGGCCAATTGTTTTGATATAGGCTTGTCCTCTACTCATTCATGTTTCCCAGGGCAGACTTTGTTCATTGCCTATGGCTCTGTCCTCCCAATAAACAGTTCTGGGTTATTGTCTGTAGATTTACTAATGATCACTTGGTCAATTATCGTCACTTGACGAATAGAATGGTCCATTATTGGTATTTTGCATTAGGGAGCCAAATTATCAACTGGAGGTAGAAAACTCCACTTAGTGGTGTCGGTAGTAGCACGTACAAGCAGGTTCCAGCTGTGGACCCAGAGCACACCACCACATTCTGCACTATTTGGGGATTTTATGTTTAATATATTCTGCAAAGACTGGGTGGAAGGAGCGTTCTTGCGAAGGGAGGACAACACTGAACGCTTTTGACCTGTGAAAGCTTAATTGCTATTCTTTCTAGTACAACTAAGGAATGAGTGTGATGTTGCTTCCGTCACATCACCTGGTATGAAACATGTTTGTGTGGAGATGACTTGCACATAGGGCCTGAATCAGAGCCTTGTGCAATGCCGATGTTTACTTAGTTGAGCGATTGCTTGAAACTGCGCATGCGGGAAAAGTTCTGCAAACCCCAGAGGTACATGCTTTACACACATGTACTCACAAAGGTGCTGTCGTGATCGTATCAGAAAGGTGGAAGAAACATGATGGGCATTCCTGAGTGGTGGCTAGAAATGCACGCAAAAATGGTCCGTTCAGTGGGCGCATTATGGGAGTGTCGCTGCCGTGTCAATGCAAGCGGCTGCGCATACAGACGTACAGTCTCAGACATAGGAGGCCGTGGTCAGATAGAAAATCTGTACCTGGCATAGGACTGCTGCAAGTTTCGATGGTAGCCTATTAGGACGCACCAATTGGTATTACAGCGTGCATGGACGCTAAAAGAGGGCGTCTTAACTCCTTGTACATTCGGTCGCATGGTGATTTGTAGCGGCATCTGTATAAAGACGCAGATGGGCGACCTCCAATAGCGCTGTCTGCGCTACTCGGAATCGGGCCCATAGTGTTTTAATTCTAGCTCTTCTGACTGGATGGTGACTCACATAACTCATGGGATTTTTGTTATTTGGGGAATCTCACCCAAGTCTTGCTAGTAAACAAGACCATAATGCTGGTCAGCCAGTACCCCTACTTTGTTTCTTCAATGTAGCTTGTTTTTTTTCTTAGTACACAGTACTATCTTGTTTCACTATTTTGTCAGCCTATGTTATTTATTGTATACTATGAATATCCATGTTTATTTCTGATGACATCATTAAATAGAAAAGCTTTTTTTAAAAAAATATAAAATAAATAAGTTAATGTAAAGGTTGCATAGTAAAGAGTAGACAATTTGGACTTGTGTACCTTTTCAAAAGGCTCCTAAGAGGTGACCTAATTACTGTGTGTAAATATATCTCTCCAGTACATAGATTTGGCTAATGAGCTTTCCATACCTACAACTGTGCAGCAGGCAGGGGGGTATTCATGTATCGCTATGTGGCTTTGTGAGTGGTAACAGGCTTAAGACTTATTATGTAGTGGTGAACGTAGTACTGTGCAAAGAGCCATCATGTCTAGCAAAGCCCATGTGTATCTACGCGTTCTTAGACCTAGGGCACAGTGCAATGGGGCTCCAGAAATCGTTGTTATGCATAAAAACACAGTCTGTGTATTAACACACATAACAGGATGGATGTGTGAGTGCAAAAACAGGATGATGTCCTGTGTTATGTGAAGAAGCCTGAGACCAGCTTATTTTTACTTGTAGGGATCACTGGTCCCTATCTACTAAAGGAAGAAATATTGGACTTAAACAGGTTGGTCACAGGATCCCAGCAGTCAGGATGCCGCTGTCTGTATCCTTCTGACCGCCGGCATCCTGTCAGTCAGAATCCTGACAGAATTTCATAAGTATCCTAGCCCTAAACCCTAACCATGCCTTCCCCGCAGGCTAACCGTAACCCCCTCACAGCCTGACCCTTCCCCTAGTGCCCTAATACTTGGTGCTGGGATTCCGACTGCTTTTGGGATGCCGACACTGGAATTCTGACCGCCGACATCCTGAGAGCCGGGATGCCGACTACATCCCATCTAAAACATCTATATGTACTTTGTCTTTGCCCTTAAATACCCTAAAATATGATAAATGCTCTTCTGGAACATACGTGTTCTAGAGTTATTTATTATTGTGGCACATAGGTATGGGATGTATAGGAAACGGAAGTGAGGCATAACGGATGCACCTGGTTGTTATTTAAAGGAAGTCATTTCCGAGTGAGAAGTTTTTAAAACTGAGTTATTTGGATTAGTAACCATACACAATTATAATGTTCTTGCTTAACAATATTGTAATCTAAGGTGGGAATAACCACAAGATTAAAAAGCATGTTATATCATACACCAGACTGGAAGGAACTGCCAGCTAAAAGGATGTTATTAATATATAGACAATGGGGGACATGTATAGAAAACATGAGAAGTTTAAAATAGTGCAGCAGTTCTAAAACTGTACAAAACTGACCATCGTTCCTTCACTATACTTCCACAAGTCTAACCTGAAATTAATTTCTTATTCTGGTGTTTATCTGCCATTTTAGCTACTTACAACATGTTTTGACAAATCACTTCATCGCGGTAACTTTATATTTTAGGATAAAAACTGGACATTCAGTAAATTCTTTTTATGGGGAATCTAATAGTAGTTGTTTATCAGCATTTTACAATTTCAAATATATTTAATTTTTAAAAGCAAAAAAAAAAAATATCCTTCAACTTTTTCCTTGCAACTATCCAAGTGTGTTCTATTCAAAACTGTAAACAAACTGGTTCATATATTTTAAATCTTGGAATCGCTGCAACAGCTAATGATACTGTACCTGCATTCACATTTGTCACATCATAAGCTGGGTACACACCTGAAAGATATACCAGGTCAGTGTATTGCCAAATGATATCTGGGCAGGGGCGGATTGGGAATTTAAAGTGGCCCTGGAAAAAATTGGGAAAGTGGTCCTGTCTGTCAGGCTGCCTGTCATGGAAGCACACAGCAAGGACAGCTGATGAAGCGCCCCACAGACCAATCGCCCCTCCGGGATTTTCCCCGCTGAAGATAACGGCCAATCCGCCCCTGTATCATGGAACCTCCCCATGGCAGGAAACATTTCCCCGTACCTCCCCTGTGAAGGAACAGGGGGAACTGTCAGGTGGTCGGCCCTGGCACTGCATACACTGCCCGATGCGGCCGACCAATGATCAAATCATTTTGGCATGTTAGAAAATTTTCCATGCCCTGACTGACGATCGCTGATGTATTCCCAGCTTATAGAATATGCATAATTGAGCACAGATGGTTAAATCAAATTGACCGAGATACTAATTAATACTGTTCATTCTAGGTCCGGCTGGGGACTGGGTGACGAGAAAAGTGGGTGTTTACTTATACCTTTTTAAAATATTTTTATTCCTGTACTTGCATATTTATTTATGTTTTTTTCATATACTATCCTTCTTGCATTGGGATAGTTTGTTTATTGTTTTAAATAAATAAAAATTGTTTTATACATTTTATATACTAATCAATTTTTGCACATATTTATTATACACTGATATATATCAATTTATTGTGTACTAAGATTTCACATATTTATGCATTGTATTATTACTTTTTGAAATATTGCGAATATTTAGTCACTTGGAGAGTTTTATTTATTATATTTATACACTTGGCACTTTACATTTTTTATTTCACACTTTATATGGTAAAAGTTTTTTATTATATTTATACAAGGTTATATAAGCACATTTGGCGCTGAGTTTTCAGTTCCGTTATTTGTATTTGTTTATGTGTATCAGACCACCACTGATACATTTTTTACTGGCTGAGCTGATACCCATATTATTGGGGAGTGCTTGATATATTATAGTTCTGTATAAACAGTAAAAAGATATACACAGAGGTGACCCATAACACGAAGTCTCTATATTAGTTTGGCGCTGTAAGCTTCATTTGTGTGTGTGTGTGTGTGATATATATAATATTTTATTATGCCAGAAAGCACTAAAACTTCCGTCGAAGTTCTTGAATGACACTCTTGATCTTATGGTGCATACACACGGTCAGATGAACGATTTGAACAACGATTTGAACGATTTCTGACTGCATTAAAATGAATGGAATCGTCCAAATCTGACTGGAAACACAGATGTCAGATATCGTTATTTGACAAGTGGGAACGCTCATCGTTCATCTGACAAGCATGTCAGATATGTCAGATTTTCCTTCAGATATGAACGATTGAACAATTTTTTAAATTGTTATTGTACAGATCTGAAGGAAAATCTGACCGTGTTTATGCACCATTAGTCCTTGTGTTGTACAGAATATTTCTTCTTTATCCCAAAGTTGGTAATGGAATATTTAGATACAGTCTTTCTTTAACCATATGTGTATTTTCGTAGCTCTGCAAAAAAACCCTCTCACCAAGGAAAACACCCAACACAGAAAGCCAAACAGCCATATATTAGTATAAATACCAATCATTTATTTTGGTTTGTTTGTAAAATTACGAATAAAATCCTTACATAAATAAGCCAGTTAATCGTTTACACCTTTTGAGGGAATGCTGACAATACGCCCACTATATCACCCTTGGGTGTGAGCTCAAATAGTGGGCTCCACTCAGGTATTGAGATATGATGGCTTTCAATAAACCTACGCGTTTCATCCTACGCAGAGGACTTCATCAGGGGTAATCTTAAGAAATAAATACAATAATTGTAACATAAAATTGGGTGGTGGTACAATATAGACATTAATCTATAATGAATATTCATTACATTTTAGATATACAGTGCATCCGGAAAGTATTCACAGTTCGTCACTTTTTCCACATTTTGTTATGTTACAGCCTTATTTAAAAATGGAGTAAATAAATTTTTGACCTCAATCTTCTACACACAATACCCCATAATGACGTGTTAAAAGTTTTTTTTGAGATTTTTGCAAATTTAATAAAAAATAAAACGCTAAGAAATCACATGTACGGAAGTATTCACGGCCTTTGCCATGAAGCTCAAAATTGAGCTCGGGTGCATCCTCTTTCCACTGATCATCCTTGAGATGTTCCTACAGCTTAATTGGAGTCCACCTGTGGTAAATTCAGTTGATTGGACATGATTTTGAAAGGCATACACCTGTCTATTTAAGGTCCCACACTTGACAGTGCATGTCACAGCACAAACCAAGCTTGAAGTCTTAAGTAATTGTCTGTAGACCTCCGAGACAGGATTGTCTCTAGGCACAAATCTGGGGAAGGGTACAGAAAAATATCTGCTGCTTAGAAGATCCCAATGAGCACAGCGGCCTCCATCATCCGTAAATGTAAAAAAAGAAATTCGGAACCACCAGGACTCTTCCGAGAGTTGTCCGTCCGTCTAAACTGAGCGATCGGGGGAGAAGGGCCATAATCAGGGAGGTGACCAAGAACCCGATGGTCACTTTGTCAGAGCTACAGCATTCCTCTGTGGAGAGACGAGAACCTTCCAGAAGGACAACCATCTCTGCAGCAATCCACCAATCAGGCCTGTATGGCAGAGTGGCCAGACAGAAGCCACTCCTTAGTAAAAAGCACATGGCAGCCCTCCTGGAGTTTGCTAAAATGCAGCTGAAGGACTCTCAGACCATGAGAGACAAAGATTGAACTGGCGTTCTGTTTGGAGGAAACCAGGCACCGCTCATCAGGCCAATACCATCCCTACAGTGAAGCATGGTGGTGGCAGCATAATGCTGTGGGGATGTTTTTCAGCGGCAGGAACTGGGAGACTAGTCAGGATAGAGGGAAAGATGAATGCAGCAATGTACAGAGACATCCTGGATGAAAATTTGCTCCATAGCGCTCTTGATCTCAGACTGGGGCGACGGTTCATCTTTCAGCAGGACAACGACCCTAAGCACACAGCCAAGATATCAAAGGAGTGGCTTCAGGACAACTTTGTGAATGTCCTTGAGTGGCCCAGCCAGAGCCCAGACTTAAATCCAATTGAACATCTCTGGAGACATCTGAAAATAGCTGTGCATCGACGCTTCCCATCCAACCTGATGGAGCTTGAGAGGTGCTGCAAAGAGGAATGGGCGAAACTGCCCAAAGATAGGTGTGCCAAGCTTGTGGCATCATATTCAAAAAGTCTTGAGGCTGTAATTGCTGCCAAAAGTGCAAAGTATTGAGCAAAGGCTGTGAATACTTATGTACATGTAATTTCTAATTTTTTTTTTTTATTTTTTTTTTTAATTAAATTTGCAAAAATCTCAAAAAAACTTTTACACGTTGTCATTATGGGGTATCGTGTGTAGAATTTTGAGGAGAAAAATGAATTTATTCCATTTTGGAATAAGGCTGTAACATAACAAAACGTGGAAAAAGTGACGCACTGTGAATACTTTCTGGATGCACTGTACATACCAAAAAAACGATCACAATCTGAAATCGGACACTAATTGACAGCTCATTTTACTGAGGATAATGAATGCAATCCAGAATTGGCCTAATAATAAAAACAGCAATAATCCCAATAAACTTAATTATCAAAAATATCCAATGGGACAAATCTCATTAAGTCTGAAGACCTTAATCATATTATATATCTCCTTCTAGTATACTATACTTTAATCCAGTGTGGTCATCCTATACAAACAACAAAAAATAGCTGGGGATAATAATAAGGAATATACACCTTTTAAACTTACTCCAATACAGGTGGCTGCAACATACACGTCCAGTGTCATTGAGAGTGAGTATTCCCCCAGGCCTATAGCCCTCTTATGCCTCCCCCAATGTGATGTCACTTCCGCTTCTAACGATCCATTAACAAACCCATAAGTGCACATTTGGGGAGTGCTGGGATTATATATAAATATCCAGTAATATCAAAATGTCTTTGTGATTCTATTAGAATTATATGTGTCAAAATTAAGTGGTGTAAAATACCTTAATTGCACGGTCCACTTATTGGACCCATCATGCATCGCGTCTGTGGGTGTTCAGGGGTGCAAGTCCGCACTTCCTATATTGCGGTCCACAGCTCTATTGTGCGCTTCATTACCCAATCACGTGTTGTGTCAATCACATGGTTAATAAAACCAACTGACCTAAATTGCAGAGTCCGTTTATCGGGACCATCATGCATCGTGTCTGTGGGTGTTAAGGGGTCCGCACTTCCTGTATTCCGTTCCACAGCTCTATTGTGCGCTTAATTACCCGATCACGTGTTGACAGTCACATGGTTAATTTATACCAATTGACTGTGGGCCTGATTTAGAGCTGAACGCTCTGACCAGAGCGCTCGCTCTGAATCAGGGCCCTCCTACCTTTTTTTGGAGCGTCCTCATGGACGCTCGCATAGCTGTGGGTTACCACCCACAGCTATAGCGAGCGTCCATGATGATGGTCGCGATGGTCTTGACCATTGCGACTATCGGGCTTGCGACGGAGACCCTGCGGTAGGGTCTCGGTGACCGCAAGCCCTGGAGTGATTTTGGCTCCCTCCGTCGTGCGCATGCGCAGTGGGGAACATCGACCCGCTTGCGAGCGTCCTGCCGCTCGCGAGCGGGTCTGAATGACCCCCCTGTGTTTCTGGACAAGGTGTATCTCTGACTTGGTCACACCCCGTGTTGGTCCAACACCTAATCACGTGTTGTGTCGGTCACGTGGTAAACATAAACTGATTGACTACATCTCTGGGCATGGTGTACCTCGGACTTTGTCACACACCTTGTTGGTCCAAAACCTGATCACGTGTTGTGTCAGTCATGTGGTAAACAAAACAATTGACAGCGTGTCTGGATGAGTTGTATTATGGACTTAAAAAACTGAAGTTTTAGCGCCTTCTGGTTTTTTGTATGTTATGGTTTTTTGGTACCCACCAACAGGGGTACTACTGTGAAGAGCTGCTGAATTATCTAGCGCGAGTACAGGGTATTGTAGTGTGTGTAATAAAAATATATAATCATTCAAATAACGAACCATCCTTCTGTACATATTGCTGCCTCAGTAATATACCCTCCTCTTACAAATACACATGAGCTTTTAGCTTATGTATACACACTGACAATATCATCCACTAACTGTCGCAATAAAAATCTTTCATACAGATATATTTATATCTCTCTCCTGCTGCTTTTATTAGCTGGTGACATATCACCAAATCCAGGCTTGACCCACATGCCACACCCACAACGAATTACAAATCCAGCTAACCTCATAAACATTGCGTGCCTCCCTTCACCCTCCAAGTCACTAAAATGTGCCTTATGGAATGCATGCTCTGTCTGCAATAAGCTACCATCCATCCATGACCACTTTATTTCAACTAACCTCAACCTTCTGGCGATAACAGAAACATGCTTACACAATCAGACACTGTCTCCCCTAATGCGCTTTCCACAGGTACCCTCACTCACATTTACATAATTTGAAGTATATTCTATTAGGACTTTCATCCCTTTCTCTCTGCGAGTTGCTGCTATCTATCGCCCACCTGGGCCACCTCAACAATTTCTGGAACATTTTTATGCCTGGCTCCCTCACTTCCTATCCTCAGACATCTCCACCATCATTATGGGTGATTTCAATATCCCCATTGACAGTCCACAATCTCCTCATGCCTCCAAACTACTCTCTCTAATCTCCTCTCTTGGCCTCTCCCAATGGACTGACTCCTCTACTCATCAGGAGGGCCACTGCCTTGATCTTGTATTCACCAGACTATGCTCTGTTTCTGATTTCACTAATGCTCCTTTCCCTCTCTCAGATCACAAACTTATCACGTGCACACTCTCCTCCATTGCATCAACATCAATGTCATTGAAATCAGCAAATCCTCCTAAAACACACAAATATTTAATGCTATTAACTTTCAACAACTATCTATCTCTCTACAACAACTACTCTCACCAATTTCTACATTCTCTTCTCCTGAGGCTGCTGCATCACACCTAAATCAGATTCTGCAAAAATCCCTCGATTAAGTAGCTCCAGCTACCCATCACACACCATGTAGACTTAGACGTCAACCATGGCATTCTAACTTAACAAGGCATCTACAAAAACTCTCACGTAAAGTAGAACGTCAGTGGCGAAAGTCTCGTACTCCAAGTGATATAAGACTATCTACAACTCTTATCGTACTGCTCTTGACGCTGCCAAACAAACATATTTCCAATCTCTAATCCCTACTCAAGCCTCTAACCCCAAGCAACTTTTTAATACATTTAAACTGCTTCTTACCCCTCCCTCACCCAACCCAGCTGCAACTATCTGTGCACAAGATCTTGCTTCCTATTTCAAGGACAAGATTAAGATCCGAAATGAAATGGTGGGCTCTTCCTCAGCTAGTGACCTGCTCAATTCCCTAAATGAACCCACATTCTCTTCATTTGACCCCACAAACGAAGATGAAGTATCTACACTCTTCTCATCCTCCTACTCTACTGCCTCTACTCTAGATCCTATACCCTCACAAATCGGTAAAGCTCTGTCTCCTGTGCTCATCCCAACCCTAACTAAAATCTGTAATCTCCCTCTCCCTCACTGTTCAAGCATGCAGTGATTACTCCCATTCTGAAAAAACTAAATTCTGGCCCTAACACTCTCTCAAATTACCGTCCTATCTCCCAGCTCCCATGCCCCTCCAAGCTACTTGAGAGACTTGTCTACACCCACCTCACACACTTTCTTAACTCACACAACTTATTGGACCCACTTCAGTCCGGCTTTCGTTCACAACACTCCACAGAGACAGCACTGACTAAGGTAGTAAATGATCTGGTCACTGCCAAGGCTAAAGGCCATCACTCACTCCTAATTCTTCTAGAGCTCTCTGCTGCTTTTGACACTGTTGACCACTCTCTTCTCGTACAAACACTACAATCCCTAGGTCTTAAGGACACAGCTCTTTCTTGGTTCTCTTCCTACCTATCTGATTGCTCTTTTATTGTTCGTTTTTCTGATTCTGCTTCCTTTTCGCTACTTCTATCAGTCGGAGTACCGCAAGGCTCTGTCTTAGGTCCTCTGCTATTCTTAATCCATACCACCTCTCTTGGCAAACTAATCCGCTCTTTTGGATTTCAGTACCATCTGTATGTGGATGATACTCAATCTACCTATCATCCCCAGATTTATCACCATCTGTATTGGTCCGTTTCACTGAATGTCTTCCTGCCATTTCATCTTGGATGTCATCTCGCCACCTGAAACTTAACATTTCTAAAACACAATTAACCCTGCCCCACAAGTTCCCTGCCTAGGTGTCATCCTTGACTCTGAATTGTCCTTTGTTTCCCACATTCAATCTGTCTCAAAATCATGTTACATACATTTAAAAAACATATCCAAAATTCGACCATATCTCACACAATACACTGCTAAAACTCTAATCCATGCACTCATTATCTCCCGCATCGACTATTGCAATAGTCTCCTTACTGGTCTTCCCAAAAACAGGCTATCGCCATTACAATCCATTATGAATGCAGCTGCGAGGCTTATCTTCCTTGCCAAACGTTCATCGTCTGCTGCCCCGCTCTGTCACTTCCTCCATTGGTTGCCAGTTTTCTACCGTATTCAATACAAAATACTTTTACTTATACATAAGGCTATTAACCAAACCACACCAACATACATCTCGTCACTCATCTCAAAATATCTCCCAACCCGACCTCTCCGCTCAGTACAAGATCTGCGTCTCTCATCCCCACGCATTACTTGCTTCCATTCATTGTTACAGGACTTTATTCGGGCTGCACCTACTCTATGGAATGCCTTACCACGCACAATAAGACTTTAATTTAGTCTCCAATCCTTCAAGCATTCCCTGAAAACTCACCTCTTCAGGCAAGCTTATAAGATTCCAGAACCGCCCACATAACTTCATAGCTTCCATATCTAATTACATCCCCTTTCACAGTCCACACATAACCTCACACATTAGGCCTGATTCAGACCCAGACGCTAAGGCGTGAACGCTCGCTGCCAAAAGGGTCCGGGTATGCAAATTCCACGATCGCACTGTGTGGCTTAAGGACACCCTCTATGTCTTAGAGAGCGATGGCAGTGAGCAAACACGGGTGTATAAAGACGCCCACTTTCCTTTCTTAACACACGTCATCTCCAGGAAGTGGGAAATCGGTAACATCGTGAGCCATCGGAGCTGCACGCAGCGCTTGAGGTAGCCCCTACCCCGCCGCAAGCACTGCGACCAGTGCTGACTGAAATACAACCAGGTGACGTGTGCAATGACGCCTCAATGCTAAATATGCACGCAGTTTTGACGCCCAGACACGTCTGCGTTCGCATCACCACTCCCCCGTTCACAAGCAGCGTCCCCTGTTACCACCCACAGATGGCACTATCTGTCACTCAAGGTAGCGCTCAGTCTTTGTGCTATGAGCGCATGACTCCCGATTGCAGTGACTGGCTCACGCACTGCGATGCATGCGCACAATGCGAACCATCAGCAGCTACGAGCGAACGCTTCTTAGTGTCCGGGTCTGAATCGGGCCCATTGTCTTTCTTTCACATCCTCCTGACATTTGGCCAACATTCCTGTGTGACTGGATCATGCAGCCCACCAAGAAACTCTGCAATCTGGCTGGATCAAAATGCAACATATAGCACCTATCCTTGTGTATCAATGCCTATTTCCCTATAGATTGTAAGCTTGCGAGCAGGGCTTTCCTACCTATATATCTGTTATTACCCAGTTTTGTTCTATTAATGTTTCCAGTTGTAAAGCGCAACGGAATATGCTGCGCTATATAAGAAACTGTTAATAATAATAATTATTATTTCCACCAGTGGATTTTTATATGCTCCTATAACAGGTAGGCCTATTGTTTTAACTGTGAAAACATCACATATGCAAAAAAATAAACAATTAATGAAACCTCCTAACTAACTGGATAACTGTATAAAGCCATATTATAACTTTAGAATATTAGGTTCTCTGCCAGTCTGCTAGCATGTCCTTATTTTACCCTAAAACAGGGCTTGACAAT
Source organism: Taudactylus pleione (assembly GCA_031769625.1). NCBI lineage: Eukaryota > Metazoa > Chordata > Amphibia > Anura > Myobatrachidae > Taudactylus > Taudactylus pleione. Next base: position 7,589,915 of record JAUIMM010000201.1, read on the forward strand.
TTTTTTTAAAATCTAGGAGCCAGATTAAAAGTTTAGGAGCCAGACCATCAGCTACTACCAAAATCTATGAAAACTTGTATAAACAATCACACGTGCCCCATCAATGCCTCCTCAACCTTCGTACATGCTTTCAGACCACCACACATGCGCCTTCAATGGTCATCAGATTCTACTACATGCCCATAACTGCCTCCAAGCCATATTATGCCACACCCTAGGGCCCAAATCCATATTATGCCACCCTATAGATCCATATTATGCCACCCCATAGGGCCCAAATCCATATTATGCCACGCTGTAGGACCCAAATTAATAGTACGCCACACAGTATGACCAAATTTATACATATGTGGGATGATGAGTTATATAAGTAGATAGGGGGCAGAATGTACTAAAGTTTAAAATTTGGTGAAACCCCCTAACTTGCCAGTTTTTTACCGCAATCACCGAATGTACTAAGCACCTGGAAATGTGATGCATTCCGGTGCTTTGTCCTGATGGGTAACGCCAGCTTCAGTGGGTAAGGAGGGGGTTAGAGGCAGGCAGTGCTGGGGGTAATGAGAGGGTAATGGTAGATAGCAGATGGGGCAGTACTGTGGGCAAGGAAGGGGTTAGGGGCAGGCAGTACTAGGGGTAGGGAGGGGATGAGGTAGATAGCAGCTTGGGAAGTACTGGGGGCAAGGAGGGGGTTAGAGGCAGGCAGTGCTGGGGTAGGGAGGTAATAAAGGTAGATAGCAGATGGGGCAGCACTAGGGGCAAGGAAGGGATTAGGGGCAGGCAGTATTGGGCACAGTATTTACCTCCTTCCTGCTGGGAGACCCTGGCTGGGTCACCAGAGTTGTCTCACACAGCATGAGCTGCAGCCTCAGTTTGTCCTTCCAGCTCCCTCCTGGCCCAGACAGTGTCCACCTCCCCAGCTTCTTGTGTGCGGAGAGCTGGCTGAAGGAGTCTGGGGAGGAGCATAGGCAGCTGGAGGAGCCCGGCACCAACATAATGATGGTGGCAACAACGCTGCTGCTGCTGCAGCCAGGAGAGCCACAGGGCGGCTGGCAGAGAAGGGGTGCAGAGCCCGAGGAGGAGGATGCAGAGGCGCCGTTAAAGAGCTATAGCAGAACGGTGCGCTGGCGGGCAGGATAGGAGGGAGACACTGCAGATGCATGGCAATTGGCTGTGTAATTTCCTGAGTAGATTAAAATGAGTATACCTTAGTTTCTTTGGTGGGAGATCCATTTTATAGAAGAAAATATTCATACCTTTTGCTATTCTCTTGTCTCTCCAAGCAGTAATAGAACCCCCAGTGGTATGATATTATATATGTTGTTATTATTGTTATAATTTTTTATATTGGAATGTTATTGGACTGCTGGTTCTCTGTAAGGCGCTTAAATGCCTTAATTTGTTCCAGTGTACAGTGTAGCTTTTGATATTGATGTACATGTTGTTTGTAGATGGATTATTTTATTGATTGCCCTACTCATATCATCTCTGTTAGAGATACATTGTGAAAACAGCAGAAGATGTATCCAATATAGTTGCGGGCTTACGACGGGCACTAATTGCATAGCTCCAGCTATTTAGCCCAGTAGCTAAAATACCATGGTAAGTCACTTGGTTAATTGATGCCCCCTGTGACTCAATTCGTGATAAATGTATATTAATTCGTAATAATTAATTATGGGGGCAATTCAAATAGCTGCGGGACTTAATGTGGGCTTTTTGCTCCCGTTTTAAGTGCCTGGAGCTATTCAATTATATCCTGCAGTACGCCCTACGGCTAATGTGTGGTAAGGCATAGATTTTTGGTTATTGTGGGATTTTACCTCCCGGGTTAAGAGTCTGGACCTGTTGAATTACAGCCCGCAGTAAGCCCCGAGGGTGAACTTAACGTGGATTTCTGTGTACACCCTCCTGAGTTGTGAACAGAAATCTGTGTTAAGAGCACTCCCGTGGCTTAAACGCTGACAGTAATTAAATAGCTCTGGGCTCTTAAGGCGGACTTTTAGCTCGGGTTTAGTCCTGTGTATACTTGCCTACCCTCCTGAAATGGCTGGGAGGCTCACAAAAGGGCAAGTCTCACGGAAGCTGGAGCCACCCAGTCGTGGCCGCCAACTTCCTGAGTAAAGTGGGTAATACAGGTGGCCAATGACGCAGTTCAATTTAAACCACGTAATTGGGGTTTTGCCACACGCTTCACAAAGCTGTAAATTGGGTCATTGTATATGGAGGGGGGCTGGGCTGCAATGTCATGCCCACCTCTGTCCTGACATTTCTTCAGCAGCAGTCATAATACCCAAATAAGCATCGGGGGCGGCCAAACCGAAAGGAATGGTGCTGTTCTTGGCAGTGGGTGGGTGATGATGGTTTAAGTGAGGAAAAGCACATGAGGGAAGAGGGCTTACAATCTAAATGGGAGTTACAGAGGGAAGAGACAGTGAGCAAGGAACGGTGGGTTAGAATGCGAGCTGGAAGGCTTTGATAAAGAAGTGGGTCTTGAGAGTCCTTTTGCAATTTTGGAGAGAGGTGGAAAGTCTGATGGGGAGGGAATCCCAGTGGCAGGGAGCAGCACTGGCAAAATCTTGGAGGTGGGAATGGGAGGAAATAATCGATTAAGAGGAGAGGATGCGTTTATCTGTGGAGCGAAGTGGGCGGGAGTGTGAAGGGAGAAGAGGCCAAATATGTAAATAGTATAGGATTGGGTGAGGGCTTTCTAAGCGAGTGTAAGGAGTTTGAATTGAGTTCTTAAAGGTAAGGGGATCCAATGACAGGCTTGTAGGAGAAGGGAGGCAGATGAGCACAGATTGGAGAGAGTTGAGAGACAAGGAGGCCAGATAGGAGGAGGTTACAGTAGTTCAGATGACCAGTGAATTGATGAGGGTCTTAGTTGCCTCCAGTTTGAGAGAGGATCTGATCCTGGAGATATTTCTGAAATGCAAACGGCAGGACTGTGAAAGGTACTCATTGTGATGTTTGAAGGAGAGGGAGGAGTCAAGGATAACTCCAATACAGCTCACTTGTGGGATAGAGGAGATGGTGGTGCTATCAATAGATAATAAAATTAAGGGAGGTGATGTTATTCGGGAGGGTGGGAAGATTATCCGCCCTGTTTTAGACATATTAAGTTTAAGAAAGCACTAGGACATCCAGAAGGAAGTAGCAGAGAGACAGCTGGAGATGCAAGTGAGGAGAGGGGGGAAGGTCAGGGGAGGAGAGGTAGAGCTCAGTATCATTAGCAAAGAGATGTTATTGGAGGCCAATAGAGCTGATGAGCTCACCTAAAGTGGATGTATAAGTGGAGAATACAAGTGATCCAAGAACAGAACCTTGGGGGAACACCTATATGTAGTGCAAATGGGGGAGAAGTGGAATCATGAATGGAGAAAGAGAACAACCAGAGAGGTAGGAGGACAGCCAGGAGAGGGCTCTATCAGGCAGACCTAGGGAGTGAAGGATTTGCAGGAGTGTGGTCCAAAGAGTAGTGGCCCATGGGTTTGGCAGCAAGAAGGTAATTTCTGACTTTAGTGAGGGCAGTTTCTGTGGAGTGTTGAGGGTACAGAAGCAGGGTGTGGGAGGGAAGAAAGAAAGGTGGTTGTAGTTAATCTGCTCAAGAAGTTTGGAGGTAAAGGGGAGGAGAGAGATTGGGCAGTAGTTAGAGTGAGTGTCAGGATCAGGGGTGGATTTTTAAGGATGGTGAGACATGGTCATGCTTGAATGCAGAGGAGACAGTGGCCCTGATTCAGAGCCGGACACTCTGACAGAGCGCTCGCTCTGAAGCAGGGCGTCTTTTTTAAAAAAAAATTTATGGAGCGGCCTCCTGGCGAGCGGCCAGGATGATGGTCACGACCATCGGGCTTGCGATGAGACCCTTGTGGTAGGGTCTCGTTGCCGCAAGCCCCAGAGAGCTTTCGGCTTAAACAGAGCCGAAAGCTCTCCCACTGACATCACTTGTGATGTCAGTGGGGCCGCCCCCAAACGGTAGGCGTTCTCATGGGAACGCCTCCGTCTGGGCAGCCACCCCCCCGGCCCGCCCACCAAAGGGGGCGTGCTGTCACTCAACATCGACAGCACGCCCCCTTTGGTGCGAGACCCGGAGCGACGGATTGCCCGTCGCTATCCGGGTCTCGCACATGCGCACGACGGAGCCGGCTCAGTCATGTGCATGCGCTGTGGGCCACCATCGTTCCGGTTGTGAGCGATCAGCGCTTGCGACCGGGTCTGAATCAGGCCCAGTGTTTTATGAGAGATAAAAATTGAAGAGATGAGCATGCTGGGAAGAGGCACTGGGAGAGAGGGATAGGATTAAGGGGAGGTGGTTATGCTTGCAATGCATCATAAGTGTAGTTTTATTTGGCACTATCATTGCACATAAAGGAATGATTTCTACACAGGCTATGCTTCCCTCACCACAACTGCATTTTATAAGGGTATGGTACAAAACGTGGCATTGTGAATGTCGGCAGTCGGCATGTTGACCATGCAGTTTTCCATTGATGAGGTAAGTATCCCTAAACCTAACCCTAATTGCTGCCTAACCCTAAAATCGGTAAAATATCTGCTGTCCACATTCTGTCATTGTTGACATACTGAATGTATACTTTTTATACATTTACAAAGCCAGAAAATAGTTTGTGGGATTCACAGAAGACGTTACAATGGTATCTCTGGGGTCACAGTTATCACCACACGCACACAATGCTTTTTAATATGCACATTCCTCATAGTCGGTATGTGAATGAAACATTCAGCAGTAGATCCTTCTTCTGTGAGGGGCAGTTGTCCATATGGTTGCCACGATGTCCAGTATCATGTAGAAACAGAAGCCATTGAGCACTAGTTAACAAGGGCATATATTTATTTTTGTCTCCTCTCAGAACATAAACAAAGGAATACCACTGGTAGCATACACATTTCTAAAGTGATTCAGAGGGGATAAGGGTTAGCTGTTAATTTTAGCACCTGCTATAAAACATAGTCCATGGGTAGAGCCCTATGTGTGAACTGTTTGGCAGTTTAAAGGTTAAAATAAACAGAATGTCTGCTGGAAATTGCAGCTTCCTGTTATGGCCCTCATGTTACTTGCTTAATCATT